>JAQNCB010000005.1:6765682-6777597 GCA_030068295.1 Euristhmus nudiceps | reverse complement strand
AATAATAACTAAAAGTACAAGTTTCATATCCTCTTTTTTTATAATCTTTTTTTTTTTTTTTTGAGTAGCGGGGGTTAACTTTTTGGCGGGGCTTATCTGGAAAAGATCCTTGTGCTGTTTGAACTAATTAATGATTCCAATTTAGATGTTGACTGGAGCAAGTACACGAAATTACTCTCCCCATCAGCAAAAAGGTCCTGGGTTCGAGTCCCAGGTCTGGGGAAGGCTTTACTGTGTGGCATTTGCATGTCCTTTCCGTTCTATTGTGGGTTTCCTCCTGGTATTCTGGTTTCCTCCTCCAACCCAAAGACTTGCACCTTAGGCTAAATGGCTGTATCGAGTTTCCCCCAAGTGTGAGTGGCTGCTAGTGTTGGTCCGACGATGGTCTGGCGAGCTGTTCAGGGCGCACCCTGCCTTCACACTGTGTCAGCTGAGATCGGTTCCAGAACACAGCAGCTGGGCTAGGGCAGTGAGTTCATCACACTGAAACCTGTCAATCATTATGAGAAGGTTTACAGTAATAAAATAAGAAAATCCCTTCAACAAACAGAAGCCTCAACTACTCATCAGCCATGCGCTTTAATAATAATCTGCAGCATTGATTACTCATCACATCCGCTCTTCAAGGAAACTAATGAGTAAATATGCTCTGAGGATGTCTATAACACACACTGGTATTGTATATACATGGTTCTTTCTTGTACAGTGGAACCTCGAGATACGAAAGCTTCAGTACACGAAAAATTAATTTTATGAAATATGCAAAGGTTTTTTCGCTTCATTGTACGAAAAATTACTCAGCATACGAAAGAAACTGAACTCAATTTCCCATCATGCTCAGTATGATGATTCTGCGCTTCCTCTCCAGTCCAGGTGGTGGTGGTAATACACCGCCAAAAAAAGGAAAACAAGAAGAATCCAATGTGTTTTAAGTTGTAAATAAGTTTAGTGTATCCTGCCATTTATTTTCTGCCGTCTTTATTATTTTCTTTGCTCTCCTCCTCGCCACTTTCGGACATCGCCTTACTCGAAAGGTAAGGTTCCACATTTTCCTATTATTTGTTTTTCTCTTTTTGCATTATATTTTATTATCCACTTCATTTACAGGTATTCACGGTTAGGTTAAGTATATTGAATGATTCAAATGTATTTGGCTTTCATTTCATTCTGATTTTATCCTTATTATAAAATGTAATGTGGTGGTTTTTTTTTTAGAGTCTGGAATGAATTAGGCAATTTACATGTAAAACACAATTCATTATACGAAAAAAATCATGACACGAAAGCCACTCCGGAATGGATTAATTTCATACCTCGAGGTACCACTGTACATACACTGTGGCCATTTCCACCCCCAAGTGAGCTGTGAAAATTCTGGACATCTATCACCTTAAGTATGTGGAAGAAGGTGGTTAGAGAGATCTCTTTCCTCAATAGACATCAAAAACAGAACATTTACTTTCACAGGAAACCAAGTACACACAGTAGTTATAGATTTTACTGGTCACCACAGACCCAGGGCTCTACATAAATGTGCTGCACCATGTTATCTGTGGATGAGTCTGAACCTCCTGGTGGGGGTAACCAAGCTTGAGCTGAAAATATCCTGGTTTTCAATAGAATGCATTATGCCAATGATCTTCACACGTGTCCTGAAAACACTCCCTCGCCAAGCCACTTACTCCCGCTAGCATTGCGGGGAGGCTGCAGCCTATCTCAGCCAACAACAGGCAAAGGCAGGGTACATCCTTAACAACTCACAATCAGATACAAAACAGACAGTCACAGGGCCAACAAACAACCAATCAGAATCACACATACAGGTAATCAGCCAATCAGTTTAATATGCATGTGTTAGGACTGCAGGAAGAAATCAATTACCGAGGAAAAAAAAAAAAAAATCCATGCAAGCACTAGGGGCACATGCAAACTCCACACACAAGTGCCCAAGCCCGGGACTCGAACCCATGACCTTCTTTCTGCAAGTCGGACATGCTAACCATCATGCCGCTCGACTCCAAAAACACCAGTGAACCAATTTCACGTTCCTTATTTCTCTTTATAATGAAAGGTAGCAATAGTTCTGAAGGGCACAGTGTTTTAATACAATAGTAATCGTCTTATTCTCAATTTGAATGCACTGAATTCAGCGGATTTAGCTGCTTGTATTTCCTAGAAGTGACGCAACCGTCCAATCTACAGCAAGACATCTGAGATCGAGCCCGTCACCCCATGTGTAGATGATCTACACTCATTTCTAGACCACAGAGTGTGCCAAAAGACCGACAGGGAATCACTTCCTTACAGTCGGAAAGATTTTACATGCTGTGCAGTTAATCACACGACAAACAGGAACTCCGCTGTAATTACATGCACTACAGAAACGGTTTCAATGACCTACAAAGTGGGCTGTTTTTAATAAGGAACCATTTAGGATATAAATAATCCCTATTACTCGTACACGACTTCATAATGCTGAAGTAATTATTCTGCAGAATAAACTCAAAAGCTATAATCTCTGTCATCTGGAACATAACCCATAAAGGCTTTATAACTCCTTTACAGATGCATAATAACTCAAAATTAATTTTTATTGACAAATAAGTGTAAACAACAATCCATATGGATGTATGACATGAATAAACCAGCATAGAGCTGTACAGCCTTTCAATTATTAATGTGTTGTATGTGTGCAGGCAGAAACACGATACTGACGGCAACTTTATTACAAACTGACTCCACGCTGTAACACAAATATGAAAAGATGCAGCAAATCTGATAAACCTGACGTTCAGTGTTGCATCAAGCAACCCAATCAAAGTAACAGTAGTGCTGTATGGAAAACGGTAAAAACACTGTCCAGGAGCAGCCCACAAATAAACATCATGATTAGTAGAAGAGAGTACCGTACATGTGGACAATTCAAAGTCAACTGATAATTTTTTTTAGTACGTAATCATTCATGTGTCAAATTTTCCATGAACAGACGTTGATTTCACATTTTTCGTCTTGATTTGCCAACAGAATTTTTTTTTCGCCCTACAATTTCAAACAGATTGTTTTATTTTAAAAAAATTAAAAGGGGGGGGGGAGCTGCCAGTGCTGTTTGAAGATGTTACAACATACGTAATAACAGGAACTAACCTTTCTCCCTCTGCAGATCTTCCACAAGGTTAAATCATAACCTAATCCTCCACTCTCCTCCAAAAAAGTGTGAAACAATATGAATAAGTGTGTAAAAGCAGCAAACTGCTGTAGGATTGGAATATTTAAATTAAAAAAAGATAGCACACATATTCATCATCACAAAAATCATAAACCAATACTTCTGAAATAACATCTTGTATAGAGATGCAAGAATTAATTGTAGATCAACACTTGCCATTATTCCTTTTTTCCTGGAGAATACAAAACTGCAGAAGAGCTTGAGCGCAAACATTTCCGAGTCCAATTCAATTTTGCGTTTTAAATCCAAGTCACTAAATTATCTAATCAGTATCGGCACAATATTTTAATTTTTTAAATTTTCACCGATTGTGGACTATACTAGCGCATTATCTTTGGTCAGGCAGGTCTGCTTTAGCTAGTACAATGGAACCTCGAGATACGAAAGCTTCAGCACACGAAAAATCCATTTTACGGAATGATACGCAAAGGGTTTTTCGCTTCATTTTACAAAAAATTATTCAGCGTACGAAAGAAACGGAACACAATTTGCCATCATGCTCAGTACCATGATCCTGTGCTTCTTCTCCAGTCCAGGTGGCGGTGGTTATACACCACCAAAAAAGGAAAAGAAGAAGAATCCGATGTGTTTTAAGTGTAAAGAAGTTTAATGTTTCCTGCCATTTATTTTCAGACATTTTTATTATTTTCTTTGTCCTACTCCTCGCCACTTTCGCTTTCAGACATCGTCTCACTTGAAAGGTAAGGTTCCACATTTTCCTAATTTCTTTCCTCTCCCCCCCAGCCCCCCCCCCCCCCCCATTATGTTCTATTATCTACTTCATTTACAGGTATTAACAGTGAGGTTAGGTATATTGAAAGATTCAAATGGCTCTTATTTCATTCTGGTTTTACCCTTACTATAAAACTTAATGTGGTGTTTTTGTAGAGCTCGGAACGAATTAGGCGATTTACATGTAAAATGCAATTCATTATACGAAAAAAAAAAATCATGATACGAAAACCACTCCGGAGCGGATTAATTTTGTATCTCGAGGTAGCACTGTTTACTAATTCATGGTTAATATTTTCAGGAAAGCAACCCTGATTTCTTTTGTGTACGAATCAGTATTTTCTCTCATTTTGATATGAATAGGTTATTTATATCAAGACTGCATGTAGTTATAGTATACATTCCTGTACTAGATGGTGTAATGTCACTAAGTCTTTACCAATGTATTAAAATGTAATGCTCCATATAATCCAAATCAAATAAACCCATAACAAATAAAGACAAGAATATTCTAGAAATGATCAAGTAAAGAAAATAATTGTTTACATGGTGAAGGGTGTACACATGAATAAATTGCTGGAATGTATGTGGGGTAACACATGTAGGTCATGTTCTTACAGGAAAATAATCCACTTTGGGATACCACCATTGCAAAAAAAAAAAAAAAAAAAGAAAAAAAGAAAAAATAAAAAAAAAAAAAAACAACAAAAAACAAAAAAAAAAAAAAAAAAAAAAAAAGAGAGAGACCACATTAAAGATTATTTTCCAGTAAGAGCACAACCCAAAGTGTGTTGTTTCTCCTACCATACCCATTTCACCTGTTTATTCGAGAGTTCACCAATCACACATTATATTATAATATACTGAAGCTAAATGTCAGGATTTGAAGAGAAGAGAGCCATGTTGCTGGCTAAAGAATAAAATATTGTCAGGTTAACTTTAGTGATAAGGATGGAAGGATTTTCAATCCTGATTTATTTTTAACATACTTTTGGGTTTTATTGTCACAGATAATGTTTAATAATTCTAACATTCTGTTCAGTACACAGTCATTTAAATAAATAAAACATTAAATTTGTGTGTATAAATATTGCAGATAAAGTAAACTAACTTTAGTAGTTCATTAATAAAAGATAAAAAAAAATTGTGTTTCTTCTTGACTGAAAATAAACCTTAATTTTAGCTGTTTAAAGTGTTAGCATTTCACTCAGAGTAAAATGCTAATGCTAGCCTGACAGACCCTGTACTTCTATTATTTCTCCAAAAAATGTTTTATTAAAACAGCTAATCTCTTTACAAAATCTATATATGTCCATGATAATTAGGTGAAAACAAAAATAATAATAGTTTATTTTTCTTATTCTGTTAAAGTCACGACGGCTCAAAATAAACATGGGCGTTTCTTCCACTTTTAGTTTGGGACACACCAAACCTAGCAGCTTAGCTCGGCTAGCTTAGCTACACCACTAAACCCCTACGCCGTGGAACACAAGTGCACTACATGGTGCGCACGACCCATTCTATCACGCAATACACATTACAGTTATGTAGGGCACGGCGCTGCATTTGGAATACGGCCTGAGCAACTTACACGCCACTTAACGTACAACTCAAAGGGGAATTAAAACGAAACAAAGGCATATTTTAAAGGCTTCGTCGCACCCACCTTTGATAACATTACTGTAGATAGTCGCTCGGAACTCCTCGCGAGCGAGCTGGTCGAAATCCTGCCCGTGTATGATGCGCATCTGCTTGAGGAAAGTCGACTTGCCGCTCTCGCCGGCGCCGAGCAAAAGTATCTTCACTAACCGCTTCACGTACGTTTTGTCTCTCGAAATACATCTGTCGATCTCTTTAGATATCCTCAGCTGTTCTGCCTCGCTGGTATTGAGTAGACATTTAGGAAAACATACGGATAGAAAGGACCGGGACGGCAGGAAATCCGCCATCTTTGTAACACAAACTTTCATCGATACTATTAGGGAGGGGTTAAAGCCAAGTCGAGCTAACCCAAGCTCCCGCGCGCGGGTGGGGCGCCAGTGCGCGATGTGAAAGCGCGTGCACGACCCTGTACTGCACCGAAGGGCCTCAGATAACGCCCACGAGTCCAATCATTCATCCATTCATTCCTTTTCTGAACCGCTTAATCCTAATTAGGCTGGCGCTCATCTCAGCTGACTCTGGGCGAGGGCGGGGTACACCCTGGACAGCTCGTCAGGCCATCGCAGGGCCAACACTCATGCAACCATTCACACACACACTCACACCTAAGGGAGATGTGGAACAGCCAATCAGCCTACTGTGCATGTTTTTGGACTGTAGGAGGAAACCGGAGTACCCGGAGGAAACCGACGCAAGCACGGAGAGAACATACAAACTCCACACAGAAACGCCCATGCTGGGGATCGAACCCAAGCCTTCTTGCTGTGAGGCGGACATGTTAACCACTACGCTACCACGCTGAAGTATCCTGAAGGCACCTACTCAAACATGGGAAGAACATGGGACCATTTTGCAGTGAGGCGGACATGCGAAGCACTTTGTCACCTCCTATAACGAAACTGAAAACAGGCTCATACACCACCGCTCAGACTCACGCAGAATAAAACGCACAATCTAACTCAGACAGACTTGCAGGAAATAAATGTTCATGGAGCGAACGCCGAAATCAGAAGCTTTACAGAACATGAACTTGTTAAACTGATCATTGAACGAGCAAGCAAGTGACGCAGTTGAAAGATTTTGTTGATCTCGTGTGCAAGACATGATTACTTCAATGACTACCAAAAATGCACCACAGCTTTGGTGCTACCATTAGCATTGCAAGCTCTATTAATATACAGAATTCTGTCTATTCATGTACAGTACACTCACCAGCCACTGCAGCAGTGTCTGGCGAGTGTACTGTACATGAATAGACAGATAGTGAATAGTACACCTGTTCATTCATGCGTTTATCCAATCTGCCAAGCACGGTAGAGAAGCATGAAGCATGAAATCATTGGGGCTTCAGGTCATATGGTTCAGTTCATGTTCAAATCAAACACCAGAAGGTGAGAAAGGATTTTTTTCAGTGACTTTGACTCTCTTTTCTTACTGGTTCCTAGCAGCTCTGTTTAAATAATCCAGAAACATACTCTCTCCTGCAATTTCATGCTCAACAGTCTAGTAATTACAGAAAATCACATAAAAATACCAAATGTTCTTAGTTGTAGCTCTGTGGGTAGATAGTCTGTTCAACAGAGCTCATATGAGAAAGGTGAAAGTGGTTTGAGCTGACAGGAAGGTGACAGTCTCTCAAATAATCACTTTTTCCAGCTGAGGTGAACAGAAAAACAACTTAAAATGCATATGGCTGCAGGAGTAAACGATTACATCAGTCATAAGAATAGGAAACTTTTTAGATTGGAAAAAAACTGCTGCCGGGACATGCAGATGTCGGGATCGGAATTTGTCTTTGGCATAAACAGCATGGATCCAGAGATCGAATCTGCCCTGTATAAGCAGTTCAATCTGGTGGTGGTGCTGTGATGGTGAGGGGGATCCTTTCTTAGTACACATTGGGCATACTTTGTATTTCACAGGCTACATGAATATTGTTGACGACATTGATTCAGAGCCTCAATTTACCAATCGTATAATATCTACTTGTATTCAATTAATTAATTCATTCAACTATATTATTTTAATAGGATTGTCAGGAGGCTGGAGCCTATCTCAGCCTACTTCTGGTGAAGGCGGTGTGCACCCTGAACAGCTCCCAAATACTTCGCATGGCCAATACACAAAAACAGAGGCACAAGGAGAACATGTGACCTCCACAAACGAATATCCACGCCGGACCCGGGACTCGAACCCAGTACCTTCTTTCTGTGAGGCAGCACTGCCACCATGCCAACCACTTTAAACTCAGCGTTAATCTAATGGATTACGCGTCACATGTGTGTGTCAAGTTAGAGATCCGAGGTATGGGATTCTCCAGAAAGAAAATATGTTACACGATAGTTATTTATCGCAACTCAGTGAATCGTTTTCCACACGGGACACAAGTCTTGGGAGGGACGGTTGCATAGTGGATTGCACGCCCGACTTACAGAAAGAAGGAATAAGAAGGTGGTTGGAATTCCTGAGCTCGTGTGTTTCGGTGCAAAGTTTGCATGTTCACCTTGTGCTTGTGTTGGTTTCCTCCAGGTACTCCGGATTCCTCCCTTAATCCAAATACATACACAGTAGGCGAATTGGTTGTTCCAAATTATTTCTTGGTGTGAGTGGGAGTGTGAAGGGTTGTGTGTGTATACGGGCCCTTCGGTATTCTGGCAGGCTGTTCAGGGTGTACCCTGTCTTAACTCATTGTTGGCGGAGATAGGCCCCAATCTCCAACCCTAGTTGGATGAGTGAGTGATTACGAAATAACTCAATTTTCTGCCCACTAGAGGCCTCTAGTGGACGCTTGAAACATTACAACATTAATCCCTTTTTAACTCTGTTGGCTGAAAAAATCAGGAAGGATTTTCAGTTTTTGTTCTTTATATACCTGAACATTTCATCACCAGGGCTGCCATAAATTTAAATACACTCACGTGCTCCTTTTTGCACCCTTATTTTTGCATTTGGAGAAAGTAAAATCTTTTTTTCCTTCTAAAATTAATATTTTACCTCTTTACATATTATACTTACATTATTTTATATAAATTTTCTATATCTTTATATTTATCCAGGTATACCTCTTTACACAAGCCACTGACAGGTTAAGAGGTGAGCTATGGAGATTAAAACAAAGAAACGGTGCTCGGATTGGTGGATAAATTTGCCCTCGCGCATTGCTTTTCAGGGGCAGCAGCACAAGTTGTCAGCTTCACAGGTTTGCTTCTACATATAGGTGCATTCTACAGACCCTGCAGAAATGACAATGAAAACAATCCGTGATCATGGACAACATTATAGACCTCGAATGGCCTGTTTGAAGAAGGTAGGTCATTTTTACTGTTAATAAACATTATGCTTTTAATTAGGCTATTATTAATAATTACATTTTAATAATTAATGTTATTAATACTATATATTTGCCCAACACCATGCTGTAAGGTTTATATATTTATTATTAGGCACATGCTATGCTGAAGACATCGGGTGCTCCCAAATGACCCAAACAGGCTTTTATTTTAATTCCTCCAACACATAGATGTAATAATAATAATGATAATAATAATAATAATAAGAGAGGGATGTAAAAGAACCATTGCTGATTTTCATCAAGAGTATCTGCATAGCCATCACCGTGTTTCTGCCCTGCGATGGCCTGACAAGCTGTCCAGGGTGTACTCTGCCCTCACCCAGAGTCGGCTGAGATGGGTTCCAGCCTCCCTGCGACCCTAACTAGGATTAAGCAGTTCAGAAAAAGAATGAATGAATGAGAATACATGGAGAAGCACACACTGGTTAGCAACCATTTTGCAAATTGTATAGAAACAGCCTGATGTCTTTATGTCAGTGCCTTTTTAATATCATGGAAAACACTCAAGTGAGATCATGTTAGAATAATCTGATCTAATTGAGATCTTCATGGTTCCATTTAATTTACAAACTCTCTATGATGCAGTGTGTGTGGGTTTATTGATATGTTTTTAGTGTATGCAGTTAATGTGTTAACCCTGTGGCAGTTGGAAGCCTTGGTGCTGGCGATGCAAGACCCAGAAACTGGAGTAAAATCATCCGAACAGAAATTGGTCAGCACTTCCATTCCACATGCTATCACGGGTGAGCTGAAAGGGGGGGGGGGGGAAGAAATGTACAAATCTGCATTATGGTACGCTGACTTGTGTTTGGTCTCACTGTGTTGCCGGTTGCCTGCCTCTCCATCTTGATTACTGCTTTGCCTTTTACATTCTGTTTGCCTGATAGACTGAACTCTGCCTGTTTATTGACTATGATTCCAGATTGTGTTTACCGATTGTTCTGATTGTCTGTGTTTTATGAAAGCCACCATTTCATCTGTACCCACATCTTTCTTCCTCTCTGTCACAAAGTGGTATGAAACCCTGTCTCTTGTCCTGGTACTTTCATCCCTTTAAATCAGGTCTCAGTTGGACCTCAGTTTTTACCGTTTATACCTTTAAGCCACTGGTAATTGGGCTTTAGATAGAAATCCTATATATAGCAATCCTTAATCAAATGAGGTGTGTCTGCTGATTTGTGCTCCTTTAATCCTTTAAGAGCTCCGAGAATCCCCAAGTCTGAACCTCCTTCAGGTCCGAGTCCAAGTACGAGAATCCTCCAAGTCTGAACTATGCCTTGCTTTCATATATATATATATATATATATATATATATCATTATATTGAATGAGGCAAAGTATGATATGGAGAATTATTAAAATGTTGGGGTGTATAACACCTCTAATATCTGAATCACTCTCTATATCGCAGTTGTCAAACTTTGGCCCGCGGGCCAAATCCAGCCCGTTACCTGATTTTTTGTTGCCCGCAAGAGCTTTCTGAAAATATGATTATCGTACATTCTTTGCATCAACCATTACCATGAAACCTTATTCTTCATCTTTCCACTAGGTGGCAGCAGCCTATTGCAAGCAAACAGCTAGACTCAAGAAAGATCGCATGCTAGCTTGTCACTGTTAAGCGCTTTTAGAATTGATGTCCAATGATTATTTGGCCCTGAATCACCTTTAACTTCAGTGATGTGGCCCTCAGTGAAAATGAGTTTGACACCCCTGCTCTATATCATACAAAAGCCAAATTATTAATTGATTAAAAAAATATTTTCAAAGTAGACATTTACATTGCTATGCTAGCAGTTGTCAGTGTAGTAAAGCCAAATGTGCCCCGGGGGAAAACACATCTTGGCCACTCTTAGGTGGTTATCATACTATTCCACTAATTCCGATTCAGATTAATTCTAGAAAAGTTCCAGGAAAAGCAACATACTGTATTTATGTTTTACAGCTTGTTATTAGGAACAGGTCCCTAGCTAGCTAGCTATGCTAACAAAGAACAAGTTGACAATGCAGTGTGGCCTAATGAGGGTGTCTGGAGGGCAGCGCTTCATCTTTGCTTATTGAATTTAGTGATAATTAACTGTATTGTGTCAATAATTATACAAATTATTTCGGGTATAATACAGTATAACATTAAAATACAGTTTCTGATTATATTTAATGTGGATGTACTATGTTTTTTCATATGTACCTTTATCCCAGGACATGACATTCTTGCATGGATTGCCAGTCATATGAAGGAGGGTAATCAAGGTAATTAGTTATATATTGAGTATTGCTTGGGGCGGCACGGTGGTGTAGTGGTTAGCAGCAAGAAGGCCTGGGTTCGATTCCCAGCCTGGGTGTTCCTGTGTAGAGTTTGCATGTTCTCGCTGTGCTTGCATGGGTTTCCTCTGGGTACTCCGGTTTCCTCCTACTGTCCAAAAACATGTATTGTAGGCTAATTGGCTGTTCTAAATCTCCCTTTTGTGTGAGTGTGTCTGACTGCGATGATCTGACAAGCTGTCCAGGGTGTACCCTGCCCTCACCCAGAATCGGCTGAGATGGGCGCCAGCCTCCCCGTGTTAGGAATAAGCGGTTTAGAAAATGAATGAATGAGTATTGCTTTATTATGGTTTCCTATATTGGTTCATTACAGTATGGTTTATTACTGTGTTTGTTAGAGGCTCGGACAATAGGCACCATGTTAGTTGCTTTTGGTTATATCTACTCTCTACAAGACCACAAAAGATTAATCCTCAAGCCAGACGGCAGTTTTTATCGCTTTCAGGTAAAAAGCTGTTTTTAATTTATTTTAAAATCTTTAAATTCAAAGTGCTTATAGATAATGTCTTAGTCTCTTTAATTTATCTGATGTTTTTGATTCCTTTCATGTTCATTTTACTGCTTTCAAAACTTGAACACTTGTTTATCTCGGTCAGCTCTGAGAAATATTTGGTTTTTTATA
>JAQNCB010000005.1:6728296-6742530 GCA_030068295.1 Euristhmus nudiceps | reverse complement strand
ATAGCGTTGAATATGTATTTATTGATATTATATACACATTTACGTATACATCAGTCAGGGGGGGGTCGATCCTACTTTGCGGAAATTCGGTGTCCGAGTAGGGTCTCGGTCCCCATTAACCGCGAAAAGTGAGGGATCCCTGTAATGAAATTTCAATACCACATTTGTTGTGTATTCTATGAAGGATTGATAGAAGAAATGCAAGCACACATTTTATGTCAAATCATATTTATAATTTATATTATTATTTATACAGACTTTAAACCACACACCAAAAACCTTACACACTTCACCCAAGAACACAAATTATTTGGCCATGCCAGAAAGCCAGCCTAACTTAAAGAGGGACGGGCCAACAGGCTCCTCTTCCTGATTGGCTAACTGCCTGAAGATGTTCCCTGGGCGGAAGGTGTCTTCTGGAATAGGATTGGACGAAGGAACGATCTGAAAAGAACAAGAATGAGGCGAATGAGTCGGAAAATCTCCCATCGCTCATGTGTAGCAATATTCCTGACCCCACTCTTGTCCAGACATTACCCACTGTTTGCTATGCTTTAATAATGGCACTATTATAGCATAAGGAGAGGCCATTAAAGCTAGCCTTCTATGCTATCTATTATTAAGCTAGAACTTCAGACTAGCATGCTGGGCCTTATACACTTGGAATAAGACGACCATAACACGCATGTACAGGAGGATTCACTTGTCCAGAGGACGAGCCTATAAATATATAATTTCTCCTGTTCATTGTTTGTTTATGTAGCATCTATAAAAGGTGGCGGATAATCATGCAGTCCTAATTCATTTCCACTCGTTCTAAACTAAAAGCCACACGCATGCAAAGCAGCAAGTCGTAAATACACTGCAGGCAAACTCCCAGCACCATAACACACACTATCGTTACTTCACCGGACACTTCAAGATGCGGAAATCCGTCTCTCTAGAACAATGTAATGTAAGACTGAAAGTGTAAAGCAAAGAAATTAATGAACAAATTGCTAATTAGTGAATAGAAGAGAGAAAATTAAAAAAAAAAAAAAAAAAGTAAACAAGTAGTATATTCTCCAACACACACACGTAGATCTATGATATGTACTTACGTGAGGTCTGGTGATGTCTGTGGATCTAGACGATAACTTCGCTTTCCGGGAATTGGTCATGCTCAACGGCAACAGGCCAAACCTGCAAAAAAAAAAAAAATCGGATCAAGTTCTTCACCTCGTGCTTAAATAACACTCAAATTGACTAAGAACAAGAGAAGGGAGTGTAATGAGCCATACCGGGTTTGACTGCTGGCCAGCGGAAGGATGTTGTATGGCTCCTGTGAGCTCACGTTACTGCTTCTTGGAGTGAACTGCTTCTCTGCGCCACTTAAAAGCCCTAAGAGTACCTGGAAATTATGATAATGGTCATCATGGCTCATAAGATCATCACTGGAGTTAAAGTTATGACCAAAACCCACCCAATTCATTCTAGTATTACATTCCACATTGTTTACAGAAGGAGGAATGCTCACGGTTACTCAGCACTCTCATGTTATAAAGTCATATCTGCTTCTTTTTACATGCAAAAAGAAGAACACGGGTCCAGATGCTGCTGCTAGCAAGACCAACATATAAAACATGATCTTGTGACCTTGAATCACGGTCAAGGTAACCCATATATTATCCCACCATATATGCCTCTAAGGGCAACCCATACACCATATTTGGTGATCCTACGTCATTTCCTTCCAAAGTTATCACATGAACAAATCAGACAGATGGACAGACGGAAACCCATTTCTATAGTTCTCGCTAAATCTTTCTAACGGTGAAGATTTCCAGCAGTTGAATTATTACTCTCAGAAGACAGCTGTGTCAGGATTTATCTGTATGGTTGGTTGAATGAAATGAGCTGCCGAAATGGCAGTGATGGCATGTCTTTTATTAACCAAAATGGCTGCAACACTGGATCATCCCCTCATGGGAGTTTAATTTGGACAGCACAGTGGTGTAGTGGTTAGCATATCCACCTCCAGCAAGAAGGTTCTGGGTTTGAGTCCTGGGCTTGGCAAGGGTGTTTCTGTGTGGAGTTTGCATGTTCTCTATGTGCTAGCATGCGTTTCCTCTGGGTACACCGGTTTCCTCCGAAGGGCCAAAGACATGCACAGTAGACTATGTGGTTGCTCCAAATTGCCTCTAGGTAGGCGTGTGAACTGTGTGCGTAACCATGCAATGGTCTGGTGAGCCGTTTTGCCTTCACATATGGTTGGCCGAGATAGGCTCCGGCAAATGACTGGGTGGAATACATACATAGAGTGATTCAACGAACTTCTAAACTGGCATTATGCCTCAATGATCAGCCATAACATTAAAACCACATCTCCGTACCAGTACCACTTGTCAATATACGTGAGGAAGTGAATAATCGGTTCTTGAAGTTGATGTGTTGGAAGCGGAAAAAAATTGGCAAACCAAAGGATCCGAGTGACTTCAACAAGAGATACACTGTGGTGGATTTATTAATCCCCAAAACCGCTTACCGATGTCCTTTGAGTCAGCCTATTCAGATTGCTGTTGAGATGAGGAGTAAAGACATCCAGGTCAAAGGGATCAACGTAGCTCTCCAGAGCGTCACAGATCTGTTGAATCCTGAAAACCAACCAAAAAAAACCCACAACATACAGGAAACTACCCATAAGACAAACACTGAAAAGGTACAAGACTTGGTGAAATCTCGTTATACGTATATGTCGTGTTACCTGGGCTGCATGTGCGAGCGCGAACTCCTGGTGTCCTCCAGGCGGGCTGTTAAAGCAGCACTGATGTAACGTACGTCAAAAAGCAGCTGTAGGCCGCGATTCTGAGTGATGGGGGGCCCTGGGTCCTACACCACAGAGAAAAAGAGAGAGAAAGAGAGTCAGAGATTGGGAAATTGGGTCACAGAGTAAGGGAGGGTATAGCAAAACAGACAGTCACCTTGTTTTGCGCTGACTGAGTCAGCTTTTCATATTCACTGAGCACCTGATCCAGACAAGTTCGCAGCAGCTCTGTCAGCGTGACCCTTGGTACAGCGTGACCTCCGACCTTATTCACCTCCAGGCACAGGTGAAAGAGCAGAGACTGAATGTACCATGAGGACTACAGAGACACACACATTATATGTTTAATGAGAAACAACATCCATGACAGCCTTCTATTCTGTAGCTGATCACATGATCAGTCACGAATTCCCATAATTTAAATACATTTATTTCCCCAGAAGAAAAAAAAAAATGTCCTGAATCATGGAAATCAAAGTGCTAAGAGTCGATGAATGATGCTAAAGCCTTTACCTGGACTGGAAGATGAATCTTGGATACAACTGTGTTGCCAGACTCCGCCTCTTCCTGGATCTCCAGCTCCTCCCAGTTTGTGGCAGTGAGGAGAACAGAGCCGGATGTTGTCGCATGCAGAGAATGAGCAAAGTGGCCCATCAGGGTCTAGTGAATGCACGCACACACACACACACTGAGGGCTATATTGTCTTACTTATTCACTTATTCTCTATAATACTGCTCATGTGCTACAACATCACTGCTGTGTGTGTGTGTGTGTGTGTGTGTGTGTGTTACCTGGGATACAGCAGAGCTCCAGATGCGATATGCCTCCATGCTACATGCAAGCAGGTCCTCTTTCACTCGGCACCATGTGACCTGAGCTGGGCTGAGGTCCAAACCTTTACTCACACCTGCTTTTGCCAACTTCCTACTCTGGACCCGGGGACTTCCTGTATTTCTGCTCTCCCCCTGCTGACCCAAAATGCATTGTTTTAGGCTGGGACAAAGTTCCCCCAAAGACTGGCACAGTCTGGCCAGGAAAAGAACAGAGCTCATCCGGCCCGAGGAAGCGGCTAGTTCGGTGCGGACACTGCTCACGATGTCCATAAGACAGGCCGTGCAGCGTTCGCTCATCGCCTGCTCCACCGCCGGCCCATCTGTGTAGCGCTTCTGACATGAAGCTGGAGGATCTGAAGGCAGGAAGTGTCCCAGATCCTCAAGCTGCACCTTAAGTTTCGAGTCAAGGGCAGCACAGAAGTTCTGAACGCGCGGCGTGAGCGCGTGAGTCTTCATGGACAGGCCACTTTCGGGCCGTGAGCCGCGCTGGGACACGCCCACCCACGCAGCATCACTCGGCAGGTCCGACTGAGACTCGCACCAAAGAAATGAGGACACATCGTTCTCAAACCGTGAACCGCGGCTCGATGCTTCGCCTTCCAGTTCCTGCAGTGTGGTGGACAACAGCTGTTTACAGATGCTGGAGATCGACTCCATGCCCTCCTGGGTGATCACCTGCACAAACACACAACAAGACATTTTTAATATATTTTTAGAAAGCTTTCATCAACAGCCAATGAGCCAATGTGTTATTAGCGACAATGCTAAACTATGCTAACATTCTGTGCCCTGATGGGCCAGATACAGGAAATTGTCCACTGTCCAAGTGCCAAAGGATTGTCTGAGTGACACTTTACCTGCAATCTGTGCAGGAAAAGAGGCTGCAGGAGGTCGTGCCACAGGTCGAGCGGTTTATCCAGCAGACGCTCACACACCCCGCTCCAGTGCTGGCTGATGGAGTCGCTGCTCAGGAGGTCGCACACCGCATCCCTGATGGAAGCCAAGCCCTTCACGCTCTTCACGTATATTAGCAAGCTGCTTACGCCACTCCGCATGTCCTCTTTACACCTAACACACACACACACACACACACACACACACACACAAAACAGAAAAAGAGAGCCAGTGGGTTGTTGTAACAATCAAAGTGTCCCCTGTCACTAACATTCTGTGCATATTGCTGAATGAGGAGCACATGAGAAGTAAAGCCCTTTATCCAATGTCTTCCATCCATCCACCGAATATCCCGCTATCTAAAGCATGCTTCTCAAATAGTGGGGCGCGGTGTGATGCAGGGGAGACGTGTGTGACTCTGGGGAACATGCTTTTTTTTTGCCATCCTGTACTAGAATTAAGTGTAATTGCACCTCCACTTCACTAGGTGGCAGTGGTGCTCTCATTGTCGTACTATGGTGTCGGGGATTTTCACAGCGAGCAAACGATATGAAGTGCAGTAAATAAACAACCCCTCAAGAAACAACATGGAAACATTTCTAACAGGAATGAAGAGAAAGGCGGAGAGAGGATTTTTATTTTTCACTATCAAATGGTGCAATAAGTTGTCAAAAAATGTTTACGGTTTAAATAAGGGTGTATTTTTTTTTATTTCAGGCAAATTGGTGCAATTTAAATATTTTCTGTTACAGATAAAAAAAAATGAATGTTAATAAAGTTTTTCTTTGTTGTAAGTTGAACTATATTTCTTTCTTTGTTTTTAATGGTAATAAGGATACACTGTTATGCAGAGGTGCACCAATAATAATTTTATAGACAAATAATACTATAAAGTACTATTAGTAGTAGTCACGTATGCGATGCAGGGGGGGTGTCACATAAAATAATTGAGAAGCACTGATCTAATGTAACTATCTCGGTGTTATTTATTTATTGACAAAGAAGAGAAAAAATGCTTCTGAATAAATATCCATCTACAGTAACAGGAGCTAAGATGCTTGATAGATATTCTATAATTTTATAGAGGAGAGAGAGAGAGAGAGAGAGAGAGAGAGCTATTAATTAGTAAACAATAATATGAATCATTGGAAAGCAAAACAAAACACTTGATCAGCCTCCTCGGTCGATCTCACTTCCTCTAACAGCATGTCCTGAAGCACTTCTTTTTATCTATTCATTTATTTATTTAGTCAAATCAGTCAACAAAGCGGATCAGTCCATTCACAATGGATCAGAGGGATTGGGATGATGAGACACTTACGTGTCGATCCAGTGCTGCAGTGTATCGCGGAGCTGTTCGCTCTGGATGGGCTGAGCCAGCGTACGCAGTGCAGGCTGGAAATCCGTTACTGATGACGGCAGATACTTAAACCAGCTGCCTGGGCTCACCTCGCCGTGCAACACCTTCCTACCTTTACCTACATCACCCAATGCACAAATATCAGGATGGACTTTCACTGTACTGACCAACCCCACACATTATTATAACTACTAATAACCAGAAATCAAGTGAAGAAATCCTGTATAAGACTAAAGTTCTGTAAGATTTCTCATCATAAGGTGGTAACTTAACTTAAGACAACAAATATAAGCCCATTAACAATATTTATTTTATATAAAACACTTGATATGTTAAGGAAAAAAGGTGATAATGTTATAAGGAGGCCACTTCTCTACCAGATGTGACGTTCTCAAGCGTAGTGAAGAGCAACCCGTAACCGAGTCCCGGTTCCACCGCATGGCCTTCTGGAGGCAGATAGAACACAGCGTGGGCCTGATAAAGCGTGGTAACTAATAACTCCACCAGAGAACCGACCTGAGCTTTAATCCCAGCTCCTGTAGGAGATGAAAAGGTTTCAGCACAAACTTGACAGAAATACTGAAAAAAATACAACAATCATTTATTTTTAATAACAAGATGTATATGTGCTGCTGCATTTCTATCAGATGATTTCCTAAATCTGTTAAGTGTGAATGGTTGTGTGTACGGTGGACCTGTGGTGGTCTGTCTTCACCTAGAATTGACTGAGATAGGCTTCAGCCTCCCCACGACCCTAGTCCGAGTATGCAGTTTGGAAAATGAATGAATGCTAGAATATACCGCACCCAAAGAGCGCAAACTGGTCACGCTTAAAAAAATATAGAATACACAGCGCCCCCCTGGTGGGCATATGGTAATACTACACTTCCAAAAAATCATCCAATGTTAACAAACCTTTTAAAATTTGTCTCAAATCCATTCATAACAATAATTTTGCATAAACAAACAAACCACCAACTAACAGAAAATAAATATTACCTCCTTTGAGGAGGAGAACAGAAGCGGAACTGTAAGTGAGCAATGTGACTAATTTGGGAGGCGAATGTACCGTGCTGAGGCTGCTTGAGAAGCTGCTGTATGGATGCTGTTCTGGCCAGCAGGAAATCAGCGAGAGCCTGGCGAGGTGAGCTGTCTTCCAGCAGCATGGTGGACACCAGTGCCTCAGCGATAGCCTGATCCGATACGGCTCTGCCGCGCAACACCGACCTGCTGTCCAATAGGATTGTTGACCTGAGAAAGAGGGACATGGGTTTAACAGAAGGCTCGGAAGGCAGTTTCAACTTCATGGTTTATACGAACGCTCGCCATCTAATATTTCAAGCTAGCATCTCACGCAAATGCTGACGGATGTAGCTAACTTTGGGTTTCGCGAAAAGGTTGCTTAGCAGTTCGCTACCGGTTGGTTTTTAAAGTCGCAAAGAAGGTAAAAATATCTTTAAAAATTATTTGCAAATTTATTTAAGTGTTTGCAAACGGTTGCAAGAGTTGGAGTTGGATCCATCAATCATTCTTCTTTTTCTTCTGCCGCTTAAGAGCTTCGCTCCAACAGCAGCCAGACAAAGCAATCCTTCCTCAAGAGCAGCAACACGTTGGGCTTCTTGACGGAAATTAATTTCCATATATGGGGAGTTCATCTTCTCTATCTGGGGCGGGTTTGCTCACCCTTTTTATAGGTTTGGGTGGTCTAATTCCAAGATTGACCCGGCATTCGCCTGGGATTTTCCCATGAGATAGCAAAAGGTCCCAAACATTTTTATTAGTTGCTAATAATCGCAAACATTTACAAACAGTCGCTAATGTTTATCAACAATTTTTACAAACATTCGCATAAATAGATGCTAATAACCACTAAACGTCGCTAATGACAGAGACGAACTCAGAAAAGTCGCCGAATCCAAAATTCACTATGCATGTCAGCATTCCCCACTGTACAGGATGCAGGCTTTACAGTTGCTACAACAACACCCCACATAACCAGACTCAAAAAGGTCATGAAACCTAAACTGTTTACGTGGCGAAAATTCGTAGATTTTTTTTTTTTTGTACTGTGGTATCCGTCAGAAGCGGTGAATGATGCATTTCTTCTGATACAACAAGAAGCTGCATTTTTTCAAGAAGAAAATGAGAGAGAGAGGGAGGGAGATAGAGCCTCTTAGCTATACCTGAAGTGTCCAGCGGCAGCCACCTGCTGGATGAGGATGGGGAAGCGGCTGAGAACTGGGCTATACGAGGCAGTAGGTGTGTCCAGGTGAAGCAGTCGGTGCAGGTGAGCACAGAGAAGGTGAAGCTGTGTGGCCTGCAGGTACTGCGCTCCCTCCAGTGCACTCCACATCCGCTCAGGCATCTCCAACAGCAGCTTGATCTGAGCCGCCATCGAATAGAACTTCTCCTGTGTCTTCTTCTCACCCTTCCACACAGAAAACACACACATCAGCGAACATTAGACTTGTAGGGAAGTTTTGACATCATTTAATATTAAAATAACTATACACTGATAAAAACAACAATTTATGATAAGCTGGACATATTAAAGCTTTGCCGCATCACTACGTTTACACAGGAGGAAAATCACACGGACACGCCCACCCTGTGAGCATGTCATTGAAAAGAATTTTGGGTAACACAGGAACCTGTTTTTACTGCATATTTTGGACACTATTGAAGTCTTTTATTTTTTTTCTTTTGTAAGCTCAACACCTAATGAACACTTGCATTTATTTCGCAGACACCCTTATCCAGAGTGACTCACAGTTATCATTTTACTACAACTGAGCAAATGAGTGGCAGCTTAACAGTCCCAGGGCTTGTACCTTCAACCTTAACCAGTGAGCCACTACTGCTCACTACCTCCAGATGACCCAAATTATAGACTATTCATCCTCGACCCATCTGATAGAATGAAGAGGATGGTCCATGTCACCATGACGACCAGATTCCACAACAGCTTCTTCCTGGGGGCAGTCAGGGGATTACAGGGAACTACGTCAGCAGAACTACGTCAGCAGAACTCCTATGAATGTGTATTGTTATACTATGCGTCGTGGCACAGTCCTGGGGAGCCAATGTTTACTTCCTGTCTACATAATAAAAGCCCTCTGACGTTGTTTAACTTGCACTCAGATAGAATTTCAACACACAGTATCAGTGTACAACTTCTCAGTACCACATGTTGTTACTGAATCAGGTGGTGATCACGTGCACGTGAACCTACCTCTGCCCTGGTGCTCTGAGAGGTGTGTTTGCTGTGTTTCAGTGTGTGACAGTACTTCTGCATGTCCTGGATGGACTGAACCACTTTCTCTGAGCACTCCCTCATCTCCCCAATGGTGTCTGCAGCCTCGATTAGGTCTCTGTATCTCTCTCCGACCATCTGCCTCAGCTCTTCTTTCTTCTGCTCGATTTCCCCTCGTACCTTCCGCTCCACCATCCGGATTTCATCGGTGCTGTATCGCTCAAACAACACCGTAGGCTCTTTAATATCCGACACTCGAAGCGACTGAACCGGAACCGCCGCCATGTTTGTTTCCCTGAGCTGCCAACTGGAAAAACCGGAAGTACGAAATAAGCACACAGCTTCCGCCTATTTTGTAACAAGCTCCGCCCACTGCACAAACCGGCATCCTAATATATTACACTCTTTGCAGTCAATTTCTTTTGAGATAAATAATTACTGTGGTAACATTGTTATTTTCTCAAAAAGTGATAAAAAGAAACCGTTCAAGTATTGTTTTCAGAAAGTGAAGGGACGAAAGAAGTATTTTAATACGTGTTTAATTACCACGCTCTCTCAGAGGGTTCCGGGGAGGCTGGAGCCTATCTCAGCCGACACTTGGTTAAATCAGAGTACACTCTTTGAACAGCTCGCCAGACCATTGCAGGGCATCACACTCACTCTCGCCAGTTGAATATGCTTATCTTTGGACTGTTGGAGGAAACTGGAGGTCCCTGAGGAAACCCACCCACACAAGCACAAGAGAGGACATCTAGAAACGCCTCAAGGCTGAGGTAAATATGAGCGACTTCATAGCTGTCCAATCACATGCGAGCTTGAGTTAATACTCGTGCAGAAGGTGGGATTTGGCGCAATGCGGTTGGGAAAATTAATGAGACTTTCCAAACTCCACGTAAACGAAAGGGTCAGAGGTCATGTTAAAAAAAAAGACTCGTAATTCGAGACAGCGCCACCTGGTGTATTTTGAGTTGTATGTACTGTAGTTTTATATAGTTGAATCATTAAAAGTGCGTGAAATTATTTCATCAGAGAATTATGAAATAATTAAATAAAAAATAAATATTATAAATATGTTTATGTATTTCTACAGGGTTAGTCTGCGATTTTTTTTTGCTTGTTGTGTTTATGTCTATATGTTTTTGCCTTTCCACGTCATCACCTAGTGCGCATGCGTATCGTAGGTTAAACGCTGGGCAGGTTCAGACAGGTGAGGGTGAAAGGTGTATCCCGGAAACAGCAGAGAGAAAAAAAAAAAAAATCAACAAAATCACAGGTGAGTTCGAATCTTTTTTTAGTATTCACAACACCAATCTGTACTAAATAAACAGAGAAAAGAAAAAGGATCAGATTTAAATAATCATATTGGCAGGTTGGGACAGAATCCAATTTGATTTGAATAAATGACGTTTCAGGATAAAGACAGGCCCAGAGAGGACGTACTGAATTATACACACTTCTTTTATAACACGGTTTATTTTAATTAATAAAAAATATATGTACATTAATGAGGTGTTAAAACAAGCCAAAAAAGTACTTTTTTACTCTCACTTACTGTCATTTCTATAATAAACAGTGTTTCTCCTTCTGATTGTTATTTTTATATTATAAAAGCAATTTTACAACATTATCACACATTTAAATAAACAAAATTAACAGTTAGACAGAAGGTAGAGAAATAATACTAATGACAATAGTTGTCTATTGAATTGTTTTTTACTGGAGTTTACCAATATATTTATGTTCTTCCTTGTTCCCTGTAAATGTTTCCTGAACTGATGAGTCTATTCTGTAATCAGCTGGAAGATCACTGAGATAAAAAAAAAAAACAGATGTTTATTTATAATAATAATAATAGTAAAAGAAAAATGCAAAAAGGTCATATAAACACAATGATAAAATCATATTAATATCATTACTGATATTCATATGACTGTTTTTGGATACAATATTTATAGAACTATATGACGTGCACTTTTAAGTTTCCTTAATGGGGAAAAACAGTAAAATGTGCAACAAGTGGTATCTTTTTGTTTTATAGTTTTAGATAGTTTGTGTTCTTTTTAAACATTGATCCTGAAGAATCAGTTAAAACAGATTGGGCTGCACAAGTTGCTGTTTTCTCCCCATTTCTCATCCTTCTGCCTTTCAGAAACTTGAAAAAAAGTCCTGTATTACCTCAGAATTCACTGCTTATTTACTATTTAACAGTTTTTGTCAAATACTATCTGTGTATTTTATTATATTGGTTCAGCGGTGGTTTCTGCTCAGGGTTCTGGGTTACTGATCATTAGGTTGGCGGTTCAAACCCCAGGACCAGCCAGTTGCTATTGTTGGACCCTTGAGCAATGCTCATAACCGTCAACTATATAAGTGAATTTGAGGTTATTTTCCTCGTTGTAATGATTTTTAAGGATGTGAACGTGATCAAACTCAGTCAGTAGCACTTGTATTCTGCAGTAGTATTTTTTAATCTTACATAAGTTTTATTTTTGCTTCAAAGGTGTCAAAAGTTTGGAGAGATTAAGGAAGTAATGTTATTTTGTATATTTCATGGGTTTCTTAGCACAATATTTTGACCAATTCTTCAGAAGGGTTTCTTGACTTGACGATAAAAAGAAATGATGCATATTTGGGGTGGTCTAACACCCTCTCTGGCCCCTTATTCGAATGAGTTTGCAGATGCCCATGTTTGGCTGGCAATTGCTGTGAGTTACAGGGAAGTCAGTATGCTGTCACTTCCTCCAGTGAGCGCTCGGCCAATTCGCCCCCATAGACTTCTGGTTACGAATGGTTGTGGCATTAACCTGTATTTGAACTTGCGATCTCCAGGTTAAAAGTCACAAAAGTCATAAACGTATGTATATACCTGACAATCACACCCATATATGCTTGTTGGGTGTAATGGTCAAACCAGGCTTTGGCTTTTTTTGCGTCGTTTTTTTTTTTTTCACCAAATTTTGGAGCGTGATTGTGGAAATTGGGATTCAACTGGCACCATTCCAGAGGTGTTCAGTGGGGTTGAGGACAAGACTTTGTGCAGATCTTCCTCACTAATTTTCATCACCTATGTCTTCAAAAATGTGTTTTGTGCTCAGGGGCATTGTCGTGCTAGAGCAGGTTGCGACCTCTTCGTTTCAGTGAAAGTTTCCTTGTTACGGCTGACAAAGACTTACAGCTGTGCACTTCTGGCATTGTGAACGTACTTTGAGGAAGAACCACATATGATGAAAAAATATCTACCAGGCTCTGATAAACATCTATAGTTTTATTTCTTTTTGTTTGAACGCAGCCACAATGTCTGATCGTAACCTGCAGGAGGATTTTCAGAACCAGGTCACTGATATTTTCTCCCGGCTGGAGAACAAGCAGATGTTTCAGTCTGAGTGGGACATCGCTTCCTTCGCCATATTCTTCATCTTCATCGGTGAGTCAGTGACTTCTGGAACCATCAAAACTGGACATGAGGGGAAAAAAAAATCGGTCCATTTAAGAAGATTGAGGTCCAACTGACCTAACAGTCTGTTGACTGAACACAGTCTGTGTGGAACTAGAACAAATAATTCCTCCTTAAACGGAGAGTACCCCAATTAATAATGGGATTTTGTGTCAGATTTTTAAAGTGTCAATCAAGATTTGTGAATTCATAATGATTCGGCTCACTGTATATCGCAACACTGGTGAATTCTTGAATCTTATTGGTCGGAATTTAGTGATTCATTTTCTTTAACTGCATGATTCTGACTGGTTTCAACTGCGAAGTAAAATTCACCTAATATTGATTAGTTTCCATAGTAACAGTTAATTAGTAACAGCGGGTGCTCTACATAATCTAAGAAGACAAAAAAAGAGATTATGAATGTGGTGTTGTTGTGGATGTCCCCCTGTAACAGAATAGACGGCTTGGCAACCAGCAGCCAGACTCTGTCGCATCCCATTGTCTCTCTGCCACAGTGTTCTGTCCATGACCTACATTATCTGTGATGTCACGAGGGGAACCCCAAAGACTCGTTTACAAGTGCTGGGATGAAACTACAAATGAGCTTTTAATATAAATAAGATTTCCATACATGCATTATCGGTACCGCATGCCAATCAGGGTTGCAGAAGGAGCTGGAACCAATCCCAGCTTGATTTTGGAAAGGGGCGGGGTCACACCCTGAACAGGTTGCCAGTCTGCTCCAGAGCTAACGCTCAATAGAAACAATCAAGCTCAGAGTTAGAGCTATGGGTGGTTTAGAGCTGATCTAATGTGCATGTCTTTGAAGTGTTGGAGGAAACCTGAATATCTAGAGGAACCCGTATGAGCATGTGGAACACATGTAACCTCCACAGAGTAAAGCGTTTGACCAAGAAACCTTTCGCTGTGAGGTGACCGTGCTAGCCACGGAAGCACTTTATTATTATTTTTAAATGTGGTGGCGAAGTAGTTAGTACATCCACCTTACAGCATCAAGGCTCTGGGTTGGAGACCTGGGTGAGGGCTATATTCTGTGGTTTTCATGTTCTCCCCATGTTTGAATGGGTTTCCTAGGCTAATTGGCTGCCAGTTGCCCATAGGTGTAAGCGTGTGTTAGCACTGTGATGGTCTGGTGAGCTGCTCAGAGTGTACCCGGCCTTCGTCCCACGTAGGCTGTGATAGGCTCCAGCATTCCCATGACCATAATGGGATTAAGCAGGTTGGCGAATGAGTGAGTAAGAATAGAAATGACTACAGTCATCCCTCACGATATCGCACTTCAGGTTCTGCGGCTTCAGTGCATCGCGTTTTTTTTTTTAAATATTCATTGAAAAAATAAGGGAAAAGTTCAGGAAAATGTTGCGAGGGGTCGCTACTGACTCGGATTTGGATCCTGGCCTCTTCTTCTGCTGGGAAATTCTTGTCAACCAATCAGCTTGCGAGATTTCAGAGGCCGTGTCCCAAACCGGAATCGGTAGTGACCTTGCAGCCTTTCCCTTAACTTTTTCACTGTTAAATAGGAAAAGTTAAGGGAAAGGTGGCAAGCTCACTACCGTCTCCGGTTTGGGACTCTGCTCTGAAATAACAGCATTCGTGTGACAGAAAAGACATTTCTTACACTTTATTTACATCT
>JAQNCB010000005.1:6688029-6698125 GCA_030068295.1 Euristhmus nudiceps | reverse complement strand
CATCTTATGTATTGTTTTTGAATGTTTAATTGTTATTATAAGCATTTATAGCGTTGAATATGTATTTATTGATATTAATATACACATGTACATGTACGTATACGTCAGTCAGGGGGGTCGATCCTACTTCACGGAAATTCAGTGTTCGCGTAGGGTCTCGACCCCCCATTAACCGCAAAAAGTGAGGGATCCCTGTATATTATTTAAACTGTAGGTGGTTTGTGATACATTTCCTCGACGATACGATTCTCGTACAGTTTTGAGCTTGTGATGATTCCTGGTCCCTTTAATATAAAATTGCTTTTATTTTCAAAATGGAAATAGACAAATTTTCTTCTGGTCACTTAGTTGTCGGTTTTCACCTCATTGTGTGATTGGAAGCGGCTTACATGTATTGAATGATGTTTAGGAGGGTTCTGTGAAACACATGGCTCCGTTCCTACGCTACCTCACTGATCAGTTACATCAGCAAGTTCCTGGCAGCTTGGTGATCTGGTATGACAGCGTCCTGGACGACGGTTCTCTGAAATGGCAAAACCAACTCAACAACAGTAACAGGTGAACCTCAGATGTGAAGTTGTACAGTGTACTGTATACCGTATTAAAATGCCAACAGGTTCAGAGTCAGAAATTCTAGGCCAGCTGTTTCATGCAGCAGTGATATCATCAGTATAATTTTACTATATTGGACACCTCAAACATGGTGCTTTTTCTTATTTCCAAAGAGATGTTATTTAATTCCATCATACCCTTCAGTAATAATATGAGAGGAGGGGCTTCAAAGTATTTATTTTAGCATTCTGCATTATTACACCCAGCAACAAGAGCATGCAAGGAACGCAAACCTCTTCCATGCTGAAGAAAGTACATACCACCTCCTGCAGCCCTGCTGTAGACCCCAATTTTCTATTACACAGTGTTATAAAAGTCTTTCCACTTTAATACACGCTTTTGTGATTACGAGATTCTTTGTGTGGGGAAAAAGCAAGCAATACATCCACACACATTGTACTGTGAAAATCTGCACCTGATTCAAGTGTATATGACGGTAAATACGGTAGTAATTTGCATATGAATTGAAGGCAGGTTCATGCAAATGAGCTGATGTTTGTGTGATGTACATAAATGGAAACTCATGTGTTGAAGTGCTTAGTTTTAGTTTATTCAGGAGTTCACTAGTTTATGTATGACTTGTTAGTTTAATAGCTGTATACTCTTATTTTTGCCGCTATCTTGCTTTTTTAAACTTACAAATTGACATCCTATTCTCGTGCATTCGCGAGAGTGAAACAGTAACCCATACAGATTTGAGCAAATTGCAACTTCTAGAATGTCAATTAAAACAACCTGATCATGAAAACATACATATGTTAACCACCAAAATCTACTAAAGTCTTCTTTGTCCAAAGCACCCAATCTGGTAGATATTTCATAAAAAATCCCCATGATGGTGGGTTGTCGACAAAGAGACACACAAACTGAGGGTAAAATATAACTTCCATGGTAGAGGTAAATACAAAAACAAACCATAACACACAATAGAATAAGTAGTGTAAGAGAACAAAATGGTTAAGCTTACCACCATCAAACTGATTATTAATGAGACTAATGTTCATCACAATCTTTGGTACAGACTGACGTATTAAAGTTTATTTCACATCTTTCTGCTCCAAACAGAGTGTTTTTTGACGCATGTGATGGCATCTTCACCAACTATAACTGGACAGAGAGCAGTCTGGAGGACATGGAGTCTGATTTAGCGGCCCAGGAGCGTCTGGCTGATATTTATGTTGGGATCGATGTATTTGCCAGAGGAGACATAGTGGGAGGAAAATATGAGACGAATAAGGTGAGACCTGCTTTGTTTTGAAGATCCTGGAAGACATTAAACACAAATGTGCTCTCAGTAAAGGGGTACGAGCGTGTGGTGTAGTGTATGGAGGTGGGAACTAACTGTCTTTTGTTTTTTTAGGCTCTTGAGTTGGTTCGTAAACATGGACTTTCTACAGCCATTTTTGCGCCTGGTTGGGTTTACGAGTGCCACGACAAGATGGATTTCCGCAAGAATCAAGACAAGTGAGTTTATTTATGCGTAATCAATAAATTTGCCTCCAAAAGATTGCGGTTGTGAAGTGGTTCTGGAAAGCTGAGAGTGTGATATTCATTCAACGAGAATTTCGAAGGCAATTTCAACCCACGCCTCCAACCTATCCAGCGATTATGAGTATTGTGAAAAAGTTTGATGAGGCCGCTACAGTGGAAGATTTGCTGCGCTCAGGTCGGCCCGTTACGGCAACGACGGCTGAACCAGAACCACTTCAAAACCGCAATCTTTTGCTCTTTTGTTAATCGGCTGGACATCATCAATATAACGGTATATCTGAAATAAAAAATAAAAATATCACATGTGCTTTGAAAGGCGCTTTTAAATAAAATCTATTATTATTTATTATTATTTCAGCTTTCAAATGACATCTAAAAGAGAAAAATTTAATAAATATCAATAAAATTACAAGCAAGATAAAATATATAGTTACTTATGGCGGACCCTGTATGTGTATATGTATATGTTGTGTCAAATACAGTGTGTTGTCTACATTTGCGGTTAGTTTTTGGGTTTGATTAGACTTTATTTAATATGTACAAAAATAAATTACAGGAAAAGAGGAGAAATTAATTTAAAAAATTTGTGTTTAGTGCCAGTAAAGCATTATTACTGCATTTAATATACTAATACTATAGTAGTTACTACTAATAATAGACCTAATGCTGTGTGTGTGTCTGTGTATGTGTGTGTGTTAGATTTTGGGGCTTGTTATCAGACTTCCTCTTCATTCATCATCCTGAGTGCACTCTTCCCTTGGTCTCATCTTTCTGCCAGGGGTATGGAAGGAAGTTGTGCTGGAGAGGAAAGGTACTGAAAGTTAACTGTACCTCCATTTAAAATGTTTAATGTCTGCGCTGAAGCCACACAATAGTTTTTTTTTTTAATTTGGTATGCTGTAATAGTCCCACAAGGAAATTTTTGACTCTGTATTTAACCCATTGAAACACACTCGGAGCAGGCACAACCTAGGCACACACTCGGCTGCCACACATTGCAGTGCAAGGAGAGCAGATGGGGTAAGGTGCCTTGCTCAAGGTCACTTCAGTCATGAAGGTGGAGGAAGGGAAGGTGCAGCTCATTCCCCATGCCGCCACCACCACCACACATTTTTCCTGCTGGTTCGGGAATTGGACCAGCAAGGCTTGAGCGGCATGTACTCAGCAATTAAGTTACCCCGATCGCAAGATGCTGACATTGACAGAGATATTGGGATGTGATGTGGCAGCTTATTGATAAATGAACCACCAAGAAAAAGGACAATCGTGTGACCAAGCCTGCCCTCTGGTGGAACCATGGTGCAAAACCACCTTAAATTATCAAGATATCACTGGCAAACAAACATGGGTTTAAAACTGGGATTTCGTACTGCAAAACAAAACATCGCCTAAGCTAGTCTTGGTCTGTCAGCTAGATAATGATTTACCTAGGCATGATTTAACCTTGTTGATGGGAGAGGTCAATGAAAAATGACAATATTGGTTCCAAGAAGTCAAAAATATCTCAAATAAGCATTGTTTACAAGCGTGATGAGCGGAAAAACATCCCCGAATGCACGAAACATCATGAGGTGGACGAGCTGAAACAGCAGGTGGCACTCCTGTCAGCCCAATACTGGAATATGCTGCTGTTGTGGACAAAGGCTTAGCAAAGCATCAGGCGAAAAATCCTAATTTTTTATCCTGTTAATACAAAAAGAGAAGGAACCGTGCTGACAGTATGGCACAACACTGCTGACTAGTGACTATTAAATAAGATGTGACGGGCAGGGTAGTATGGTGTTTATTATGGTTGTGTTGATTGTGTAGGTGGAGCAGGACAAATCCTGGATGAATCTGAGTGCTCAGGAGCTGCAGCCTCTTTATGGGATGAAGCATGTGGAGGGAGGAGGCTGGATTCAGACTCGAGGCTGCTCAGAAGAAGTATGGACTGGAGGGAGTTCCCTACTGCTGGAGGGGACCATGCTCCAATCCATGTCCAAAATCTGTACCAGGTAAGCTCTCAAAAAATGCAAATATAATATACATATTCGTATAAACAATGCATTTGCTTATCACTGTAATGTTGACTGTGATCACTGCTCATAGCTGGCAGGCAGAAACTCCGAGTAAATACTAGAAATTGTGCATGGTGGGATCTCCCAGGTTGGGGGGTGGGATGCCAATCAGTAAGTGATGTCACAGAATGATACACTGGCAGGATATTGTGACCGTGTGATACAGGAGGGACATGGAGTCTGGCTGGATGACATCACACAGTGACTACTTATTACAATGACTTTGTACAGAAAAAACATTTCAGAATGCACGCCCATATGACAGATGGGTTACAACCGCGAAAACCATGCAGGGTTTCCCTCCTGTGATCCAACGACAGGAAACTGAGGTCACAACACAACTGGACGGATAGAAAATCATTTCCCAGTTAGAATTTGTATCCACAGTATGAATCTGTTGAGCTTATCAACTAACAGACCTCCCTGGTGGTGGTGGTTGTGTGCTGGTGTGGGGAAGACGCAATGTCTTGGAGAGATTCCATTATTGCCATTGCACAAAGTACCAAGAAATTTGTAGACACTGGGGTTTTTTTTACTAATAAAGAAAGGTGGTAATGACCATGCACATCATTTTATGGCTACAGTATACCCCTGTTATAATGGTAACCGCCAGAATTGTTCTACTAATAAATCTGATGTGATCACATCAACAAGAACCGAAATCTCAAAATACGGAAAATAAAGAACAGTCTCGTCAGAGAAATGGGATAGCGCTGAGCATGATTTGATTCAACCTATCTTGGTATCATATTAATAATAATAATAATAATAATAATAATAAAAGCAGTCTCATTAGCGTCCCCCGTGGATTCTCTCCTAGGATATTTTCAGTCCATATGCCATTGGTGTCAAGAACGTTCATCTCTTGCGTCTATCAGCCATCAGATAGCGTGAATATCTCTTTAGAGTTGAAGACCACAGACGCTGCTCCCTGCACACATGAAGGGAGTGAGATGTCGTCGAGTGAGTGTTCATTTATTTTAGTTTTTCTGAGGCATTAACAGTTACAGCCACACACTGATGCGAGGTTTTTTTTCGGTGATTTTTTTATTTGTTTTTTTTTCCAGTCAGTAATGTGTTTCCTGTGGGCTTGGATGAAGATCATGAGCTTGTGAAGCAGTACACTCGGCGCTCCGGAGAGCAGAAAGCAAGCGGCTGGCTTACCAGGTCAGACCTGCACTCGTAATAACACACAGAATAGTGTATTACAGTATGAAAGTGTGTGTAATACAGTATGAAAGTGTGCTTGATTAAGTTGTGATATTTATTATTGATCACCTAGTACAGGTTCCATATAGTATTTTACACACAACCTTTATTATTGTGGGACAGTGGCTTCGCAGGTTCAGGCTGTGGATTACTGATTGGATGGGCTGCGGTTCGAGCATTACTCAAACAACCACTTTGGGCCTCTGGGAAAGGCCAGTAACCTTCCTCGCTCCACCTAATTCTACATAGGTGGGGGGAGATGGGATTAGAACCCTCGGTATTATGTAGTATAATGGTTTAGACACAGATGTATGTAGATTCTGGAACCTTGTATAAGGAGGAAAAAAGATACGATACTCACTGTTGTTATCTTTACTTCAAAATGAGGTTATTTTCTCCTGAAATACCATTAGTACTTTTATAATAAACGTGTGTGTGTGTGTGTGTGTGTGTATAGCTATTTCCTGCTGGAGGTGACCAGTTGCACGCTCAGGGAGGTGTGTGTTAGCGTGTCTCGAAAAGACGCAGAATCGAGTGATCTGCCGTTTCACTGCCGGGTTGGAGAAGTCATGGTAAAGTAGAACTGATTTCTTGATTCTGTTATTTATGTATTTATTTTCGTATTCCTCTTACGCCGCAGAAATTTATCAAATCAATTCTCACTCATTTGCCGAACAGCTTAATCCTCTCAGGGTCGCGTGGACTCTTTGCACACTTGGGGTACACCCGGAACATCATGCCAGACCCTACACACTCACAACCACTTTCACGCACACCTAGGGGCGATTTGGAACAGCCAGTTAGCCTCATGTGCATGTCTTTGGAATGTGGGAGGAAACCGGAGTCCCCGGAGGAAACCCATGCAAGAGAGGGGGAGAGCATGAAAACGCTACACAGAGCCAGGCCCGGGACAAACCCAGGACGTTCTTGCAGTGAGGCGAATGTGCTAACGACAGCCACACATTAAGGTCCTGCAGTCCATCCTACATTTATTTGTTTTGTACGATCAGTAAACTGAAGGTCATGAGAACAGTCCGAGGTACGAGCTGTTCCTTCAGGAGCTTTGATTTTCCTGCGTGTTACTATGGAAACTGTCAACAATTTTGCTTGCCGATTAAATCTACTGTGTGTTAATTTTCTAGAAAATTAATCAACTCTTTTACAAAAATGAACAAATATCCTGTCATAATGAACCAATCAGATTGCAGCATTCATGTGTTGCCTAGATGGTGCTGTTCCCTGTAACCTGTGCCCTCTTTCTTTCCTTTTGTTGCAGCTGTTTGATGTGCAGAGTCTCTCCTCCCCACCGTTGCCCATCCAGCACACGCGTGTGTATGACATAGTGTGGCATGAAGGAGATATTGATGTAAACGGAAAAGCTGGAAAGGTATTTCTGAACGCGACGCTACACTGGTGCTACCCTGCTCAGCTAGTGAGGTATTTTCGTGTGTTTTGGCGTCGCGTACGTGGTCCGGACCCGCGAATTGGACCCGGTACAGCTGTTCTTATCGGCCGGTCATATTCAACACAGTACCGTGTGGTCGAGCTTGTGCTCGAGCACACGGCTGGAGTGATGGAGCTGCTGGTGGAGCCGGTGAGCCGAGAAGGGTTCAGCGTGCCTGAGTCACACTGGGGAAGACAGACACTGAGTTATTCGCAGCCCGCTGCTATGTAAACATGTATATACTGTATGTGTGCTGTGTTAGGGAGGAATTAACCAGGGACCTCACAATACCATGTTATCACGATACCCAGATACCAATTTGATCTGTATCGCGATCCTGTAAATATCCTGATTTGATATTTTTTTTAAATACAATTTTGAAACCTTGAATGTTGTAAAAGGAAGCAGCCGAGTCGAACCTCTAAAGCTTTCAGCACTGAGAGCAACACTGAAGAGCTGCACAAGTGAATTGCACAAGGTGATGCGCTGACTGCCCCCTGCAGGACTACAGTGGAACAGCAGTGTTTCACTCTGTCAAATTCAAACATGTGAATGAAACATTGGGTGGAATGGTGGTGCCGTGACGAGCACGTCTGCCTCACAGCAAGAAGGCCCTGGGTTCGAGTCTGCATGTCCACACCAGTGCTCGTGCAGGTTTCCTTCCACAGTCCAAACACATGCACGCAAGAATAATTGACTGCTCCAGAATTACACCTAGGTGTGTGTTGGCCCTGCTGTGGTATGGATAAGTAAACTTAATTATTAAAAAAATAAATAAATAAATTTGGTGTCTGTGTGGCCATAAGTGACTCACTGCACTAAAGCATTTGTAACAGAATGGATTTTTCCCCGCTCTCTGATGTGTGTTCTATTTCACACGATGTATGTAATACAAATTTTAAAAATCAATTATCCCTTTATCTCAGGGAATTGAAGAGGGCATTACATGTGGGGGAAACCCTGAAACATCTCGCAAATGAAGGAAAAATTGTGAGTTTTTCTTAAAGAAACTTTCGTAAAGAGTAGCTGCATGGCCGTCAGTGCGTGTCTGCCCTGGCGAGTTGTCCAGGGTGTACTCTGCCCTGACCCTAATTGGGATTAAAGTTCAGAAAAGGAATGTTGCGCAAAAAAAAAAAAAAAAGTAACTCATGGTAAACAATTTCATGTGTAATGTGAGCTGAGAATTGATTTATTATACTACTATATACAAAAAAAAACTCATTTATTTTAGATAAATCAAGTTAAAAACAAACGACACTTTGTTCAAAACATAAGGTCCCTCTGGGACTGAATTTTGGTGTGAAAGCAGAAAAAGAAACATTGATTTTGGTGGAGTTTGTTGATTGTCAATAAAAATGGACAAGCAGCCTTTTCCCCCCTCTTTTCCTTTTTTCACTCCTGTTGTGTGACCATCTTCAGCATCTTCAGTGCCATTGGGCCCTGATCAGACGGGATCTATGTGGGGGGGGGGGGGGAGAAATAAGTAAAAGTTTTGAAATATAGAAACTATTCACATTACAGCAGAACATAAGTTTTTAGAAAAGGGAGAGAGAAAAAAAAAAAAAAAAAAAAAAGCAAGCCAAGCATGTATCCTACAGAGCAGTGAATACAGACGCTACCCAATTTACGAACGAGATACGTTCTGAACGGCCGTTCATTAGATTAATTTGTTCATAAGTCATTACAGGGCATTCTGATGATGGTGGACTGCATCACCACCGCACTCTTGACGTGCTCCATAATGCGGTCCTTTTGCTTGTAAATGGTACCAACCGTCGAATGATTCAGGTTGTATACACGTGCCACATTCACCACCATCAAGTTTTTATTATCACCACCTTCGTTTCAAATGAGATGGCTTGCCACTTTTTCACATTTCCACTTTCACTAGACGTTTTTCACCACCCACATTGGATTAGGGATGCACGAAATATTTTTTCGATAAAATAAGAAAGTTCTGAACACTTATGGAGACTAGGTTTGAACACTTGAGTAACAAACGACGGAGTGGGCAGAGGAGTGTGTGATGCACTACACAATAGGTGCACAATACCAAATCTAACTTGCAATGTAGCATTTTTTGGACTTGCCGACTTTTCTGATGAATGTTGACAAAAATCAGGATTCTCCCATCATTCCATTACAGTCTGCGATGTTTAGCGACAGTTGGCGAACATTAGCGACTGTTAGCAACTCGTGGTAAAATACCAGCCAAACATCAGGTAATTCTTGGAATTGAACCACCGCACCCTATAAAAAGGGTGAAAAAAAATCCCTCCAGAGATTGAAGGTAATAATTTCACTAAATTTGGATTTCTGTCAGAAAGAAGCTGCTGCTGTTGAGGGACAATTGATTTTTCTGGCTGCTGGAGAAGAAAAGGAAGAGAAGTGATTGATGGACCTAATCTTATCACTGTGTTCACTACTTGGCGAAACAAAAAAAAAATAAAGACCCTTAGTGACCCTTGCTACAGTTGTTAGCAAACTGTTTAACCCTTTACAAACCCAAAATTTACTATATTTGCGAGCATACACTGCTCCATGGGATACCAGCTTTAGTTCAGAAATGCTTTTATAAAAGTAAACAGAAAATCATAGGGAGAAATACATGGCAACCTTAACATGGCAACACATCTCTCTACGCTAGTAAAACTAATCACATGACCATGAATGTGGACATTATGTATCTAACACCGTACCCGACTTTTGTCCCAAACATCCCGTCATTTTTTTTTTTTTTTAAACAAATATGGAGTTAATTTTTATTTTTTTTTTTTCTATAATGTTGTTGATATTATTACAGTATATTCTCCTCATGCTGTGCAAGTCCTGATTAGGTTAATTTATTACCATGTGTCCGGCTTTGAGGATCCAGTAGAAGGCAAAGTTCTTGTAGGTTTTATAAAACGCTCCAGTTTGTCCTGTTGATTGCGGGTCGTCCAGCGCCGTCCACTTCATTTGGGTGAATTTTTCAAGTCCGTCCCATTTCAGCTTTTTAACCCAACGCTCCTGACCTGCAACACACACACATACACACAGTGTTACTCGGTAATGCTGTTACTTATTAATGACACATTAATCTTTAAGCAACTTTGTAGTTACAATCAAGGATAATTAAATGTATAACAATTTACTTAAGATTTTTGACTGCAATCCTCTTTTTGAATTCATTTTACACAAATACCGTATTGGCCCGAATATAAGAAGGTGTTTTTTGCATTTAAATAAGTCTAAAAAGGTGGGGGTCGTCTTACATTCGCGGTCTAGACATTATACCCATTTC
>JAQNCB010000005.1:6537852-6552500 GCA_030068295.1 Euristhmus nudiceps | reverse complement strand
CTGGGGATGGAGATTTGGGGGCGGAGCTGAATTCAGTCAAATATCAAACACATGTAATCTTAGGTGTGTGTGTGTGTGTGTGTGTGTGTGTGTGTGTGAATACTGCATGCATTAGTGGAGTTGCTTTATAGAAGATTTGTGACCCAAGCCTTTTCACTGAGAGACGTTGGCATTAGAAAACGTTTGTCGTTAGCAGGTCGTGACGATAATCTGCTATTTTTAATTCCATCCCATTTTGATGGCTTTTATATTGTTGTCCGAGTCAGTTCTCACAGCATCACTGATGTTCTTCAAACGCTTTTTTGCTGCCGTAGTGTTTGAACACTCCTTAAGATGTCGTCTTCATGGTTAAACCAGCAAGTGCAGTTTCCTCAACATGCCAGTCTTGCTTTCGCTAACACTTCTTATCTGCGCCGTGTTTGCTGCTGTGTAAAATCCAGCAGATGTCGTTTAACTGATGTTGAAGTATAAAGTTTTGAAATGTGTTTGTTGAGCAGCCTCACCCGAAAGGAGCGCGGATAGACGTGTCGGTGAACGAGTGTTATGATGGATCCTATGTCGGAAATCCTCACGACCTGCACTGCCAGCCCGGCTTCGCCTTCAGTCGCAACGGTCCTGTTAAACGCACCTGCGTCACACACATTCTTGTCTGCAGGTCAGTTGTGTGTGTGTGTGCGCATGTGAGTGCGAGAGAAAGAGTGCGGTGTGTACGCCTTTAGTTATGGTGGAAGTGTGTCTGCAGGCCAAGGCGCACCAAGCCGAGTCTCTCAGAGTTCCTGGAGTGTGATGAGGTTCCTCTGGAGCAGAGGAGGCCGTTAGTGAGCGGCCATAACCGCCTGTACTTCCACAGTGACAGCTGCATGCCGCTGCGTCCTCACGAGATGGACGAGGACAGTGAAGATGAGAAAGACCCCGAGTGGCTGAGAGAGAAAACCGTCATGGTGAGAAACCTTTATCTTGTGCGAGGAGAAATATTACACCAAACAACGCAACATGGCATCTCTCTGACATTGGCACAGAGTGTGTAGGTCAATCTGTAGGTGATGTTGCAGTATGTATAGGTCATGTGACATACCGCCATGACAGAGAGACAGATGGACACCAAGTCTGGCCCCAGTGGAGCACAGCTAAGGGGTCTGCTCATTCGCTACATGGTACATCCCACACTTAATTAAGATGTTATTTAATTAGTGTAATTAATTGCTGGTGAAGGACAGCACGCATGATGTCATACTGCACTGTAATCAGCAACCATACACATTTTCACTTCATTGAAAAAAAAAAATAATAATAACTTTTAGACTTCTCTGGTAGAATGAAAACAACTCAAACAATTTAAGATCTACAACAATAATATTACACCATTTTTGTATGGAATTCCTACCCATCAACCCATCAAGTATTGCCTTCCCTGTCACACGACCACCACCAACCATGGAGGGGTGAAAACACGCACATGCCCCCTCCATGATATGCGATGCTAGCTGCCCACCTCCTTTTGAACTGCAGCGCCATGGGTGCACATTTTTTTGGGGGTGGGGTGGGGGGGGGTGTCTAACACACTCGGCGGGAAAGCGCTATCTGCCCCCTCGTACGAATGAGCTCACAGACGCCCATGTTTTGATGGCGATCGTTGAGAGTGACAGGAAGGTGTATGCCGTTCCTCCCTCCCGTGAGAGCTCAGCCAATTAGCTCCCATGGACTCCCGGCCATGATTGCCTGTGTGCATTAAACCGGATTTGATCTTGTGATCTCCGGGACCTGCTATTTTTTTTTCAATACACTGGTTTCCCAATTAAATCACCGCAGTCCATGGGATTTGTATCGCTTATTTACCTGTTTTACATATGGTTTTGGTTCTGTCAGTTCACAATAATAAAAACAAGACCACATGACGGGTAGAACAATCTTGCGCATGCACAAAACAAAAATTTGTAAAACCAATTCATAGAAAGTGGAAAAGTCTGAGATCAAGTGTTAAGAAATAGAAGATGACATACAATTCCAAGAGGGATAAAATTAGAGCAATGCATATCTCTCTCTCTCTCTCTCTCTCTCTCTCTCTCTCTCTCTCTCCCCCCCCTCCATGTCTTCCTCTCATACTTGAACAAAAATTACATTCAAGATTATGGGTGTCGTGGTTAGTTTGCATGTTCTCTCTGTGCTTGCCTAGGTTTCTTCCAGCAATACCAGTTTCTTCCACCAGTACAAAGACATGCACATCAGGCTGTTCCAAGTTGAGTGTGAATGGTTGTGTGTATGTTGGGCCATGCGGTAGACCAGTGCTTCTCAATTCTTTTCTGTGACCCCCCCCCACGCATGACTATAAATAGTATTCTTTTTCTATAAAATTATTATTAGTGCACCTCTGCATAACAATGTATCTTTATTGACATTAAAAAAAAGAAGTATAGTTCAACTTACAACAAAGGAAAACTTTATTAACATTCTTTTTAATCTGGAACAGAAAATATTCAAAGTGCACCAATTTTCCTGAAATTAAAAAAAATCCATCCTTATACTGTAAATATTTTTTGACAACTTATTGCACCATTTGATAGTAAAAAATAAAATTCCTCTCTCCATCTTTCTCTTCATTCCTGTTACAAATGTTTCCATGTTGTTTCTTGAGGGGTTGTTTATTTACTGCACTTGATATTGTTTGTGTGCTGCGAAAATCCCCGACACCATAGCGCGACAATGAGAGCGCCACTGCCACCTAGTGTAGTGGAGGTGCAATTACACCTAATTCGAGTACAGTATGGCAAAAAAAGCATGTTCCCCAGGGTCACATGCACCCCCCGCTATTTGAGAAGCACTGCCATAGACTGACAAGCTGTTCAGGGTACACCTCACCTTCACCCAGAGTCAGCTGAGCTTGGCTCCAGTCTCCTTGCGACACTAGTCGGATTAAGCAGTTCGGAAAATCAGAATGTCAGAATTAATGTTTGAAGCTACTTAAAATTGACAGATTTCTCAGCGCTTATGTCCTTGTTTGTTTTGTTGGTCGCCATCTTAATTGATGATAGTAGACGTAGTGCTCTCGCTGCTAGATAGCGTGCACACGATATTTCACATTCTCCAGATTATTGTGGGTCATTAGTACTCGTGTACGGGAGTAGGGAAGTAGTTTAGAAAGCTGTCATGGCTGATTCCATTTTATTTCCAAGAGAAAACACTGTACTTTTAATATACTGGGTAAAGGAGAAGCTGAGAGTGCAGCATGGAAGCCTGCACCCATCAACAAAGACCTCCTCATACAGTATAAATCTCTGTGAATAGCATCCAGTGGATGGAGGGTGCGGCAACTGTGAGGATATTTTTTCTAAGCTGATAATGATCACTGGAGTGTACAGCTGATTTGATGCTAAACTCACTGAGGGAACATTTCCCAGCATGCTCTTACACGACGTGTGATTGACTGTAGAATTGACTCCATCTGGCCTGGCTATCTTAGGACTGTCAAAAGTATGTTTGAGTCTCCACCTCCACATGTTTGAGTATTTTTTTTTTTCTTTTTTTAACATTCCCACAACAACCACAAGTACGTGTGTGTACCTGAATCTCATTTCTGCTTCAGCTGCTGGGAGTACTGGTGATAATCCGTTATGTTTGACGTCACACGTTTGTTTTCTTACTCTAGCAAATTGACGAGTTTACTGACGTCAACGAAGGTGAGAAGGAGGTGATGAAAATGTGGAACCTTCATGTAATGAAACATGGGTATGTATCTGTATTTCCCAGATTCCTTTTTAAATCCTGGTCACGATCCTCACAGTAGTACCTCAGTGTGATTTGGTACACAGCCTCTCCACGTTCAGTAAGGCGAAACTAAATTCCATTTCTAGCCTGTCGCCTGTGTGTCACTGACAGCGAGGCGAAGTTCTGCGAGGCAGCACTTAATGTTTCGCCCTGATGTCAACCTCCGGCTGCCCTACATTTCAGGAATGCGGCGTAACCTTCTGTAAGGCATCTCACTGATGTTAATCCAATTTGGAACACAACCGAGAGGCATTCGGAGAGGGATGAAGGCTCTAAAGCCATTAAATGCGTCGAAAATCTAATTTGGAGATCACGTTTAGACGTAATGGGCATCAGGCAGAGTGAAGAGCTGTTTCCGAATACCTGACTGGCTGCGTTTCAAATCACGTCAAGCAACTGGCTGTGTATCAAATGAGTCCAATCACTGCCCTACTGAACACTATGAGGGTTTTTTTTTTCTCCCGAAACGTCTGACGGGCTGCGTTCCAAATCCGAGTCAATCACCGGTTTCCTGAAGGTGACGAGGCTTTTCTGAACGACTGGTAATTGGAGCAGGAATCTAATGTTCTCCTTTACTCCCCTCACCTTTATCAGATTAATAGCTGATAATCAGATGCCTCAGGCCTGCATGCTGTTCGTGGAGAACTACGGCCCGATAGTGGTGGAGAAGAACCTGTGCCGGAACTTCCTGCTGCATTTGGTCAGCATGCACGACTTTGGCCTGGTGAGCACTCTGACCATCGACAGGGCCATGGCTCGCCTGCACCAAATTAAACCGGCCCGGAATAACGACAGTGCAGAGCCTGCGCAGGAACACGCCTGAAACTCGGCAAACTTTCAAACCTTTTCCCAGACGACAGGAGCTACCAGACCTCTGGATGCCAGGTCATTCGTTTTAACCACAAAATCATCTGATGGGTCGAAGCTCATGAACTACGTTGTGCTTTGAAATAAACCTGGGTGCTATTTTTGTATCTTTTTGTTTTTGGCACCAATTTTCGAATGGAAATATTTTTAATATATTTTAAGCAGCGTGAAAAATGGGGTAAGACTTCGCTTTGGTGACCTTTATTGTTTTTTTCTTCGGTTTGCTTTTTGTGTAATAATTTTGTCATATTTTTGAAACGGTGTGTATGTTTAAACAGCAGTGAGCAATATGATTAAAAAAAAGTCCCAATGACATGTCCATAGATCAACAAAGGATGGGCTTGGATTAGATTTCTTCACCTGTCATCACACTGTCACTTTTTAGCTCGCTGTCCTGATGAAGAAAATAACATCCTGGTGTTTTGTATGTAGCCATACAGTGACATTTGCCGAGCTAGTAGTGGAGAACATTACTAGCATGCCTGCTAGCAGGAAAGTCTGTATGTTTCGGTTGAGCCAAAGATGTAAACAGAAAGGTAGGGGTGTCTATGTTCAATCGTCATGATGGGTAAATTTAGTTCAACCTCCATCCTTGATGTCTGGTTGATAATCACAACACACGATCCATAATGCAAAAATTTAGATATTGGGGAACTCAGACCACACACTTGTGGAGGGTAAAAAAAACTGTTTCACTAATTAACATGTTTGCCAAATATTGTAGCTTTTTAATTCAAAAGGGTTATTATATACTTTTTATGAATGATTGCTGCATAAAAAGATTTAGAATATACTGCATGGGAATGGCACAATCTGATTGATTCATTATCTCAGGATAATAGACATTATTCACTTGGGATAATGCTTGAATCAGTAGAAAATGTAAAAATAAACCAAATTTTTTTTGTTTACTTTGCTTGTAGTTCCTGTGTAGTATATACAACAGTTATTCACATCAGGCTCAGGATATCACTCAATAGTTATATTATAGTGTTCACTTTGCCTGAGGTGGATAATTATTTCAACCAAGGAGATGCTGATGAAATTTGAAAATTATAATTGTTTGTTTGAATACATGTCTCAGCGTAACTCAAACGTTTCTTTCCCTACCCCAACCCGTTCCCAACACGCGTTGGCGTGCATTTCTTGATTGTACTGAGTGATAGCTATCAACAACGGTGATACTCGAGATTAAATTGATCAGCTGGGCCACAAATTTTACTCTTTGGTTCAATTATACGTAATATTACACAGCTAGCTACCTAACATCAGACAACAAAGCTACATGACTAGCTCATGTTAGCGCTGCCTTTAGATAATTGAACGATATTAAATCTATAATTTCTTAGGTATATGCAAATACATTGGAGCAACTGATTAACGGTTTATTTAAAGTGCTGATACAATGACTTAAAAAAAAAACATCTCAGGAAAGTTCAAATGTAAACAATGGGTTTCATTCCAGTGCTGTGAGAATTAAAAAATATTGACCGGTTAAGGGTGAAGTAGTACACGGTTTCCTGTAACCATTCGGGTTATTCAGATGTTGAAATCTTTTCAAGATTGGTTGTGAATCCGTTGGTTGAGTTTGCAAAGTAGCGTCAAAGGTTGTAGTTTTCGTCATGTTGGCCTGGAGCTGTTCAAGAACAACCTTCCCTTGTTGACCTAGACATGTCTGTGACTCTGTAAAATCAGGCTGCACGTTGGTAAAGGAGAGTCTGCGTTCGGCGTTTCATAGGAAATGCCTGACAGACCTGGTAGTAAAAGGGGTGCGAAAGCAGGATTAAAGGTGCTGAAACTCACGTGTGAATGTCTGTAACTGTTGCACTGAAACCGGGTGGTACACACTGGGCATGTGCCGGTAACCAATTACACAATATAATCCATAATTCTGTGAAATCTCGTTCTCTTTTTGCTATGCCTGCTCTTATTGGCTAGCTTTTCCTAGCTGAGGATCTCTAACATACGCTAGCTATGAAGTCACATTCTGTTCTGCTTTTTCAGGCTAGTGTAACACCAGTTAGATATTTAAACATCATATTTTGCTTTTGTCTTGAATACCAAAATAAGAGTTTCGTTGTTGCTGTGGAAAAAGTAACTTGGCTAGCTATTCAACACAAGCTAGCGTTAGCTAGTGAGGCTAGGTCTATGCTTCAGAGTTTTTAAAATGTACTTTAGTTGACGCTAATTATCTGTTTCGTATCAGTGAGTTGCATGAAAACGGTTGTCAAGGGCGCTGAAAGCCGTCTATGCGGGACATAAATAAACACAACTCAAAGACCTTATGGGGAGTTTCTTTACTTTAGGCGGTATTTAAAACAATATATTATTTATAACCTAACTCCATCTCAGCACCCTCTCAGATGAACTGAGTAGAACATTACCTTGACCTTCTTTTCCAAAGTTAAATTCAGGGTCACTGTTAGCCTATCAGTAATCTGCCCCTGGACGTATTTGTATTTGAAATATAACACCACCTAATAAACTAGAGGAAATCAATGATGTGCTCACCATTGGGCTCTAATTATTATTATTATTATTATTATTATTATTATTATTATTATTATTATTATAGGTTTATTTATCTCCAACAACAGCAAAAACAGAAAATAAGCTACAGTACATAAAAGACAAAAATTAATATAAATAACATGAAATATAATACAAGATATCACTTGGTATTCATCAGATCAATTGAACATTGTTTTTTAGCTGTTTTAGTGTAGTGGTCAAATTTAATACTGTGTGTTAGCAGGGAAATACGGATCCATTGTGACCTTTTTGTTTGATTTTAAGCACATACTGAATGAAGCTGTTGATGTTTCCTGAGGTAAAAAAAAAAAAAAAAAACACTGGCTAATGAAGAGGGCTACAGCTAAGTATAGTGACAATTCACCATTTGTAAGCAGTTTAATACCGGCACATGCCCAAAGCACACACATACAGGGTAACTCGCACACTCTTGCAGAAATGTTTACACTTCATCGATATGTATTTCATGTATCTGCAGGATGCGGATTTTTACTGTGGATATTTTTGTCATATATGTGTGTGGGGTTTTTTTTGGGGGTTTTTTTGGAAGTTTGATGCTCATTTCTGCACAACTAAACTAGACTTGACAACAGTGAATTTTAAAAACAGCACAAGTTGAAACTGTTATTTATGCTTTTATTATGGTTACATTCCAGCATGTACAGCAAGAATCTGAACAATCGACTGAATCAGATCAGAAAATATCTGATATCAGTATTTAGTGTCAGAATGGTGAATCCCAAGTAAGAAGTGCAGGTTTTTATTTCCTCTTTTCTTTTTTCTACCCACATTTATATTTTTAATAGTAATGAGTATTTACTTTCCTGCTAATGATGTTCTGAGCAACTTTGTGTCTTTTTTTGCAGTTTTACTTTGCTTTAACCAAAACGCGGTGACGCGCACATGTCAGGTATACCATATGTAATGAGGTTCTCTGTGTGACCAATCAACATAAACCTTAATCCATTTGGAAATTATTTTGTACATGATCTAAAATCAGCACCTGATTCAAACAGGCAGCTGTTTTTTTTCTGAAGAAAATCGGTTTGTGCCAACGCATTATCATGTCGTCACCACCGCTTGCTTTTTAATCATGGTTTTTAAAATTATGGTCATGCGGTGGTCCAATATTTTTTTTCGTTACAATGTCTAGTAGACCTAATGGAAGTATAGAAGCTGCGTTAAAACGTCAAGCCAGCCTTCTGCCAAACTTATCTATATAAAATGTCCATGATAACCTGTGTGCTAAGTGGTAGAGCTGATTATTGGCACATGGCTGTACTGTTATGATGTATAATGGTGAACAGATGCAAAAAAAAAAATGGGATAGATGTCATGAGAAGGAAGAGGTTTGAGTAGGATGGAGTTGAGTTCGCATACCAAAGGGAGCGACGTTGCTGCAGCGTTTTGAAATGCTTTTCTGCGTTGGAGGTTTCGCTTTATTTCAGCTGGAGCTGTGTGAGGTTTCTTATTCAATGCTGTAGAAATGTGACTTTACAAGCGGAAATCTTTTTTTTTTTTTTTAGCACCTCAAATGCAGACCAGCATTGTTTGCACAAGATACAGCTGGACATGGGTGGGGGGGAATCTATAAAACAGAAAAGAGCCAGTCTGTTGGTGCTTCTGCTCAGAAAGGGTTGTTTTGTTTCATATTTAACAAAAAAAGTAATAAAATCTTTTTCATTGCCAATGATTGATGTTGCTTGTTGCTCATTTTGACTAGCAGTAGTCACAAAATACACCTCATGGCTTTGGATTACTCACATCACGGATGATCTGGAACACCAAATAGCTGTTGCATATTTTATATGCTCGTTGAGAAACCTGCTTATGTCTACCATGTGTTAGTGACTGGCAATTCCATTTACAGCAGGGGTGTTCAATCCTGCTCCCGGAGAGCTACCTTCCTGAATATGTTCGCTCCAACCCTAATCATGCCCACCTGACCATCCAGTCATCTATTCAAAGCTTCAGACTTTGAAATTAAGTCTCCATTTCAAAGTCTGAAGCTTTGATTAGATGACTGGATGGTCAGGTGGGCATGATTAGGGGTGGAGCGAATATATTCAGGACGGTAGCTCTCCAGGAGCAGGATTGAGTGCCCCTGATTTACAGTATCCACATGTTCCTGGAAAAAATTGCCCACCATGCCTTTACGCATCAACTCATCCATTATCTGTATGTCATGGACGCAGGCGAAGCCGAAGCCCATTCCAGCAGATTAAAATGAGAGGAGGTACACCCTCACCAAGTCTCAGGTCTAACACAGACATACACCCATTCACCTATGAGCCATTTAGAGTTAATCTTATGGGAGGCATAGTGGGTAGCAGTTCATCTCGGAGCAAGAAGGTCCTGGGTTTGAGTCCAGGGCTTGGTCCTTTCTCTGTGGAGTCTGCTTGATCTCGTTGTGGTATTCTGGTTTGCTCCCAAAATTCGACGGCCTGCATGTTAGGTCAAGTGGCTACTTGAAATTGCCAGTTGATGCAAGCAGTCAGTTTTCACCAAACACATAAAGCGAGCTGACTGCATCCTGTCTGCTGCACACATATCATCGGGGAAGCTAATTCATTGCAACCCCCACCTGCATACCTGAGATTATAGATCATAAATTGGCTCCCCTACCTTCCTGAGAACATGGCCAATTTTGCATCCATGCTCTCCGAGATGGCTACGAAACCGAACTTGTGACTTGTAGTTAGTCGTCTGTAAACCAGGGTAAAACTCTGCTGGCCTTCAAGTAGCAGGAAGCTGATGTATCAGGATGCCCTCATGCTGGGTTAGTTTTGCTTTCACAACTAGACCTGCCTGCACTCTAACCTCATAAGCTGCCTGCCTGCTGTTTATTTGTTCTCTGTATTTCATTCTGCGATAGCAGGGCAGCATGGTGGTGTAGTAATTGGCACAAGTGCCAAGAAGGTCCTGGGTTTGAGTCCCGGGCTCAGGTGTTTCTGTGTGGGTTACATTTTTACAGTTACATTTATGGCATTTGACAGACTGCCTGATTCATACTTGCATTACTCATGCAACTGAGAGTTAAGGGCCTTGCTCAAGGGCCCAACAGTGCCAGCTTGGTGGAACTGGGTCTTGAACTCCCAACCTTTGGAGCAGTTAGTCAGAGCCTTAATCATGGAGCCCCCACTGCCTCCTGTGGTGTGTGTCTGGTCTTCATGTAAAGGTACGGTCTGTGGGCTTGTACACCCGAGCCCAGAGGCTTATCAGTGCCAGTGCTTATCCCCAGTTTCTGTAGCGTGAAGCGACTAGGAGTTCAACTCCTCCTGGATGGGACGCTGGTCCATCGCAGGTTCCATTCCCAGTATTTCTACTGGTACCCATTTATACTGCTGGGTGAACTGGAGTACGCTTGTGGTTAGGACCTTACCCATGGGTCCTAGCACTGTGGGGGTCTCACAGAGATTCGAACCCACAACCTGATCATGAACAATCCTGATCATGAGCCCAGCACTCTAACCGCTACACCATCGGCCCCTGTTCCTCTTGTGCTTCCTTGGGTTTCTTCTGGGTATCCCGGTTTCCTCCTACAGTGCAAAGACATGCACATGAGACTAATTGGTTGTGTCTAATTGCCCCGAGGTGAGTGCGAGTGAATGGTAATGTGTGTGTGTTTGTCCTGCAATGATCTGAGCTGTTCAGGGTGTACCCTGCCTTTGCCTGGTGTCAGCTAAGATATGCATCAGCCTCCTCTCAACCCCAGTAGGATTGTTTTGGCAAATGAGTGTGAGAGTTAATGGTGTGGTACATGTGCTAGATACCGACCCATTTCTATGTCCGTGGCTTCTCTTTACTTCCAGTCCGGCCTGAGGCATCCCAATGCTCTTCCTGCGATTGTGACTCACTTTGTGCTGCCTTGGATGGTCCAAATGTGGATACTCTAAATATTTGCACTTCCCAAAATACAATTTATGCCCACCACGTACCCTTGCTATGATATTGTACCACCAAAGGACTGTTCCAATAATAATCATCACTGCCTTATGCTGAGTCCAGACTTCCTCTTCACAAATAACAGCCTCTTTTTTTAGCATCTGAATCCTCCGACTTTAGTCGGCACCGGCAAACACTGATTCCTCTTTATCTTCCTTCCTATGCTTCCTTCTGTGTTCCACATGCAACTTGTAAGAAAATATGGAAGGTGCTCTCTCGAGACTTGTGCCACCCTGCAGCGGTAAAACATGGTGGTTCTGGGGTAGAGAACCTGCTCCATATAAAAGACTTAAATGTCAGCTGCCTAATATTTTGCACAGTACTGTAGTTAAATTTTAGATTCAGTCTATTGTGTAAAAATCACAAAATATGAAATTGAATTGTTTTATTAATTATTGGCAGATTTTTCGTTGTGTGTTAACAGGTGTTTTTCAGAAGGCACACACACAAACACACAGAGAGATGAGGTACAAAGTAGATAGAAATTCACTAAACCATCACAGTTTGATAACCAGAATCAGAATACTTTATTTGATTCTGGAGGAAATTATGTAGCGATGCTACATGTTCACCTGTTCAACAGCATTAAATCTAAAAGTACCTTTTATGTTTTTGTTTTTTTTTAATTACTGATTTTTTTTTACTTTATTTTCCAAAACTGACTAGTGTTGGTCGGTTTTTAAATTGGAGCTTTCTTCATTTTATTCATGAAACCGATAGAGTGGCGCTAAAATTTTCGGCTAGCAAGATTTAGCTAGTTCGTTCATTGTTGAACAACAGATATAATCAATCAGGAAACTGTGAAATAGAAGAAATTACAGTATCTATGACCACTAATCAAGAACACCACTAGGCTAAAGTATTTTTTTCCCCCCTAACCTAGAAAATCAAGGCTGCTAATGGTCTAACTCTACAGCTAGCATCCTGTTCACAATGGTATATACATATACGTGAACAATTTTGACATATGGTTTAAGTCGTAGAGTACAAATTAGGGACAACTGAGCAACAGTCAACAACATGACCTTCACATTTGTTTTTGCACCAGTTTCATGTCAGGCCAGATCCCAGAGCTCACCGCCCTGTCAAGCCAGACGGCAGGAAATGCAAAATATTAAAAATTGGGAAAACCAACTTTTCTAACTCCTGGCCACCAGCTTTGCCTAAAGTTTAAAGTATAATGTAATCCCAAGTATTAATTCAATCATTTTCTAAGATGCTTAATCCTTAATTAGAGTAGCGGGCAGGCTGGCGTCCATCTCAGCCGACTCTACGTAAGGGATACACCCCGGACAGTTCGCCAGGCCATCGCAAGGCCAACACTCACACCTAAAGGGTGATTTGGAACAGTCAATTCGCCTACAGTGGGAGAAAACCGGAGTACCCAGAGAAAACCCATGCAAGCACAGGGAGATCATGCAAACGCTGAACTCTAAATATATTAAAATTATTATTTTTTTCCCTTGAAAATCACCTTCCAGGGAAAACCGATTAACTTTGAGGTCATTTGTGGTTACCGCGCTCTGGCTTGTCAGGGCAGGTTAGCATTAGCACGGGGATGACAATGACAAATCATTACTTCAGACATTCACTCATAAAATTCAACAAAGGGGGAAAAAGGAAGCCACCTCAAAAGATCTGTATCTGAGCTCGTGTGGTAAACCAGCATGCTTTGCAACTCAAGTCTGCACATACACATATTGTTGATCTCTAAAAACCTGAAACACACCTGTTACTGAGGGAAGAGAGTAAACGTCGACGTGCTATTTTCAGGCACAGACCATAATCGTTAAAAAGAATTGATTTCACTTTAAAATCTTTTGAGTATTCAGAATATTATTATTATTTGTAGTATATCTTCTATAACCAGGATTAATGTTCATCCTTGATTCTTGCATCCTTGTCACATTGGAACTCTTGTTGTGTAGTTTCACGTAGACCTTTTTTTTTTTTTAAATTGTGAACTTCCTGTTTAAAATTATAGATACTGTATTTCAACAAGTACAACATGTATACGAACCCATCTTTATTCCGCATCAGTGAAGCTAACTCGACTGCTAGATGTTTGTGACTTACCTTCAAATTCATGTTCTTTAATCTGAAACAAAAGTTGAATGTGAGCTTCTCTTAAAATTACTGTAAAAGTTAGAGTAGTGGACATTAACCCATCCACGTCGGCCGAATTAAACTATGGTACCTTTTGCCTAAATGGTGAAACTTGACCAGGGAATCGATGCAATACAAGTGATGCCACTGCTGAGCACGATGGCGAGGACAACCAACAATGTCAACCCACCACATTTAGTAAAATAGGAGACTTCGATGAGCAAAAACAAACAATTAGCTAGCAATGACATCTTGTAATTATAGTGAGCTCATTAGCGCATTAGGCTCCTCAGCTCGTGTAGTTTTTTTTTTTCTGCATCACAAGTGCAACGTTGTTGATGTATTAACTTTTAGAAATGGAAGATTTTGACCTCTGAGTAAATGGCGTAGGTAAACATAGGAGTGATGCCACCTGCATCCACTAAGCCAATGGCTAGCCTGGACAATTACACTCTGTGGTACCTTTAGAAAGCCTTCAACAACAAAGTCCTCAGTGCTTGTTGGTTTTTTCTGCAGCGCAGGTGAAATATTAGCCAATGACACTATTGATATATTAATCTATAATGATGGAAAATTTTGAAGTATTTGGGATAAAAGCAAGTTCGGAGCACGTTTTGTACTCTTCTGTTCCGAGTTTGTGCTGAGAAGTTAGCATTACAAGACCTTTCTTTACATTCGTGGTATGAACAAACCATTCAACATCAAAACTCGATCAATCTTCCCACTGTGGCCAAACCAATAAACTGTTTTAAAAAACACAACTAAAACCATGTGGTATAATAACGAAATAATAACCGAGGAGTCCAACGGTAAGAAAAGTGGACGTTTGAAATTTAGCATGGTGGCAAGTGCTGGACAGCAAAGTATAAACAACCCTACTTTGTGAGTAATTGCATGTGTGAGTAAACACTGTAAACAGCTTTGACATTAAGACAAATACAAAAAGAAGCACATCAGCAAAAATCAGGAAGTGCGGCGTCAGAAAACCAGCACTTTCCATCCCGGGTGTGTGAAGGAACAGCCGAAGGAGAGGCAGTCCACAACTTGGTCGATCAGCCAATCAAAGACCACCTCCCTGCTCCCCGAACCAATGGTAACCCGCAGCTTAAAGCTGCTTACATCACTTGGGTTGTTGTTAGCGTTGAAAACGCTCACGACTTCCATGTCAAAGGTGATGGCTGAGCCGATGGTGACTGCGGGAAGCTGGTTGGTCATTTCTTTCCCATTAACATATACAGCACCTGTGAAATCAAATGTAAAAAGTATCATGTGGAATGCTGTGTTAATGTTAGAAATATATTTTGAAGTATAGTGTTATTTTGTGTGTGTTTGTGTGTGTATATATATATATATATATATATATATATATATATATAAAAACACACACACACACACACACACATATATATATATAGATACAAAAACACACACACACA
>JAQNCB010000005.1:6383115-6396193 GCA_030068295.1 Euristhmus nudiceps | reverse complement strand
CTAATCAAGGCGAAGCCTTGATTAGATGACTGGATGGTCAGGTGGGCATGATTAGGGTTGGATGGAACATATTTAGGAAGGTAGCTCTCCAGAAGCAGGACTGAGCACCCCTGATCTAGAACGTGTGTATGTGATGCACTATATGTGTAGTAGTTGTGCTTATTTATTCTCTCCAAATGCTCACAAACGTTTACTAGTTTAAAATTATCCTTTGTCTCCTTTTATGATTTGCTATTTTTAACCCTTCTGTTCTGTGTTTCATTATTAAACTTTATAACAGGGAGTCAGACACATTTGGTAATGGCTAGAGGTCGATGTAGGACCGGGAGAAAGACTGATTCGCCGTTTTGAGGTCGGGTTTCCAGCCGCGATTGCTATTTGGCTGAGTATTGGCGGAGATCGATGCATTTTAAAGTCGAGCCGTAGTTCAGCGACGTGAAACTACACGTTAGATACAATGCATGGCTTTTATTGTGTGGGTGTTTAAATGTTATGTATTCACGTCAATTGTTTAGCTGAAGGCAGATCAACTAAGTGTTTTGTTTCACTCGTTCCTTCTAACCTGGCTCGGAAAAGTAAAGGAGATACACACACCAGACATCAAAAAAAAGGAAACTAGGGAGGGTTTACGAAAGCGGGGAGAATTAGCATGGTTTTAGCTAGGATTTTTAAAACGGGAGCGCAAATTAATGAACGCAAGAGTACGACACGCAATTTAATGCACGTTCGCCATAAGGTACAGAATAAAGAGCCTTGGCAGCGCCAGTGTCTTCCTCCGACAGTCCAAATAAATTAAGACACGTGCACAAAATTCTCGTCCTTCTACCAGACTGTCGCTTTTTTTTTTTTTTTTTTTTTTGGTGCCTAATTCCTAAGAGGGACCTTTTCTCAAGCAGTCTTGTCTCTCTTGCTCTCGCAACACTCACTGAACCTATCTCAGCCAACTGGGCAAATGCAGGGTACACCCTGAACAGTTCACCAGACCACCGCTGGGCAACACACACAACCCTTCACACACACACTTACACCAAGGGACAATTTTTAACAGCCAGTTACCCTAATGTGCTTGTCTTTGGTCTGTCGGAGAAAACCAGAGCACCCAGAGGAAACCCATGCAAGCATCGAGAGAACAAGCAAACGCCACACAGAACCACTCGAGCTCAGGACTGGAATCCTTGTCGTGCTAATCACTACGCCACTGTGCGTCCACTCTTGTATCATCTCCGCGACACAAAGAAATGCCGTTCGCATTCAAACACAGGTGTCAAACTCCGGCCCGCGGGCCAAATCCGGCCCGTTACCTCATCTTCTGTGGCCTGCAAGAGCTTTCAGATAATATGATTATCATACGATGTTTGCGTCAACCATTACCGTGAAACACTTATTCTTTATCCTTCCACTAGGTGGCAGCAGCCGATTACAAATCAACAGCAAGTCATTCATGACTCAAGAAAGATCGCATGCTAGCTTGTCGTGGTTAGGCGCTTTTAGAATTGATGTCCGGTGATTTATTCGGCTCTCGATTACCTTTAATTTTAGTGATGTTGCCCTCAGTGATAATGAGTTTGACACCCCTGCGTTAAAACATTAATGACAAACGAATACCTCGGTGAATCATATCATGTGATGCATTTGAATCGCTTCCTCGTACCTGAAAAGAAAACTCGGACAAAAACAAACGCAGTGAGACTTTAAAGGTTGGAGAAGTGGGCTTTGTATCTCAAAGGTTGCTGGTTTTATTCTCAGGACTCGCAGGAAAAGATCCGCAGCTGGAGCCCCTTGGGTAAGGCGTGAAGCCGCTGGTGGACTGGTTAGGGTGTCGGGCTCATGATCAAGAGGTTGTGGGTTCGAATTCCCGTTCTGTCTACCCAGAAATGTAAATAGGTACCAGTTAAGCTCACCTGCAATCACAAGCATCCCATCCATCCAGGACCAGTTGAACTCCCAGTCACACGACAGAAACCAGTCCCTCATATATTCACATTAATATTAGATATCGCAGTTAGAGATTTACATTTATAGCCGTCTTGATTCCGGCACCGATAGCCATGTTTCATGTGACACCCCTTCCAGGAAGTTGCTCTAGCACTCTGTGGAGGGAGAGAGAACCATAACCTCCTCAATCGCCAAAAGAAACCCCTTCTGTACACGGAAGCGCACAGAAACGGGTGGGACCGAGTGGTAGGGTGGGAAGAATTGGGCCCCAGTATGTTTTCCGTGTGACGACCCCCTGATAATACACGGAGCTTTTAATTCGAATGACGTATGGAAGGTGACTCGGCAGCTAGCGTCACATATCAAGCACAGCCACGGTGTTTAAGGGGTTCTAGCACAGATGTGTGTACACAGCTGGAAGTGGAAAGAAGAAATGCAGGAAATGGTCCACTTTCATCGTCCTTCCCATCCCGGCTAGAACTCGCCCTGAACATGACACGAGTGCGAGGTCGCTTCTTGCAGCGAGTCATTTCTGAACAGAGCAGAAGGGTTCAGTGTTGCTAATATTTTGGTTGTATTGTGTTCTTTTGCATCATTGATTTTTCTCTCTCTTTTAAAACGACATTTTTGTTTGCATATTTTCATTTTGTTGCTGGTTTAGTCATTTGTACTGAACAGTATCACACCATCGCGCCGGCGAGTGTGTGTGTGCCTCCCGCCGTCGCCATGGTGAACGGAGAATCGTGTCATTTCCTGCCACTATCCCATCAGCCACTTTTCACTTCCTTTGGCTATAAAAGTTCACAAAACAGCTCGGCCGAGCTGATCAGCCAAAAAGGTACAGGACACTGACTCTCCACTGTTGTTGTTGTTATTATTATTATTATTGTTATTATTATTATTATTATTATTATTATTGCAGTCAGGTCTAAAATTCTGGAAACCATACTTCTCGATAATAGATCAAAGACTGAATGTCCTAAAAAGAATGGATCTGGTAACACAGGGAGCAGAGAGTCATTTTAGCATTAGCGTACTCCGAAATCTCATGTGGCGCTCGCGGAAATGAATTGCGTGTAAATACACGGAAGCTGACTATGACTTTAACTTTATTAAGAAAGAATTATGATGGAAGAAATTCTAGATGTAAGCCTGACAAGGTGGACGGCTATTAACCCGGAGATCACAGGATCGAATCCGGTTTAATGCACAGCCGTCCGTGCCGGGAGTCCACAGGAGCAAATTCGAGCTCTCCTGGGAAGAAGGGACGGCTGACTTCCCTGTCACTCACAGCAATCGCCAGCCAATCATGGGTATCTGTGAGCTCATCCGTACTAGGGGGCGAATGGCGCGTTCCCTCTGAGTGTGTTAAATCGTCCCCAAATGCGCATGCAGTTCGAAAAGAGGCAAGCATTGCATGTCACGGAGGGGGTGTGTGCATTCTTTCACCTCTCACTGGTTGGTGGTGGTTGTGTGATGGGGAAGGCAATTGTGGGAATTGGATACGACCATTGGATACAGAGAAAATGGGTGGGGAAAAAATGGTCTGCAACAATAATACGACAAGCGGTAAACTTGACTCCACCAGTAGGTGGTGCTCAAGTGCTGTTTTGGAGCCAATACAAACATGATGGGAATAAAGAAAATAAAAAATTACCGATCACTTGTTTTTTTTTTTCCTCTACGCGGACTAAATTTTAGTCCTGTCGTGTTTAATATCCTTTATTACACGGCTCATTGGAATACTCGATTTTAATTGGTCAATCACAGCATTCAGTCAGTTATTATTTATTTATGTATCACATGTTGTTGTTAACAGACCGCTACTATTTACTTTCATTGGTGGATGCAAAACAATAATTTTTAGATCAGTGTTATGTGTCTAATTATTGATTTAGTAAAGAGCCGTGTAATAAGAAGGGTGACGTGCTTCAGAGTCGTGCGAGACCCGTCCGCTCTACATCTGGGTTAAAATCACTCTGTCAGGGTTTATATGGTGATAATGACCAGTTTGCTGTACATTTATACTTTACATCAAAAATTTTATTTCTCTTTTGGCGCATTCAAGAGTTTTGTACCTGACTGTATTATTATTATTATTATTATTAATAACCAATTTCTGCTTTCTGAAAACCTTAAGGAAAGTTTTAAAACAAAGCTCAGGCATTCCTTGAGGTTTTCTGAACCAGGCTTTTTGCCGTTTCCTATTTTATCATTTCATTTGATGTTTTAGCTGCTTTAAGCAGGACGATTAATTTTTTTGTGCCGTGACCTCACTGCCTTTTCTGTCATGCTTGTTCAAGTCGTGGTATCACTCCTCCTTCCTCTGTGTGTGTGTGTGTGTTGTCATATGTCTGTCATGTCTTCTGCATCTGATCCTTATAGCATATGCTAACATCTAATTAGCTTTACATTCGATCCACATCCAGGCCTCATTTCAGTACTGTTTATAGCGCAGGTCCTCGTCCACTTCCCCTTGGATGGGAAGTCGTTTTGGCGTCGTAAGAGCTGCTCGTGACCCAAGTGTAAATAAATGTTTAATGTGTACACCATGCAGTGTACAAAAGAGCTAATGTATACAGCAGAGCGCAAAGTCGTCGGTCCTGAAAACATAGAGAGACGGCTTTGTCAAGGTGGATAAAACTGTCATGCAGAGGATTGTTCAAATCGAAAATGCACCACAATACTTATATATATATATATATATATATATATATATATATATATATATAAAAAAATTTATCCATCTATTACTAGGTGGTCCGCACATTCGTCCAGAATAATTTCCAGCCCTCTCTCTCTCGCTCTCTGGGGCGTGTGGTTGTATGTTTGGAGGATTTATAAGGAATTATGATTGTGACCAGAAAATGAACTGATTAGATTTTTGGCTCTGCAAGAACAAACAGGAAATGCATCCTCTTCAGCTTCCTTCCTGCCTGAAGTACACTGAAGGCATTCGGTTTAAGTAGCAACATGTTGATGGTGAAGGATTCAGCGCTTTTGTTTTGGGTATCGGTGTGTTTACTGTGTATTGAAGCCTGTATGCTAGTTAAAAATGACAGAATATATTCTCACTGAGCCTAAAATCAGGTGCTGATGTGAACTAAATGTGGGAAAGGGGCAACAAAAGTGAATATTCTGCAAATGCTGGTGAATTGAGGTTGACAAAATCATTACCCAATTTTTTTTTTTTTTTTTTTAACTTTACATTAATTTTTCAAACTGTTTTTCAACAAATATTCTCATCCGCCGAACAACACGAAGGTCCTGAGTTCAAGTCCCGTGCTTTTGTGTGCCATGTTCTCCCAGTGCTTCTGTGAGTTTCCTCTGGGTTACTCCAGTTTCCTCCCACAGACCAAAGACATGCATGTTAGGTTAACTGATGATTTTAAATTGCCCCTTGCTGTGAGTGAGTGAGTGTGTAAATTGGTGTGTAGCCGTGTGATGGGCTGGCGAGCTCTTCAGGGTGTGCCTTCACATCAGCCTCCCCGTGACCGTAATTTATAGAATTAAGTGGTTCGACAAATGAGATAAGAGTTGCCGTGTTTTCACGAGCTGTATGTGATTTTTGTCGCCAAGAAGTGGGTCAATCCGAGAATTCCCAAAAGGATCTCTGAACTGCCCCCAGACAATCCCAAATGTAACGTCTTGCTAACTATTCCCGAAATACAGCGAATACAGAAGACGTTCGCATTTCTCATGAGCTTGTTTAGAACTTGTCCAAAATGAGTTGTTTGGGTTGGAGAATCATGGGGAATGTTCGTAGAACATGGCGAATACTTGACAATATTTAAGGAATTTTTACGTAAGTTTTGGCATCATTAATTCGCCAGCAATCCCAATTTGGCGAGATCGCCCCTTGAGACGGCTTAGATCTCTGAACGGTGTTGTTCTTGCTGCGCTTTCATTAGACACAGTATTACACTTGGGTTATAAGGGGAAGTTGATGTGGGCCGTAGGTAAACAGTACTCAAATGCTTGGCCGGTCTTTCGGATCCTGATTGAACAGAATGAGCTAATTATAACCTCAGCAGGGTTTCTAGTCCTACTATTGATTAGTCTTCAACACGGTACCAAATACAAAACACACATCAGATTAACGTCATACAACTACACTGGACAAACATACTGTACATACATCCTGGTGACTGATTAAAGGGAAAAGCTCTGGCGCTGTGATCTTTTGCTTTATACAGGGGAGAGAAAAAAAAAAAAAACATTCATCCTCCGAGTGTCCAAGTGCCACCTGATTCCTATAACGAAACATTGTCTCCTGATGGGAGTGGCGTCTTCCGGATGACCCCGCCTCCATCTATGGTTGAGGATAGGGAAAAAATGTCAATCATACTGTACGTACATGTGTCGAACTCCAGTTGTGAGGATGTCTTTTGGAAGTATGGTTTACTCCTCCATTACAGTCCAAGCTGTTGTGGAGGATTGGAGCGGCCTCACATCTTATACTTCGGTTTTTTTCCTTTAATGTCACCATATGTTGGTAATTAACTGGCCAGACTTCATAATGTTAAACATGTGTGTCTGTGAAGATTCTCAGTCATCCAGGTCATGGTATCCAAGGCGTGTGGTTTCCTTCTGTCAACTGAACTAGAATTTTGATTGAAGATGTTTCGCTGCCTATCCAGGGAGCTTCTTCAGTTCTAAAAACTCATGCAGGCAACCAGAATTTATACTCTGTGGTTCAGGACTCACCCTTCCTAAGAGGTGTTAGTATCACCCAGGTCAGGGTCGTTTGGGTCTCTGTCTCTGAACAAAGTTCCGGTTAAAACAATCCCGAACTTTAAGTACGGATATGGATGAAGCCGTCTTACATGCTTTGTGTACGTACAGACACTAATGAAACAGGGCAGTACCACCAGAAATCGTTGGGCGAAGTGCAGCCCAGTAATTCAAGCGAGACCCAAAGAAGAAATGGTAGATCACTTCAAAAGAGGTCACCTGATTTCATTCAGTAATTTTGCTAAACTGTTTGATCCTATTAGTGTTGTGAGGAGGCTGGAGCTTATCTCAACCGAACGAGGTACACCCTGAACAGCTTGCCAGTCCAAGCACAGGGAGAACATGAAACCCCACACAGGAATGCCCTCGCAGTGCCCAGAACTCAAGCAAGGCCTTTCTTGCTGTGGCGAGGACGTGCTAACACCGACATCACTTATGGTACGGAAGATATTTTAAACATCTAGACGAATTTTACAGGTTTAATGCATGTTCTTAACCCCACCTTCGTCCAGAGTCGATTGGGACTGGCTCCAGCCTTTCCGCATCCCTAATAACAGATAAAGCTGTTTAGAAAATAAAAGAAAATGGAAAATGTTTGTTCTTACAAGCGCTTGACTCGGCGCTGCCCTCTAGTGGAAATACCTCCAGCGCAGCATTCATGCCAGTGTAAAGGATGCATGGACGTACAGTATGTGTGCAGGTTACAGTGTTTGAAAGATTAATTTTGGCATGTAACGGGAGCATAAATGAGTTTTTACACCACACCTTCCCTTTTTAGGAGTATTTTATCCAATTCTAAAATAGATGCACGGTACAATCGGTGTATTATTTCCCCTTTATCCAAGAGCAGCTTGTTTTATATTAGGATTGATATTGCTCTCCATCTGTTCAGAAGGGGTTTGGTCCACTTTTAGATCGATAAAAGTCTGGAAATTCCACTTATGTAAAACCTCAGATGGGCAGAAAAACATTTTTAGTAAGCTTCCCCAAACTTTGTCAGCAAGACACACCAATACACACAGTTTCTGCGACCCTCTCATCTCTATTAACAAACTAAAGAACGTTATTATACAGGATCTGAAAATCTATGGAACTCGTCGGGTCTTCCAGTCTGAGTTACAGTCCTGAGAGGTTCTTACTTCCTAATAAATATACGCTAATTCTCCACTCTTCCTAGGTAAGTAAGTGTCACTTCAGACATGACTGTATAGGGTTTTTGTTTGTTTGTTTGTTTATTTATTTATTTAAGGCATTTAGACCTTCCTGCCCATATTTTCAAGCAAAGAGTCTTTAGAACGCTTTACGTTGATATAACATCTGTTAAGCGTTGCTCAGAACACTCTTCAAGCGGAGATATTCTCACAGTGGCTGGAATATATCGTAGAGTTCCTCCAAGACTGCAGGTGGCGATATTCAGTTCTCACAACGATGCCCATGACTACAGGAAAATGCTTGCCACGCCTCCAAATCATATCTCTTGGAGTGAAAGCTAGTCTGTAACAACCGGTCACGGGATTTGTTGCGTCGCGTGCACATTCCGCATCGTTAGCCTTGTACAATACGTCCATTTACCCTCAGTTATATCGTATTGTTTGTGGAAGCCAGACGAATAGCGTCTCCGCACAACATTTGCCTTTATTGACAAACACACAGTGCTGGAAATTATTAAAGTGTGATATGCACTCAGACTTTTGGACCCTGCTATGTGTTTTTTTTTTTTTTTTTTAATGCAACACTAATATATCTGCAATATACTAATCTCTATTAATTCTCACTGTCATTCTAATTCCTGAAGGACCCCTGTGATGCACTGCATTTGTTCTTGTTTCTAACCTTCTTACATATATAATCATATCTTTGTATATATTATATATGTATATATTTTTGTGTGTTTGTGTTTGTAGCTTGTGACATTTATATATGTATATACACAGATATATATGTCTTATTGATATATTTATGTACCAATGTATATAAATGTGCACTTTGAGTATGTCGTGCAGGTGTGTGAGAGAGAGAGCGAGAGAAAGAGACGCCAGCTCTGAAAACAGAAACCATACACTGCAATTAAATAATGGGTGTAAAACCTGGAGTTGGCATGAATTCAGCGTTACTGTCCTCGGCAACACCACAGGAGTGCGTCTCGGGGGCGCGTCTGTAACGCTGCTCTCTGTGTTGAAGGTTCTCGGGGTTCAGATTCCTCCGGAGGGCCGCAGGGGGGCAGCACTGAGGAAATCTGGGTCCTGCGCAAACCTGCAGCAGGTAACAGCAGGGCCTTCACACTCGCTCCTCTTCCTCCTTCTCCTTCCAATCCTCTCCGCTTGCTCATCCCTCGCTCGCCCTTGCTTGACCGCTGATACTTCCCGGCGCATTCCCATCCATCACGCACTAGGCATGTGCCGATAATCGGTGTTCTACGATGTACACCGATATCCAAACGGGATGGATATCGCTAACAAGGGTGCTGTACCTGTTCGCCGTCAATAGCCTGTGGGTTTTATTTACAAGGCCACTAACCAGGTCTTGCTAGTTGAACGTGCTTTATCGGTATGATACGCAATGTTACATCTGAGAATGTAATATCGGTACATGCCTACTGCACATCCAGATGTGTACGAGTCAGGACAGCTTTCTAGGCATGCGTGGGTAATGATCTGCTCCGTTTTCACTCATCCACGGCATGTTCATTGTAGGCGTATATCGACTCGTGAAAAGTTGTTATTCTGACATTATGGTGCAGGGGTATGACGGATCTTCCTACACCTGGCAACCCGAAATGGTACGGTTTATATCCGGTTCATTACTGGCTGTAAATATCCAACAACCTGTTCAAAGCCTGACCTTCGCTGTACCACAAAATTGTACTTGGCTAAAAGGAAAAATGTACATAAAACAGAAAATAAAGCCATTTCTACATCACAACAAGGAAATATAATTAGTTTTGAGTTGTAAAAGTTGGATATAGTCAGAATAACAAGCAACATATCATGGGTTTCTCCAGAGCGCCAGACATTTACAGTGGGACAAGGTATTGGGGACAGCTGTATATTCCGACAGCACATTGGCCCAAGAGTTACAGCCCATTGGTCCGACAGCCCTAATCCATACCCAGCTGAGGAGAGTCCCCTACTGATTTAAGCAAGACGCCCATCTTATACGAGTGGAGCTGGAAACGGGGTGGCGGAACATGGAGCCATTCACCAAGATATAGAGCATGGTGTCAAACTCATTTTCACCGAGGGCCACATGCGCAAATTTTCGAGGTCAAGGGCCGAATAATCACTCAACATCTATTCAAAATGGGCAACCATGCAATCTGAATCTAAATATCGGGTCACGCATTTTTTTTCCCTCATTTCCTTTATTCACTTTTCCTTTCTGACAGTCCTTCATGCTGACAAGGGAACTTACAATCTTTCCTGAGTCATGAATCGCTAGTTGTACTTAAAATAAGTTGGTTCCACCTAGTGGATGGACGGCGAATTACGTTTCATGGTAACGGTTGATCCAGACAATGTACGATAATCATATACTTGAAAAGCTCTCACCTTGAGTTTGACACCAGTGATATAGAGTCTACTATGCATGCACACACCATGGGGACAAAAGTTTATGGACCCCCGGTTCCGTTCCTCTTTAAGGTTATAATAAACCTCTCTTCCTTTCTGGCAAGACTGTGGACTTTGGAATGTGGCTGTGGGGATTTGGGATCATTCAGCCACAAGGCGGGGGCACGTGGGAAAGTTAGCGTTCCAGTTCATCCCAAACGTGTTCGATGGGGTTGAGGCGAGTGCTGTGTGCAAGCAACTCCGCGTTCTCCTACTTGAACCTTTGCAAGGCATGTCTTCATGGAGCTCTGTGTGTGCAGAGGGGCGGACGTCGTGCTAGAGCAGGTTCTCTTGGTTGTAGTGAAGGGAAATTGTAACCCGACCGCAGACGAAGACTTTCTGCACTTTCAAAATTTGTGGCACCAACTTTGGGGGGGAAGCTACACATGGGTCTGATGGTCAAGTGTCCATAAACCTTTGTCCATAATAGTAACAGTTAAGCTATAGTATATGGTGACTGTGAAATCTAGAATCATACACGTAGGCATAGATTTCAGTCACATTACATAGGCACGGTATTTTTTTTTTTTCATGGTTTCCGAGTGAAGCGGAAGCGCTCATCAGTACACCTGTGGAGTTTTGAGTTTTAATACTTTTTGTAAATAACGTACATTTTTGGTTTGCCAGTGGCTAAAAAAAAAACCGAATTCATATTAAACCAGATATACAACAATAACGTACAGATACGGATGGAGTCTGAATACTTCCTGAATATAGCATGGTGGGGTTTTGGGGTTTTTTTTCCACCGTTCACTGATCATCCACCATTAACATCAACCAGAAACATGAGCCTGACTTTTTTTTTTTTCCCCCATATTTCTCTGAAGCAGGATGTAGATCAGAGCATCGGTTGAACAGGGCTGTTGGTGTAACAGGTGTTTATAGCAGACTATTAGGACGGAGCTGAGTGTGCTATATATTGTCAGATGAATCAGGGATAAGTTTCTGTCTTTCTGTCTGTCTGTCCTTCTATCTTTCTCTTTATACAGAGGAATGCACCCAAGGTTCATTCAGATAGCTGGCTCTCAGGGTGTGTGTGTGTGTGTCTGGGAAAGATAATTCTCATGGAGATAATCCTCTATTTTAATTTCCTCCACCTTGCATCTGCCTCATCATGCATGTGTGTGTCTGAGTGTCCGTACTCGCACAATTCCAGCTGTGCGTCAACCGTCTGTCTGGTCTGGGAGTATTCAACATGAGCCTGTACTGACTCTGTCTGTGTGTGTGTGTGTGTGTGTGTGTGTGTGTGTGTGTGCTTGTATTAGGTGGGGACCGCAGCAGTGCAAGCAGTTCGAGCAGCGCTCGTTCATCCGGCAGCGGACAAAGCAACACGCACATCCTGCATGCTCAGGCTGAGGGTGTAAAGGTGAGACAGGTGGCTGATGGAGGATTGCAACACCGACCTTTTTCCAAGCCTGTTTATGTGCACTGGTTTATTTCAGTATTTGTTTCAGCAGATGAATATTTATTAATTCATTCATTTGCCGAGCCACTTTATCATATTGGGGTCACAGAGAGGCTGGAGTCCATCTGTGCCAACGCTAGATCATCACAGGGCCGATATACACACACACAACCATTCACACCAACACCTAAGGGCAATTAACAGCAGCCCATTAGCCTAATGTTCAGTTCTATGGATTGTGGAAGGAAACTGGAGAAATCGGTAAAGCCCTAACTGAGCCAGGGACTCGAACCCAGGACCTTCTTGCTGCAAAGTGTTCGTGCTAGCCCCTACGCCACCATGGAGATGAGTAGATGATTACCTTTATTCTATGATACCCATGGATAATGTGTGTGTGTGTGTGTGTCGCAGCTTCTTGCCACAGTTCTCTCCCAGTCAGCGAAGGCAAAAGAGCATCTCTTAGAACAGTCCAGATCTGTGGATTCACCCATAACTACAAATAAAGGTAACTCGACCGCTGGATTAATAAATAGCTAATAGACTGGCAGGCAGACAGATGTGTAAACATGCAGACAGATGTAGAGAACCGACAGTCCGAGGAAGGCAGACGGACAGACTTGCATACAGGCGGGTACTTTTAAAAAAAATATGGAGATGTTTGACAAAAGCAGATAGAGACAGGCAGACAGATAAACTGATAGGTAGAGGAGTGTCACACACAGAAGAGGGAGAAGGGTATACAGACAGAGAGCCTGTTAGATATATAATTAAATAACATGTGTATTTAGGCAGAGGGACAAACAGATATATGGATAAATAGATCTATCAGACAGACGGACAAACAGATGTGGACACAGACAGCTCTTGAAAGACATACAGATGTGAAGATAGACAAACGGATGTAAAGAGACTGCTGTATGAGCAAACAGTCAGATATGTAGAGACAGCCAGACAGATGTTAAGACAAACAGATGTGGAGAGATAGAAGTAGAAAGACAGATGGATCTCCATCTGTAGGATTTGACCCAATAACTGTGCCTTAATCTATATGTATATATTTACCACCTTATTTTTCTATGGATGTTATTTATGTTATGTTCCTTTTATATCGTTTCATCTTTGCACTCAGCATATTGTGGAGCAGCACCGTCATATAATGACAATAAAGGCTTTTTGATTTTGATTGATTGATCTAAAAGATAAACAGACTTGTGTGAAGATAGACAGGTTTGTGTAAGGATAGACAGATAGGTGTGGAGAGAAACAGATTTGAAAGGACAGACAGACTTGTGTAAGGGTAGACAGACAGATGTGGATATAGACAGACTTGTGTAAGGGTAGACAGACAGATGTGGATATAGACAGACTTGTGTAAGGGTAGACAGACAGATGTGGA
>JAQNCB010000005.1:6168678-6181649 GCA_030068295.1 Euristhmus nudiceps | reverse complement strand
GGCTACCATTAGCCTACCATTATTGAGGTTTTTGTCGAGAATGCTGTTACGGCAAGAACCACACACACACATGCAAAGACCCACACTCTCAGTGGTCTCTGTCCATTGGTATATAGTTTAGAGGGGACAAACAGGCTATACTTGTATTTCAAATTCATGATAGTTTATATAACTTTCTCTATGTGTGTGTTTTTGTGTGCCTTTTCTCCAAGGTCCCTCCGTCGTTGTTGAAGTATCCACCCAATAATGCAGGTCTGAATACAATTTTTGGTCCTCAGCAGATGGCTATGCTCAATCAGCTTTCTCAGCTCAACCAGCTGTCCCAACTTAATCAAATAAATCAGCTGCAGGTGAACCAACCTTCCTCTGTACTGCTCTGATTGTTTTTAATCACATGTTTGTGGTGAGCATAGTTTTGGAATTGCTTATCATGCAGCAAATGCCATTAGTGCTTAAAAAAACAGCAGTTGAATGATGAATGTATATTAAAGTTATTATGAGTAAATCTCACGTACTGATGGTTATGTGAGCAATGTGTGCTGGTGAAACCATCAAGTCATGAAGGAATGCATGGTACGCAACAGTGCAGGTATATTCTGTACTGTTTATTTCACCGGGTTCATGTCGTCTCCTCTCTGTGCCGCAGCGTCTCCTCATCCAGCAGAAAGCGCAGAATCAGAGAGTCATGACCGGCAACAACCGACAAACCCAAGAACAGCAGGTGGGACGATGTTATCCTGCCACATAATCAGGCTTCTCACTCAGCCCTCAGTGTTATTTTGGGCACTTTGCTGCATCGTCGCCAAAAGACTCGACTTGGTTTAAAATGGTTGAAATGATTTAAGATTTATTTGGTTATGTGCAAGTGCACCACAGTTCCTCATTGTTCCAGTCCGCCTTGTTACACGGCCAGTCGGCCAGTGTTGTCCTGGAGATATGGAAGGTTTTTGAAATGCCACTGCTGTCTCGTACATTATGGACAAAAATTTAGACACTTGACCCTCAGACCCATCTGTAGCTTCTTCCCAAAGTTGGTGCCACAAAGTTGAAAGCACACAATTGTATAGAATGTCTTTGTCTGCTGTTGGGTTACAATTTGCCTTCACTCGGACATGTACTAGCATGAACGTCTCCCCTGCGCACACACTTAGTTCCATGAAGGTGTGCCTTGCCAAGGTTCAGGATTTAGTCGATTTATTTATTAAAATTAAGATTGAAGGTCACATGTGAACTGTGATGCAAGAAGAACGTATGGAAACTGCAGTTTGTTAGTTAAAATGTAATTATAGAGGCAGGAGAAAGGACTTTGGTTTAGTTCCTGTGATGTGTGTGAATGGATTGGATGACGTAATCACGTGACGAATTCTGATTGGTGTGCAGGCTGACCAAGATGCCCCCCCTCCCAATCTCCCCAGTATAATCAGGTTAAATTCTGTGTGTGTGAAGACGGTGAGGAAGTCCTTTATTATAAAGCGCTCTGTTTATTTTGCACTCCATCTGAAAATCATCCCCCTTGAAGCTCGATTTATTTTCTCAGGTCCGTGGTTTTCCCATGAGTGCCATGGTCCCCCCTCCTCGTCATGTAGATCCTCCCCTGCTGAAGCAACACTCCCCTCCACAGCCTGCAACACTGCACCAGCCCAAACCCTACATGGACAGCTTTATCAGCCTGAACACACCTGACCTGCACAAAGAGCAACACACTCTCAACTCTTTCACCAACTTCCCTTTAGGTGGGTGATCCTGGACACAAAAGCAGCCTGATTAACTTTATTTATTTATTTATTTTATTTTTATTTTTTTTACTTTTTGAGTTGTACGCTTCACTCGGGTCTCAACCATCTGTCTGTTTTCCCATTAGGCTTGGCCTCAAACTTGAATGTAAACAATCCTGATATTGGTAGTGTTGGGTTCAAGGAGCCACAGTCCCGTCTCAAGAAGTGGACTGCCATGGACGTTTCCATTAACTCGCCACTCGATCAAAACCCCAGCAAACCTGGTGAGTCAAAATATGCATTTTATGGTTTCTATCAGTCACAACAGCATATTGTTCTGTTTCCTGCGGAAATATCCTAAATCCATTTAGCTTGACAGGGTTGTACAGTGGAAAGGACTTTGTGCACATAGAGACGTTCAAAATAATGTCAAATTAATGGTTTTGTGTCCTGCAGGTGCTATGTCCTCACTAAGGATTGACGACCCTCCCTTTGGTCCGTATGACTTTATGAACTCCAGTAATTCTCCCATCAGCCCCCCTGGTTCAGTGGGGGATGGCTGGCCCACTCGTGCCAAATCACCTCATGCATCCTCTAATGTCAACTGGCCACCAGGTTTGGATGCCGCCTTGTTTTCTGCGTTATCAAAATACTTCGTTACATCAATGCGAACATCAGTACATTTTAGACTGGTTGCAGTGTGTGGACATGTTTTCGGTTTGTGGCACAGGATGGGGCAGCTGTCGCCTTAATGCTTAGAGAAGCAGATTTTGAACCGAAAGGTGGCTGGTTCAATTCCCAAATCAGTGAAAGGTCAAAAGAATGGCCACCAGTTCTACAATAGTATCATGCTATATCTACAGGACGTGTTACCCTAACCCCAAATGTTCATTCATTGTTGTCTTGATATAACAGCAAAAATCTTTAAAATAGTCAGTGTGTGTATGATGGTATGTATTGTGAAAAGCCTGTCTGTCTTTTTGTAGAGTTTCGTCCCGGTGAGCCATGGAAAGGTTACCCGAACATCGACCCTGAGACGGACCCATTCGTCACTCCTGGCAGTGTGATTAACAACCTGTCTATTAACACAGTGCGGGACGTTGATCACCTCAGGGACAGGAACAATGGTAAGTATCTGCACCAGAGAAATGCTGTATCAAGAAGCTGCCTTTTTGGACTGTAAACCTCAGAATTGTTTCATGGTTCTTGCAAAAATGTATCACCTACAAGCCGACATCAGCCTTATTACTGCACAGACCCAATACCCAAACTATAATGCACAAGCAAACGTGGTGATTTGCAATAAGAGCCTTCAGTCAACCGCTGTAGCAGATAGTCAGACTTGTAGGCAGGAGTGGAATGTCCGGAGATTGCTTCCTAAGAAAGGGTTTCGGTTTATTGGAGTTTAAGGTCTTGACTTACGGTAATTTAAATAAGGTTTACTATTCCAAAACTTGAGGTGACCTGCTGTTCTGGTTTTCTCTTGCAAAAGTTTAGAATGCATATGGTAGTTGTTCGCACGGCCGCCTCTCAACAGGAAGGTTTGGGTTCGATTCCCAAGCTGAGGCATTTCTGTGTGGAATTTGCATGTTCTCCCCATGCTTGTGTGCATTTCCTCCGATAGTCCAAAACTAACATCCACATTAGACTAACTGACTGTTCCAAATTGCCCCTGTGTGTGGGTGGGTGTGTGAATGACTACGTGTTGCCTGTGATGGTGTGGTGAGCTGTTCAGGATGTACCCCACCTTCGATCAAAGTTGGCTGAGATGGGCTCTGGGCTCCCCGTGACCCTAATAAGTGGTATTAAGCAGTGGGTGAACATAGAGCCTGAAAACACGAGGTGAAAGCAGGAGGATCCTTTTGTTGAAATCCCTTCAATCTTGTTCATCTTCCAGTGAATTCCGTGAGCTCTTAATGGGATTTTTTTAATTTTTTATTTTTTTTTTTATCTTTTCCTGAATGGTTGTTTTAGTCGCTCCAGTATTGTATTTCTGTTGAGTAAAAATTGGTGTATTACTTATACAATGATTAAAAAGCCACATCTTTGCAAGTTCCCTCTCTCTCCCTCTCTCTCCCTCTCTCTCCCCCTCTCTCTCCCTCTCTCTCCCTCTCTCTCCCTCTCTCTCTCTCTCTCTCTCACACACACACAGGCTTCATTCATAAATATGTGCAAATTATTTGAACTTGGGAATCTTTCATGAGGCTTTATAGTAAACTTTATAGAACAGAAAGCCCACCGCTCTTTAAATTTAATGCTTGCCCTGATGTAATGGTATTTCTACAAAGACTTGCATTGTTTGTTGTAGACTTTGAATCTTTGTTTATTCTGAGCTAATAGAGAGTTCTCCCAGCTTGTTATTCCATAAAGCAGTAATTCTGATGGAAATAAAAAGCGAAATTTTCATAAATAATATCCAGCAGCAAAGCAACAGACTTGTTTATGGAGATTCAGCCTCATGCACCATGTCGTAACATTTTATATCTTTAAACAGGGCCATCCTCATCACTAAACACCACGCTGCCTTCCAACAGTGCCTGGACATCCATTCGTGCCTCCAACCACAGTAGTTCCCTCAGCAGTACAGCACAAAGCACTTCAGGTAGGACACGCCGAGTGGGATTTTTATTTTGATGAGTCGAATGAAGGAATCAAACAATTATGAATGGTGTTGTATAAACGTGGACGCATACTGCACTTGTCCGCCAGTTAATGTCGTCTGCTTGTCAGGGCTGTCCTGGTTATTTGTCCGTCTGTTTGGTCGTATCCGTGTTCATGGGGTGTTTTTCAGTGGGGGGTGGGGGTGCGCGCGCTTTGAAACGATTCAGTGCTTAGCGCTTCATCTCAGTGTCTGGGAAGGGCTTTGAAACCATTTCCTGCTTCATCTCTGCTTTTTATTTACACAGTCGCAGAAATTTACTTTGATCAACTATAAAGTCGACCAAATTAAGTCAGTACACGCAACTCCGCCACTAAAACTAGTAGGTACACACCGTGTACCCACCACTACAGCCCTGCTTGTATCCATCACACTCACCAAAGCAACACCCAAGTGTAGAATCGGCATTACTGCACAATAGTGACACAAATTTTCTCATTCAATTGCCAAACCACTTAAACCTATTCGGGTCGCAGGGAGACCGAGGCCTATCTTGGCTGACACCGGGTGAGTTCGGGGTACACCCTGAACGGCTTGCCAGACTATTGCAGCACCAATGCACCCCCATTCACACTCACTCACACAAGCCAATTAGCCTCTTTCAACTATGAGAGAAAACCAGAGTACATGGAGGAAACCCACACAAGCATGGGGAGAACGTGCTAAAGCCAGAGAGAAACGCCTTTGCTGAGTCCGGACTCAAATCCAGGACCTCCTTGTTGTTGTGAGGCAGATGTGCCAACCATCCTGCCACCGTTATGCCTTGCGTAGGTTTATTATAAATAAAATGATCATGTGGAATTATGTGATGCTGTTTCTCATCAGATTGTAAGCAGACAGGATTAAATGGCTAGTGTTCTGCTCCCCCCTCCATCATTGCTGCACCTTTTTTAAAGGGAATTTTGGGTTATAGCTCCACCTAGTGCTAATTTTTTTTTTTTTTTTTTTTTTTTTTTTTTTTTAAAGCCATGCTGATGAGTGTCAAAGTTGTTGCAGTAATGCATGATATTCTGCTTGATCCTTGGTTTTCATCTTTGATTGTTTTATTTAAATTAAACAAGTAGACAAGACTACAAAGATTAATTTGTACACAGGGGTGAAAGAAAGCATGTCATGAAGTCTGAAAATACTCAGATAATGCTCATCGAATTTAACCCTTTGTTCTACATTTGACAGGTTAAATACATAACCCTTTCTATTGCAAGATACACCATTAAACGGTCATGTGGAATGATTGTTTTTGTTTTGTCTCTTCATGCAGCCAGAAACAGCGACTCTAAATGGTCTCCTGGTTCAGTGTCTAACTCTTCTTTAGCTCATGAGCTGTGGAAGGTTCCTCTGTCGTCTAAAGGCGTCTCGGCTCCGTCCCGTCCCCCGCCCGGCCTCACCGGGCAGAAACAGCCCTCCTCCTGGGGCAATGGCGCACTGAGACTCGGTGCCTGGGGCAACTCCGAACCCAGATACACCCCAGGTGAGAAGACATGAATCTAAACAGAATCTAAAAAGTCATGAATCTAAACATAAAATATGTAAAAGAGAATTTTGGATTTACTGATTGCTTTGAATTGTATATTATTTGTATAAATACCGAGCATGAAGTAATGTATGGAAGAAGCATTCCCTTAACCAGTGTGTGAATGTGTTTTCTTCTCCAGGCTCCAGCTGGGGTGAAAGCAGCTCAGGGAGAACCAATTGGCTCGTTCTCAAGAATCTCACACCTCAGGTAGTTAGTTGTACATCAACGCATCACTCGGGCGCTCTGTTCTTGGAAAAGGCTCCTGTTTCACCGCAGAGTTTAAAATGTATACAGCTTTAACATGTAAAGTGAACCCGTGTGAGTTTATTGCGAGTTTTGTGTGTGTGTGTGTGTGTTGCAGATTGATGGCTCCACCCTGCGTACTCTGTGCATGCAGCACGGTCCACTCATCACATTCCACCTGAACCTACCACACGGGAACGCTCTCGTCTGCTACAGCTCAAAGGAGGAGGCGGCAAAGGCTCAGAAATCACTGCACATGTAAGTGTGGACTCCTGGTCCGTTCACTGACTCGTTGTAATCGCTGCTTGTGCGTGCGATGACTCGTTGGCCTTTCCTTCCAGGTGTGTGCTGGGGAACACTACGATCCTGGCTGACTTTGCAAGTGAGGAAGAGATAAATCGTTTTTTTGCACAAGGCCAGTCGATGTGCGTGCCTGCGGGCTGGCAGGCGCTGGCGTCCTCTCAGAGCCGACTCTCGTCGGACGCCTTTTCCAGCAGTGGCGGTGGGGGTGAGCTGCACTCGTCCTCCTCACTGTGGGGGGCACCGAGCTACTCCAGCAGCCTGTGGGGATCCAGCACCTGCCCTGAGGGAGGTAATCGGCTAAGTAGCCCCTCCTCGATTGCATCTTTCCTGCCTGTGGATCACATGACAGGAAGCGGTGATTCCATGTAATGCATCAAAATACAAAAAAAAAAAAACCCTGTGACCTCAGCGTGGCATAGCTCATCCGAATCATGACTATAGATTCTTTATGGAGAAAAAAAATCTAAAGGCACTAGTTTCTTCACTTACAAGCGTAATAATATTAATCATCATAAGGTGGGGTCAACCTGTGGAAGTAAGTTACGACTTTTTTTTTTCTTTTTTTTTCTTTTTTTTTTTTTTTTCTCTCTGCACATATGTCCACTTTGTTTTAGCCCAAAAACAAAAACATATCAGTGTGAATACTTGAATCATGCAGGCCAATATGATAATGTGAAAGGATGCGTTTTAAACCTTCCAGGTTGTGCTCTTCATGCAGACATACAGGAAAAACAAATCTTTCAGCTTATTCATGTTTATTTGAATTCCAGTTCTTTTATTTTTTTATGCGTGTTTGTTTGCTGACAATGTTGGAGCTTTTTTGTTTTTCTGTCTTTTTTTTTTTTTTTTTTTTTTTTTTTTTTTAAACTTTGCACTGAATGTGGTTTTTCTCAGTATATAACTCTGCAATATCGAGGGAGCCGACAGTTCCAGTGTAGATGTTTACTCAAGGATGTTCTTAAAAATACGTATGTGTGTTTGCGAGTGTGTGTGTGTGTGTGTGTGTGTGTGCGCGTGTGCATGTGTGTGCGCTCTACTATGCCTTGACGTACGCCTACCTTATCGTGGTATTGTGGAGTCCGAGATCAAGATAAGATGCTGACCTTTAGGATTACCTGATGGTGATATTACACGTTAAATGAGTATTGCACCGATTTATCTTTCTTTTTTGTGTGTTTGTTTTAAGAGAAAACTAAAGAATTTAGCATTCTGCAGTCTAAAGAAACTGTAGCCACAGCTGTGACTCGCAAAAAACAGCACTTTGAAGATAGGCTTTCAATTACTTTGGTCTTTTTTGGAGGCGCCACATCGGGTTCCTCTTGTTTACAGATTTTCGAAGGGGGGAAACGTACGCTCATTCTTCCTTCATTTTAAAAGAGAAACAAAAATGCACAAAAACCTTTAAAAAAATATAAAACGAGGAAAAAAAAATATATAAAAATGTTAAAAAGAAAAAAGTTTTAAAAAAATATCTACATAAACCGTTGTGGATGAAGACGATGCGGTGTATCTCTGGGAAATACTGATCAGTGTTCGGCCATGCCGTCGGTTATTCGATGTATTCCTGTCGTCTGCTCAATAACCAGCATGGTTCTCAGGAAATATAGCCAGTTTTTTCCCCTCAAATAAAAAAAAAACCTCCTAATTGTAGGAAAAATCAACTTTTAGCACTGAAACGACTACTTGGAGCTGAGTATGTTTATTTCTCTGCCAAATACCTGCTTTAAGCTGGAGACATTCTTCACACTGCGCTCATCACCTTCCCCACTCACTTCCTCTCCTCCTTTAAATCGGATTCTTACTCTTATTACTTCTTTTAGTCGAGTGGTCTACTCTTAATACATGTTTTGGTCTTTTATCCGTTAGTGGTTTCAGCTCTCTTTTCCATTATCTTTCATTGACCCCCACCCCCAACCACCTTTACTACTTCTTCTGTTCTTTTCCCCGTCAGTGTTTGAGTGTGGTTTAAAAGGAAAGAAAAAGCAGAAACTATGCATTTCCTGTAGCTCTGTGATGGAATTGCTTTTTCTTTTTTTTCTCTTTTCTTTCTTTTTTTTCTTTTTAAAAAAGCTGAAGTTTTCCCAAAAGGCATTTTGAAAAGCTGATTGTAAATTAGCCTTTATAATCCAGCATTGCCTCAGATGGCAGTGTCAGTTAACCTTTTAACCGTCATCTACATTTCATTAAACGTGGTTTCGTTTTTTTTTCCAGAAGATGATGCAACACCGTGGCTTTTTAACTGTTTACAAATTGAGTATGATTGTAACGTGTACAGCTCTCTGAAGTTCTTTTACAATATGGATCAATCTGGCTGCTCGTGTCATTACTATTATCACTATGATTCTCATTATTATTATTATTATTATTATTATTATTATTGTGTTTTTTTTGTTCCCTTTGGTTTCTCAGCGCTGGTGTGTCGGTGTGTGAACAGCTGGAGCCTCTGATTGCGCCCTCAGAGGGGAATGTAACCTAAACACACGCGTTAGTCATGTACATAACCATATAATCGCATTGTTGATGCACAGAGATGTCAGCATTAGGCGAAGCCATGGACCTTAACGTGTGTGTAAAGCTGTTTCTCCTCCCTATTGTGTGTATGTGTGAGCGGTAGATATGTGTTTAAACCCGTGAGTATTAGTCTTTATTTTGTGACTTTATGCTGCGTGTGCCAGTATTGAACCGTTTTAATAACCGCTTTACCAAATCAACTTTAATCAAAAGCTTCTGTGCTGAAAGATTTCACATTTCCATTCAAAAAAAAAAAAAAATCCTAAAATGCCTTGCGTTTGCACCTTGTGTGTACAGTCACTGATTATAGTGCTTGTTCACACACAGTGTAGCTGTAGAGAGTGAGAGGATTATACTGTGTGTATATGGATTACATTACACTCTAACTGTACCCCATTATCCAGAAACTTTTAACTGTGTGTGTGTGGTTCTCATCACACACGCCTTCATGATGTGTGGTGCTCCAAACAATTATGTGCACGCAAGTCCGTTACACCTCATCCAAGTGTCCATGACTACAGTACTCTTATTTAGCGTCTTCTGAATCCGGTGTGTGTGTGTGGAGACACATCTGCCTAGGGAGGGAGGAAGTGTGTGTGTGAGAGAGTAATGCAGACTTGAGTGTGAGTGTTGGTGCTGGTTGTGTTCAGTGTGTGTTCATATGTTGCTCAGTCACTCTGCAGTGTTAATTCCACTTCCTGTGTATACTTCTGAAAGTTTTGTGCACGTGTGTGGGTTCCTACCCAGGTCGTCTCTAAAGCGCACGTGCCACTCAACAGCCCGGACTCTTCCGAGGCCCCTGTCCCAGTACACACATTTCCTTTAACGTATACCGTTCCTGTGTACTTTTATTTTAATCCCCACTACGGTCTCCGTTACTCGTTACACTCTGAACTACGTGTCCATTACGACACTGCTGTTTATCCAACATGTACATTATTTCTGTTTGTGTGTTCACGTGGAGAAAACTCCACTCTGAGCTTTAACAATGGATCTGATTTGCGATCGTTTTCTCAATAACTTGCTGACTGAAGAGTGTGTGTGTGTGTGTGTAGGAGGGCTTTTGCCACTGTTTCTCACTTTGTCCTGTTATCCATTGTCATGCCAAATTGTGGGACGGAGTGCAGGAGCAAAGGGATTACTCTTTAAAACCGTGTTTTTATGCTAACTGAATAGCAATGTACAATCCCCCATAATGCATATTGGGACGGGGTGTAATCTGGTATCGACATTCTACTTTTGTACTGAATGATTTGTTTCTAATTGATCCTGTGAGCGAATCGTCGCTGTGTGTTTCTTCTTTATTAATTATCGTTCCTACTGTTTGCAATTTATCGACTTTAAACTGTGAGAGCGTCTCGCCATCGGTTGTTGTCGTTCCGATTCTTGATTGACAAAAACCCTAAAAGCTTTAGAGAGGGGGGGAAAAAAAACCAGCACAAAGAGGCCGAACGAGAAACTTTTCTACCCTGAAGGACATTCGGAGAACGTCTATGCAGCGACGGACGAGGCTTCCATTAGAATAATAATGTGTTTATTCTTACTAATAAATAAAAGAAAATAATCCCAAGTGGAATTTAAGGGTTTAAAAAAATAAATAAATCCTTCAAACGCACGTGCCATGACTGACATCCGTATTATTTTGTTTTCTCTTCTCCAAAAATAAAGTGGGCCAGTTGTAGCAGACTTTGGAGCATTATTGTTATTATTATTTAGTGTTATTGTGAAATTAATTCAGTGACTTCATGACACTCCTCAGCAGCAAAAATGTACAAAATATATTTAAAAAAAAAAAAAAAAAAACGTTTTTAAACTGAAAGTCCACTGTTCTGGTTCTGCTCACACCATGCGCTCACCCTCGATATGCACACCGCTTCGCTACAACTGTTTGTTTGTTTTTTTTTTTCCTTTCTGAAAAATACAAAGATTTAAAAATGTCGCGGAAATGACGAGAGCGAGCGGAACGTCTCCTCAGCATTCCTGCTGTCATCTTTAGCATCAATGCATTGAGCTTGGGGGGGAACTGCACTTTTTGAAGGACAATCCTTATTTGTAACGGTCATTGTTAACAATATTTAGTCGACAAATAATGAGAACACAAGGTAGAAACTCTTGTAGTGAATGTTTCCTCTAACGCTGTTTTTATTTTCCTCTTTGTTGATTGGTTTTTGATTTTAGTGCCCGATTTAAGTGGAATAAAACCGTAGAGTAGGTTTTTAGCTTTTTTTTTTTCTTTTTTTTTGATGTTGTTGCCTCTACTTGTAGACTGAGTAACTGTTTGTAAAGTTCTGATCTTAATATCAGAATACAAAGCTGTATAAACCCGGGTGCAACCCGCAATAAATAAATAAATAAATAAAGTTTAACATTGAATTGTCTCCTCTCTCTCTCTCTCTCTCTCTCTCTCTTTTTAAACCACCCCCTCCAGAATCTGGAAATGATAATTTTACATTTATAAAGTAGTAATCATTACTCATTATTGCAGTGGTAAACCCTACATAGTTCACACACTCATCCACACCTAAGGGCATTTTGTAACGGCCCATTCGCCTAGAGTGCACGTCTTTGGACTGGAGGAGGAAACCCATGCAAACGCCACAGGAACGCCCTCACTGAACCCAGGAAGCCAAAGTGCTAAGCTACACCACCGTGGCACCTGCAGTACTAATTTTTTAACCCCTACTACACACCAGGAAAAACATCACTTCAGTAAATATTAATTTTTAGTCATTTTCCAACTCAAGTGCTGCCTCCCTCTCACATACGACCACCGCCCCTTTTATACGGATGTGTTCAGACACCCAGGGGTGCTTATCATGCCGCCCACGGACTCTCAGTCGCAGATGGCTGCAGCTTGAACCTGCAAACTCCAGCTTGTTAATCATACACCTTGTCAAGGCACCAACATAACACATTAGCATATTAATTAGGAATGGAATTATGAAATTATCAATTTCTTTTTTATAATCATTTTTTTTCTCTCCCTACAAATTATGACTGCTGCGAGGACCAGGCCTCCAACTCATCAGCTTGCGCTGCACAATAACCTGAACCTCCGGATCATTTCATAGAAAAAACTTAGTCTTATTTTCAAATTATTTCTTCTCCCTAATTTATTCGTATCAAGTTCCCACCCCTCAGGTATTGCCTGCCCAATCACATGACCCCCACCGTGACATGCAATGCTAGCCACCCGCCTCTTTTCTAACTGTGGCGTACGAGTATTTGGGGGTGGGCGAACACACTCGCAGGGAAAGCGCAATCCGCCCCCTCGTACGAATGAGCTCACAGACGCCCATGATTGGCTGGTGATCACTGTGAGTGACAGGGAAGTGAACCGTTCCTCCCTCCCGTGTGACCTCGGCCAATTAGCTCCCATGGGCTACCGGTCACAAACCGCTGTGTACATTTAACCGGATTCGAACTTGCAATAACTTTTTACAAATTCCAATAAAAGAGGATATGCTACATTTCTTACAGTCGTATGTACAACAGTCGTGGAATAACTAAATTATCAGTTTTTAAGAAATCCCACCACTTCAGCATGTATAATAAACAGGGTATTAAATTGCTTTACTGGACCAATGGAATGTAAAAAGTCAGTGAGCGGAAATGAAAGTACCTGTGCACCGTTTGATGGAAGCGTCCTGAACATATAAACCATAAGGAGCACTCATTCACTTACCTGCTGGCTTTCACAGACCCCTGCCTGCAGAGATCAGGTGAACACCGCTCCTCATGAACAACGTTCTGTTGATGTAGAAAGTTTGCCGTCACCAACAGAAATGTACAAATGTCACAAAATAATGAGTTTAACTAGTCGATCAGCAGGTGCAGAGTACAAAGCCATTCAGTCATTATTTGAGGATCAAGACCATTTTAAGATAAAAAAAAAAAAAGATAAACAAGACAATCAGAGATTGCGCGACCCTCGCCCCTTTTGACCGATCAATAAATGGGAGATTCTTTTTATTTATTTATTAAGTGTAAACTGAAACTCATGTTCTTGATTCACCATGAAGGC
>JAQNCB010000005.1:6139489-6157869 GCA_030068295.1 Euristhmus nudiceps | reverse complement strand
ATGCCTTGACTTCCGCCTTTTCTGTCACACGAATGCTGTTATTTCAGAGCCGAGTCCCAAACCGGAGTCGGTAGTGAACTTGCTACTTGACCCTTGGCTATTTCCCTATTTAATAGTGACGGAGGTAAGGGAAAGGCCGCAGGATCACTACCGACTTCGGTTTGGGACATTGCCTCTGAAATCTCACAAGCTCAAGACGAATTTCCCACCGGATATGCGTCAGTAGCGACCCCATGTGGCATTTTCATGAACTTTTTTTTTTTGCTTACTTTTATTTTTGGATGAAAATTTAAAAAAATAAAAATAAATAAAAATAAATAAATAAAAATAAAAAACTGTGATGCACTGAAGTTGCAGAACCTGAAGCATGATATAGCAATGGATGACTGTAATTAAGTCTTTATGGATGAAAGTAATTAAGTCCAGCAGACACATGAGGTCCAGGTTTCAAAATATTAACACGATTCTCTTTAAAGGCAATATTTAACAAATAGCTTTAAAGTTTACAGTCGACCTACTCTTCCTTGAGGCGACGCTGTTGCCGATAGAACTCCTCCTTGGATAGAAAGGGCGATGAGGGTAATGGTGGTCCTGGAGGATTTGCGAGTGGGGGCTGAGGACCTGGTGGTACCCAGGGATTGGGTACGTTTGTCGGAGCTGGTGGATAACCGGGAGGAGGCATGTTGAAAGGAGGTGCAGGTTGTTGCCCCTGAGGAAATGGGATTGGGTACTGCGGCGGTACAACATTGGCTGGGTGTGGCAGAGCAGGCTGAGGAGGAGGAGGGAAAAGAGCAGGGGGGTAAAGGGTCGGCGCCACAGGGGGAGGTTGGACTGGAGGAACCGGGTTCCTTGGGTGCCGGTCACAGGGGAGAGTCCGGGCTCGAGTTGAAGGCCTAGATTGACCCCAAAAACACAAACAAAGAACCAAACAAACAACAGCATTGAATTTCACGAGTGTGAATCAGTCAGATGAACAAAATCGGTCAAACAGACCAAAATTATCTGGCAAACTGCTGAGAACTGCATCACAGATGCCTCATTACTGATCCATGTTCAGATAATGGGAGCCTGTGCATTTTCATTTGGATTTTTTTTGTCCTTGAATTCATAAATGTAACCTTCCAATAACAAACCAGTCATAGGAGACAATTTCTCAAAAAATAAAATAAAATAAATAAATAAAAAGCCCACGCACCAGCACAACAAGGATTAAGTCAAGAGCTAAAGTAAGATGAAAATGGCATCCATGAACGATCCTTCAAAGCATAATGTTCAACATGACCAGGTTCAAATATCCATAAACATAATCTATCCATACTCTTATACTTGTTTAGGAAAGGGTTCCACGTCCAAGTTAAGCTGCAAAACAACAGAGAAAAGTCCACTCATCTCACTGATATTCAATCCGCTTTTATGGTTGCTCAGGGTATTTCCTTTTTATCCAGATTCACCATCAGAATGCGCTCCCTACTTACAGAACTCCATAAGGATCATATATAAATTTATCAGAGAAAGCTAAACCAATTAGAAGCCTCAGAACAGAACTTGTGGGCTTATTTGTTAGGAAGACGTCAGTACGATTGCGCTGATTGGTCGAGAGCCAGCTTCATGTAGTTTCTGGATGTTGGAGAGGAATAATTGTGAACATTCAGAAACATATAATTCATTCATAATTCCATACCGTGTATTAGACCCCATTTTACTGCAGATTCAATCCCCTTTCCAAATATATCAATATTTCAGTACATCAAATTTCTTACTTAATCCGTATTATGCTGGAACGGGTCAGAATTTTTGATGGAATATTTCAGTGAGATACCGACAAGTGCTACAGAGAAATCTATGAAAACACATTCAATCAAAAAAAAATAAATAAATAAATAAATAAAAAAAAATAAATAACTGCTGAGGGATGAAAGAATACTCACGGATCCCATGTAGGCCGAGCTGTTGGCAGTCTTGGGGTGGTCGGCCTCAACAGTCCTAACAATTTAAATATTCAGTATGTCATAATGAAATTGGGGGTGGGAGGATTTAAAATATCTACCGAAAAAATAACAGAAGCTTTTCTTATTTATCTTTAAACAAGTACAGCGGAACCTCGAGATACGAAAGCTTCAGTACAGAAATTTTCATTTTAAGAAACGATATGCAAAGGTTTTTCCCGCTTCGTTTTACAAAAAATTATTCAGCATAAGAAAGAAACGGAACAATTTCCCATCATGTTCAGTACCATGATCCTGCTCTCCTATTGGTCAAGATCCACACTCCAGTCCAGGTGGTGGCGGTAATACACCTCAAGTCGGTTTGTCAACCGCCATAAAAAGGAAAAGAAGAATCCGATGGAAATTAGAAGCTTAAGTTTAATGTTTCCTGCCATTTATTTTCTGCCGTTTTTAGTATTTTCTTTGCCCTCCTCCTCGCCTTTCGGACATCGCCTCACTCAAAATGTAAGGTTCCACATTTTCCTATTATTTTTTTTTCTGCATTCTGTTCTATTATCTACTTCATTTACAGGTAGTAACGGTTAGGTTCGGTATATTTAATGGTTCAAATGTATTTGGCTCTTATTTCATTCTGGTTTTAACCTTATTATAAAATTTAATGTGGTGTTTTTGTAGAGCTTGGAACGAATTAGATGATTTACATGTAAAACGCGATTCAGGATACGAAAAAATCATGATACGAAAGAGACTCCGGAATGGATTAATTTCATGCCTCGAGGTACCACTGTACTAACATTTTTAACATTCTAACAGAAAAATTCTGTTTTTTTTTTTTAGCGAATGAATGTATCAGTCAGAGCCGGAGAGCTCTGTGTGTGGGTGTACAAAGCCTCACCTGATCTGGGAATTGGGAGAGGAAGTGTGTGTACATGTGGCTGGTTGATCACAGGAACATGAAGCCCCTAAGGACACCAAACAAAGAAACGTCCCTGTTGTACATAGTGTGACCTCGTTAAATTTTAAAATCAAACTGGGAACCAATGAGAGAATGCGATACCTTTGGAATAACTGGAGTAGGAAGCAGACTGTCAGATAACACGACGGGTGTTGGCTGGGTTTCCGGCTCTCTGGGTGCGAAACACAAAAGCTCTGCATTACCAAAGCAATGAGACCAAAACTTCCAACTTTATTTAAACCGTTATGTCACAACAGGGCAGAAACCTCTCACTCGTCTGTAGCTTACTTGGGTATGACGACATCCTCCTTCTTAGGCTGCTGTGGAGAGGAAACGGGCGACACAGGAGGTGTGCTACTTCTCCCGGCCACCGGTGACGCATCGGCCTTAGGGGGCGTCTCCGGGGTCTGCTGAGTGACAGCGGTCGGTGGCGTCACAGCCGGGGATGGGTTCTGAGGTGGCGTGTTCGCACGAAGCGGATCCTGCTGGCGGGAATTGAGAAGCTTGAAAGGCTGAACAGGGCGCTGGACGCGTGGCTGCGCCTGAGTTTGTGGTGCGGGGGCAGCGGTCTGGGCAGCGGATTTGCGCGTTCTCTTGGCGTAGCCCGTTTCATTCCTGAAGTTGTTGACTGCCTGGAAATAAGAGTGCACGAGATGAATCAGAAACGCATCATCGCTAGCATGCGTTTCTGTGGATATGCTTCCGTTCTTACTTGGCGGAGGAATTTGTTGGCGATTAAAGCATCAGGTGAAACTTCAGACTGGTTACAGGTGGGACAAACATGTTCCTCGGACTCCAACAGGCTGGTTCGGATACCTGTTAAAACAGATGGCATGCTGGGTTTTGAAACACCGCGACCAAATACGCCGTTCTTTGATGGATATAGATCGCCATCTTCTACAATCTTCTCACAATACGGTACAGTCATCCCTCGCTATATCACGCTTCAGTGCATCGCGGATTTAAAAAAAATATTCATCAAAACAAAGAAATAAGGAAAATTAGGGAAAAAGTTCAGGAAAATGCCGTGAAGGGTCACTACTGACTTGGATTCGGATCCCAGCCTCTTCTTGTGCTACACAAATGCTGGGAAATTTGTCTCGACCAATCAGCTTACGAGATTTCAGAGCCGTGACCCAAACCGGAGTAGGTAGTGAGCTTGCGGACTTTCCCTTAACTTTTTCACTATTAAATAGGAAAAAGGGAAGGGAAAGGCCGCAAGGTCACTACCGACTCCGGTTTGGGGCTCGATTCCCAAACACATTTCTTACATTTTATTTACATCTATGTACAATTACAGGTATGTATTTTATATTATTTATATATATTTTTTTACATCTTGTGCTTTGTTTTTGAATGTTTAATTGTTATTATAAGCATTTATAGCGTTGAATATGTATTTCTTGATATTATATACACATATACATCAGTCAGGGGGATCGATCCTACTTGGCGGAAATTCGGGTTTGTGTCGGGTCTCGACCCCCCATTAACCGCCAAAAGTGAGGGATCCCTGTACTTCCAGTGAACTCCATTTGTAGCTTAACATCACTATATTTGATAAAAATGAGAAATCATGACCGTCCTGACTTACATTCATCACAGTAACTGTTTCCGCAGCAGGGAATCACGACGGCGTCCGTCATGAGGTCTTTACAGATCAGACACAGCAGCTCGTCTGGAACGGGATCGTCGTCATCTGAGGACGAAGACTGTTCCTTGGGGAGAAAGGGTGGCTTCTCTTTCTTTCCGATTGCGTACGCTTCACTGTGAACATCAGTTCCGATACGATTACAAAACACAACTGGAGCACCGTGGACTCGTGTGTGCCGACGCTCGCTCACACTGTCTACATGTGGAGAGCAGAGGGGTTGTACTTACGCATCGATGGTGGGAATTGCGTAGGTGCCCGTGTTGGTCAGCATGGCACCTTTAATATTTGGATCGTTGACTTCCATCATGAAGCTGCGAGGAATCCCGGTGCTCTTTTTGATCCGCTGTGGTGCCTCGAAACTTTTATCCTGCTAACACAACAGTTACATCCACTTAAGCTTTAGGGAAAAAACTAACATTTTGCAAAATTTTGGCATAATTTAGATACGAATATTATTATTATTATTATTATTAATAATAATAATAATAATAATGAAAACCCAGTTACCCCATTGGTCGGGCAGTTTCGGATGTAGTGTCCACTTTTCCCACAGCGAAAGCAGGTATAATTTGGAGGAGGAGGACCGACCAGCTTCTTGGTGTAACTAAACATAGAGAAGCATCAAGTGATTAAAACGGAATCCTTTGGAGTAATTCAGATGAACTAAACCGCCTTCCTGAAGTAAACAGTGCAGCTGGGAAGGTAATGAAAGGAAAGTAGACTGAAAGAAAGCAAGCAGGAATCATATAAGAGCAAAATAGTAACATATACATACTGAATAGGGTCGTAGTCATGATTGGACTGCGACATCATCGCTTTGATTTTGTCTTCCTCGGAGGCATTCGCTTCAGCAAGATTCGCCGTCTGTAAAGCATCATTTTTTAATTTTAATGATGGAACAATATTAACGCTAGTTATTCCTTTTACAAATACAACTTATCCTACTATATCTTTAACAATTATTCGGCAAAGACACGGTGGATGTTGCTGAAAACTATTCAACGCCGTGAGATCCACTGAGCCTGACATGAGATTGCTTTAGTATATACACTCCACAGATAGATACGCAAAAGAAAAAAAGAGGAGGTGAAGTCTGTGTTTTCAGAACCAGAATCCTTTATTGAACTCAGAGGAAACTGTGTGCACACAGTTGCTCTATACAAATAAGAGTGAGATAAAGTGAAAGTCTCGATTAGGAAAATTACAAAATATATATATTACACACACACACACACCGAAACCTCGAGATACGAAAGCTTCAATGCACGAAAAATTCATTTTACGAAATGATACGCAAAGGTTTTTTCGCTTCATTTTTACAAAAAATTATTCAGTATACGAAAGAAACGGAACACAATTTCCCATCATGCTCAGTACCATGATCCTGCTCTTCCTCTCCAGTCCAGGTGGTGGCAGTGATACACCGCCAAGAAAAGGAAAAGAAGAAGAATCCTATGTGTTTTCAGTGTAAATAAGTTTCCTGACATTTATTTTCCACCATTTTTACCATTTTCTTTTCCCTCCTCCTCACCACTTTCGCTTTCAGACATCGCCTCATTCGAAAGGTAAGGTAAGGTTTTCATATTTTTCCTTTTCTTTGTATTATATTCTATTATCTACTTCATTTACAGGCAGTAACGGTTAGGTTAGGTATACTGAATGATTTAAATGTATTTGGCTCTTATTTCATTCTGGTTTTACCCTTATTATAAAATTTAATGTGGTGTTTTTGTAGAGCTTGGAACGAATTCGGCGATTTACATTAAAACTCGATTCATTATATGAAAAAAAAAAAAAAAAAATCATGATACAAAAGCCACTCAAAAACGGATTCATTTCGTATCTCGAGGTGTCTGAAATTAGTTTTTTCCCAATAGTTTAAGTGTATACCACAATCCGCAGTGTGCTTCCTTCAAAGTTTTCGTACATATTACACAACCACAAAAAAACTAAACTAAAACAAGATTATTTTCTAATTCTTTTCGATTTTGTAGCAGGACAACAGTAACACTGCTCCCTCCAAATGGCTTTAAGAAATCGTGTCCATCATTTTGATTACAGCGTGAACCACTATGGATCATTTTATCACCCCGAACAGCGGAACAATCAGATCACGCCATTCCAGTGTCATCCTACTCTACAATCCACACTGAAAGGAGCGATGTGTTGGAGCTGTGGGGTGTAGAAACACTTCAGGTTATTGAGCTCTACACACAATTGTATCTTTGTTTTGGATTCTTTCAGTGTTGCCAGACACTTAAAAAACAAGCCATTTATTTTGATAACCGGATTATAGAGTTGTCCATCAACACTGCACCAATTTGAACATTTTCTGTCCTTTAAAACAACAACAAAAAAGGGGGGAAAAGTAGTGTTTAGGTTAAAATCTCCAAGTTTTCTCCAAAGGTCTGCAGCGGTTCAAGCCCCAGTACTACCAAATTGCCATTATTGGGCCCATAACCCTTCACTGCTCAGTCGTAGAAATGTCTCACTGGATAAGGACATCCAGGGCCATAAGGGCCAAAAATATAAATATACACTCAACAAAAATATAAAAGCAACACGTTTCTTTTTACTTCCATTTCTCATGAGCCGACCTCAAAGATAAGATCGAAAACCACAAAAGGAGTATTCATTTCAAATACCGTTCACAAATGTGTTAGTGAGCACTTCGCTTTGCAGAAATGATCCACCCACCTCACAGGTGTGGCACCAAGATGCTGATAGACGACATGAACATTGCACAGGTGTGCCTTCGTCAGGCCACAACACAAGGCCACTGTAAAATCACAGCACAACGCCACAGGTTTTCAGGGAGTGTGCGATGAACACGCTGACTGCAGGTGTGTCCACCAGAGCTGTGGCCTGTGAATTCAATGGTAATTTCTCTCCCATGATCCATCTCCAAAGGCATTTCAGAAAATTTGGCAGTACATCCATCCTGCCTCACAACCGCAGACCACGTGTACCCAACACCAGCCCGCTGTCGCGCCATTCATCCACGACCATCACCTCACGTTGCAGTGTGATAATGCACGGCCACATGCTGCAAGGATCTGTCCACAGAAACTGAAAACATCCCAGCTCTTACATGGGCAGCGTACACACTGGACATGTCGCCCATTGAGCTTGTTCGGGATGCTGTGGATTGGCGAACACGACAGCATGTTCCAGTTCCGACCGATATCCAACAACTTCACACAGTCATTAAAACATGAGGGAACCAACATTCCACAATCAAAAACCTGATCACCCCACCTCCTTTCCAACCTTTGAGTTCGGCTCACGAAAAATGGAAGCGAAGGCAAGGGTTGCGTTTAGATTCTTGCTGACTGTACACAGACATGCACTACTTCTACACACCAGTAAACAAAAACAGATTGAAATGTACCTTCGAGAGCTGGGCCAGAGAAATGGAGGGCAAATCATCAATCTGTTTCAAAACAAAAACAACAACAACAAAACAACGCATTGGACAAGAAGTTATATTGCAACATCAAACAATGAAATGACACCAACAGCTGTGATGTGTTAAAGAGAAGCGTGTATTAAATATAAATAAAGGAAGAGCAAGTTTTCTACACTACAGTACCAGTCAAATGTTCGAACACACTCTAACCATTTCAGTGGTACTGCACAACCGACAACCTTTACGTCCTTGCCAGTTGGATCAACACCACACGCCACAGCCGACTTTACCGTAATGTAAAGATGTTCCTCTGGCGCCACTTCGGGACAAAAGTGAAAACAAACGAGGCTGTATGGATGAGGTTGGAACATTTCAAAAAGGCAGGGATTTTATTGAAGCAGCTCAACGTTGTTCAGCATCATACAAACAGCACTTAATTTAGTCAGAAATAAACAGAAATGAGGGCCAACTGTGAGCACTGATGAAACATCATTGCAAATCAGAACACAGACCATTTAGTCAAAATAATGCTGCGTGAGATTGGATTTAACTGTAAGCCATTCAATATAGAAATATATCTATATATAAATAAATGTCACTTCAGCATGACAGAATAAACAGAACATTTAAATTAGAAATACTTATTAAAAAAAATAATAATAAAAAAAAAAACATAACTGAGTCATCATAGACAACAAAATGACCAAGTACAGTTACCATGGAAACAAGCACAGCTCAAATCAATAAATGTAATGGGGAAAAAAATAACAAAAACAAATTATCAAGGTCATGATGGCAAGAAGTTCCCAACAATGAGGCATGCTTTACTGTACATAATAATCATACTCATTCTTCAACAAAGCTAAATATTAATACCCATAACAATTATTTAAATTTAAAAGTATCTAAAACTTCAATAAAATATTGTGAAAGTGCATCCCGTGCTCGTCATTAGAAATTCAAAGAAGGTACAAAAGTGGTACGAGCGATAAAAGATCAGATCAGCTTGGGCAAAAGTTACAAAAATTAGTCATTAATTAAAAAAAAAAAGAAAGGAAAGAAAAAAGCTGTTTTTCTTTTATTTGTCATTTTGAGTTCAAGAACAACTTGATCTTTTGACAAACCTAAAACTTGTAAACAAGATGTGTGAGAATTGGCACCAACATTAAATTCATTTTTTTTTTAAGTCTTACCTCTACTGACAAACACTCCATCTCTTTAAAAATAAAGCGACAGATGAAACATCCTCTCTCTATACTCAGGACCCCGTGGTATATAAATGCCTGTACCAGATTAAGAGTTGTGCCAATACCAATCAGCATCAGCAATATTTCTGATACTGATACCACGATCAGTATCACAACTATTGCTGACACCCCCCCCAAAAAAAAGGTAGATTGGTATCGGCGAGTACCGCCTTCTCTACGTCGATCCGATACAGTGATTCTCCACAAATGAATCCCTGATATTCAGCCAGGGAAATCAGTAGTTCTTCTGATCTCACCTGCTTCTGTTTCAAGCAACGATGAACAATAACCAGCATCCCGTTGTGAGAGGTGAGCGCCAATGAACACAACATTCGCAATTTGGAAACATTTGACTTGAGAGTTTCTTCAGTAAAACAGTGACGTGTATGTTACGCGAGATAATTCCACGCGGTGGTACTAGCGCTGCAAAATTCAACAGTAGCGATCTTAAAGTATTTGAAGACCGAAGAGGGGGAGTGAGCAACACCATCCGAGTCCTCCACCTTCATGGCTGAAACACGCATGAGCAAGGTACCCAACACTTAACTGCTCTTCAACTGTGTGTTAATGTTGGATGGGTGGAATTTCCCTTGCAAGATTAACACAGCATTTCCACAAACACACACAAAAAAAAGACATTCAATAGAGTACACGTTCATCGAGGTCTAGGAGAGAATAAAAATCTTATGCTACTTTAAATAAGTATGTTCAGGAGCCTGGGCTGAACAATAAGCTCACAGGAAGTGTAATAAACTTTAAAAATGCAGTTGCACAACTTTTACTTCAACTTTTGATGAATGTGCTTCAACAGGTACGGCATGGGTAATTAATTACCGGTACAGGTACACACACCGCCACCAATACCTGTTGATGTTCATTCACAGAGTAAAACGGTATACAGCTGCTACCAAAAATTAACATGTATATCGAAATAATACGCAGGTATCAGAATGGTATCGGTAAGGGGGGAAAAATTGTTCCGGACACCAGATCTCTAATAAACTTCCAAATTTGGAAATCTATAAACACGGGATAATGAGGCAGTTAAAACAATCTTGTCAGTCATGCGTTATTCGGATAAAAGTTCCAGATGAGTTTTTGGCAAAATAAGTAATTATATGTTTAAGTACCTGCAGGTTAATAAATGGTTTGCTCAAAAGACAAGAATGAGGTTTGGTTTAGGTTCGGTAAACGACTGGCCAGTTATTATTTTAATCAAAATAAAACTCATTATAAATGTTCAGCAATTACCAAGCTACGCAGTTGAACAGCGCCTGGCCGTGCATTGCACCGAACAGCCTTTAGCTCTGATCACATCACGCCTTTGCTGTGGCACTACTCCGACACGCTTCTGCAACAATCACAGCATTTACTTCCAGCCAGAAATGCTTTTGAACTTCTGCTTTTGAACCACCATGAAGTCTTCTCTGGTACACAAGGCCTTTCAAAAGGGTTAAGGTCAGGATTCTGTGCTGATGAATCCATTGATAGGAGGAACTGCTCTTTCAAGTTGGCAGCTGACTTCATTTTACTGCCACAGTGTTGCTGGGCCTTGACCAGACCAATAGGATTAGTAATAAGACCCCAGATTACAACAATGCCTCCTGAGACCTGTACTGTGGTCAACATGCATGATGGGAACATCACTTCATGCACGTCTCATAGTACCCCAACATGCCCATTAGTCTGGAATAGGGTCAATCTGGGCTCATTAGCCCAAATCACCTTCATTCAACATACCGGACTGTTCCGGAAAGCTCCATCAGTTCCTTTGCTTGATGCTGCCCAATAATTGGACGCTTCTGAAACACAGCAGCAGCTTTTCCCGTGACCAGAGGATGCGTTCTCGCCGAGACTTTTCTGTGTACAGCTTAAGCACTTAATTACACCACCTATTATACGACACTATATACAGTGTCCACACAAGAGTCTCGCCCTTTTCACTGTCGTCAGATTTTTGCGTCAGTGATTTCATCTTATTATAACGATCTCATTGCCTGCACATTCAAAAAATTCTAAAGATTAGTACAGGAGGCAATACAGCTACGACTTTCATATTTTATTTACTTTGTTTAGGGAATAGCACGAATGCTACCAGTACAATAAGCGTTTATCGACCAATCAAAACAATTTTTTTTTTTTTAAATAATAGCCAGGCATAAAGAGCTCTCTGCACAGCCACCAGCTCAGTTAATTCCTCAAACCAGAGACTGATCCTGATTCTGTAAATTTTTTCGTTTCATCATGTCCAGGGAGTAAATGAAGACCCCGTAATGCTCACCGACTTTCCAGTTACAACACTTGGCCATGTCGTAACCGGTTCGAAGAAAATCAGTTACCGTGCGTTGCCCAGATCAAGACCAAACCAAAATCCCTGACCAGACTGACTACTTGTGAGGAATTACAAATTGAAGACAAATAATGATTGGTTTATATGGACTTACTCTATTCAATAAACTCATGTTAAACTGTACAGGCATCCTGCTATCTTTCAAAACAATTAATACAAGTTGTAGAGTAGATTAGTGGTCCCCAACCTTTTTTGCGTCACGGACCGGATTTACGTAAAGCAATACTTCCATGGCGCGGTATGGAAACAACTAAAAACAAAGTGCGTAAAAATACCACTCACCATCCCACTGAATTAGCAGGACGCCCTCCAACCACGTTAGTTTTTTTTACACATTTTTTTCTGATGTACCGCATCAGTTGACTTAGACGAGCAGTTTTCCCCAAAATAAAAGATATTTCGAACTCCAATGATATATATATTTTTTTATTCAACCTTTCGCGGGCCCGATACCAAATGACTCATGGACCTGTACGCAGCCCAGTGGTTGGGGACCTCTGGTGTAGAGAGTAACAAAAATCCCTGGCTGTGTTTTCATAAAACCTGAGAGACTTCGGACTCAACTGTAACATGAAAGAACAAACCCTGAAACAAAACAGTGACTGACAAACTGAGCAACAATCTTAACTTTCCAAACTGGAAGAGGGAAAAAAAATAAATAAATAAATAAAAAAAAAAAACCACACAACAACCTTTGTTTCCGGTAACATTGCAGAATAATTTTGGGTCGGTAACACTATTTTTTGTTTTGTTTTTTTATTTTCCCCAAAGGTGCTCACAGATGCAGAGATGAAGACCCCCCACGTGCGCCCCTCCTCTCTCGATAAACTGAACTTCCCGTTTGAGTTTCTTAAATAGACAGCGTACCTTTTGACACTGAATAACAGTCAGTTATTAAATAACCACTAGTTTACAAAAACACATGAAAAAAAGAAAACTTTACACTCGGCAAAAATAAAAGGGAGTCGGTCGGGTGACCGGAAACAAAGATGTTTTGTTTTTTTTTGGCCAAAGCTTACTGTACACGGAAACAAGATTTAAGTTTGCCGCGATAAACTTCACCATTCAACAACATGCTGCACTGAGTAACGCAAGTACAAATAGGAAGGGGGTGTTCTCAAAGGGAACAGCACAGCCAGCAGTGATCAACCAATGAATCCACTCTGTTCCATTTACCGCTCACCCCCCACCTCAAACAAATCGCCCATTTAGGATTCCTCAAAAGTCCGTTTTTAAAAGAAACTTGGATATTTGGCGTGCTTGTGTTGGTTCAAAGCCCAAGAACGCACGCAAGAGTGACTGTGTCGTTTGTAGAAAAGGTTCATGGTTTATCTGAACCTTTTACCAGGTTTGTGATTGAGGAAGGGACCCGACACGTGTACATCAGCAGATGTGCCGCACTGCTGCGTAATGACGGTCCGACACGCCCGACGCCTGGCTACATGCGCTACGAAAACTTCTAACGAGTTTCAACTTGTTGGTTTGGAAATAACTATCAGTCACACACGCCCAACAATAGAAATGAGAACAGCAGTGATTTTTCTTTATTTTCTTTGGCGCCATGCGGTAGAGAACGGACATTTGTTCCTGGTAATCTGAGCAACGGTAACTGGCAACTGACACGCAACCGAAACGATCGCTCACTGTTTATTTTACTCCCTGATGTTCATATCACGTTCTAAACTCTACCCTGATTGAAACGCATGCTTCTATACATAATGAGCAAACTAAAGGCTGTGATAACAGAAGGGAAATCACAGGAAAACTAAAAAGATTGCTTTATTTGTAAACAGCAGCAGTGCTTTACTTTTACTGTACATTTTTTTTTAAAGCGTGACATTGTTAGATTGCAACTGCGGAACAAAAACAGGTGCGTTATTGGTTATACATGTACAACAATAAATATTACAGACAAGGAACACTGTTAAGTCTGCTGCGAGGGGCAGAAGAGCATCAGAGGAGAACTGAAAACAGAGGCATCTCATGTCTGCATGAAAATATGACTGGAGTTTACACATTTTCTGTAACTGAATCAGACATTCCGCACTAAATAGTGCAAAAAAAGTTCTTGCATTATAATCCATTATTATGTAAACACAATAAGTAGCGGCTTGGAAGTAGTTTGGCCGACTTTTATTTTTTTTTTTTTAAAGATTATTATTATTATTTTTTAAATATGTGGAACTTAAGGACTGTAACTGAGGACGAAGTCATGGAGAGACAGGAACACACACTCGTTCCGTCATCATTTATTCCACACAATCCCTGTTCATCACATCATACCTTTATCCACACCATAATGTTTACACCAACATTCATTATGTGCAGGAAAACAAGCGTTTCATAAAAAAGGTGCACCAGTAAAATATACTCATCAAGGGAGAGAGGTTGGACACTTCAGTAAATAAATTAGTGACAATCAGGTATTTTTCCACCTGCGCATTATTATGCATTACTATTATCAATAGCTGTTATAACAATTAGCATTAATTATTCAAAACAGACATTCAAGCTGTTTGGTAAACTTGCACAAAATTAAAAAAAAAAAAAAAAAAGAAGAAAAAATATTTTTATTATTCATTCAACAAAGACAGATTGTACAAAGTACAACAGACAGACTTGAAGATCTTATAAAGATCAGTGTGATCAGACAGTACATCAAACTGTACAGTATATTCCTCCAGTGTGTAAAACAGTGCAGCAGCGAACGCACACACGTCCGTACACATGGATCGATTTAATCAGCAGTCTTAGCACAACACACGACATCAAACAAAATAAATGGTGTGGGGTGCGTGTGTGTGAAAGATTAGAAGAAATGAGTTGGTGTTACATACGGCTTTGGAGGATCCGACTGACGATTCAAACCGGTCACTGCAAAACAAACACAAGGACGGTGATCAGCGACGGGCAGGGCACTCATTAGCATGGCAAGCATTTATAACAAAGTTTATAAGCTCCCATATTAGCACGTACACCCTTCTGTAACCCCTTCCCACAATGCACTTGGTATTAGAGTCGTATCTAATTCCCACCTGCCAAGTGTGACTTCCCTGTCACATACCATACTTTGTGTAAATTAACAGGAATACACTTTGAAATTTTACATTTTATTCATGTAGTCTGAAATTGATGTGTACACTTCATCTCTGACTACATGCAAGAACATTTATATATACAAAAAAAAAAAAAGTTTAAATCTGCCCCACCCAAGGATGCAACCCTGTTGCACACCCTTGATCTGCTGTTTGGGATTAAACACCAGGAAACACTTGAAGCAAAGCTGACTTACTTGAATAGTGTTTTGCTGGCTGCCTTCACACCACCGATTGGTATTCGTCTGATGATGACGGAGGAATTTTTGGGGATTAGTGTGCCATCATCAGTGTATTCTGGGGAAAAAACACCAACAAATAAATAATTAACATGACTTGACAGCAACAAACCACAACGCCATCATGGCTAATCCATAACTGGGAGCAGGCAACCCCCCCCAGAGATTCCAAATGGCAGAATATTAATTTTACTAATAAGATTAACCAATCAGACTGCAAAAACACCAGTGTGAGATTTCTAAAATATAAATATATGACTATCTAGAGCTGCTATGCATTTTTATTAATTTTGGATATTTACAAAAAGAAGCCCATGGCAGGTCAACTGATGACATCATCTCGTACATATCCCCCTACACTTCTTCAGAGCAAGGGTGTCAAATTCACGGAGGGACACAGGACAAAAAAAAAATTCTCTGTCACATAAATTACTAAACAACCATTTCAAAAAGCGCACAAAACGAATCCTGCATCACAAAAATTATAAGCTTTGGTATTCGCCCCCTTCTTTTCTTACAAAGTCATGAATGAACGTATGATCAGCATATTCTTTAAACAATAATAAAACTTTTAAAGATAAACATGCAATAAAGCATTCCCAGCACCCAACGTTTTATTCATGTGCATGCAGTTATTATACATTTGACTGGATAAAGGCTTAGCTGTGCTGTTGAGACAAATGAGGGGTTATTTTTAAGTCCCTTTCAGGTTAGAAAGGCTCTAAATCCCCTCATAACGTTGTTTTATGGGCACGATCAAGTCTGATGTGTGACCACGTGACTCCCTATTTAGCAATTGTTCTATTATAATGGCGGGATGGTGTAGGTTACTGTTGCATGTTACAACTGCACAACGACTGTTCAGTGTCTCAGATTTCAGGGGAGACAGTAACAGAGTACAGGTGTGTGTGTGAGGAGTCTTACCTTGTTTAGTCTGAGCGTTAGTGATCTGCAGATCGCAGTCGGCGGCCTTCAGCTTCTCTCGCCCCATGATCTGACGCTTCAGCTCGCTCACGGTGATGTGCAGCCCGTCGAAAGTCACCGTGTCGTAGTTAAGTTTGGAGGAGAATTTGTAATGAACACAAGACATTTTTACACACACGTTTTCCTGTCAGATCAGATTATCTATCAATACAAAAGAGCTAACGCTTTCCTCTCTATGCCAAGGCCAACAAACCCCCAATCAGCCCATAGCCCAACATCATCAGCGATATTAGCAGCTACAGAAACCCCGGAGTGTACCGTGATGGATCCAGAGGCCGTGAATGACACCAAACACTACAATTAATCCGGAATTAAAGAGATTATTACAACGAATAACAAGGGTCCGGTGAGGGGAGGTCAATGTTCATGAAAATGTCCGTGATGTGAAAACTAGCCCGAGTACAGCAGGCTTCACGGCGCCGGCCAACAAACGTCCAATTTCAACAAATATTTCCAAATATAGTCCAAGTGATGAGGAAAAACACAGTCCCGATCAAAAATCAGTCGAGATTAACTGCTCCAGAGGTGGTCCGACGGGAAATCCAAAGAATATGAAAGAAAACAAAGCGGGTGAGGCCTAAAGCAATGCGGCTACGGAAGCTAGCAGCAAGCTAACAGGCCGAAACGGTCGAAACGACGCAAAGAAAAACAAAACACGAACAATAAGCACAATATCCAGTTCCGCAATCCTTCCAGATATTATTTAAAACAAAAACATAAACTTTTGAAACAATATTGAAGATATTATAAAGAAAAACTTGGTCGTTTTCGATCCGCGTTATACTAGACAATCCGTCCCCTCAGCGGGGTTACCACACACAGTCGCAGGGGCTACGGAAATTACGTCATGTACATGTGACGCGTGGGCGTTTCCAAGAGTGGAATTTGAATGGCGCCTCCTTTGTGGTAGATTCAATGACGGTAATATCAGCTCGCTAATACGCCACAAACTGGTATGAACTGTACTGAAAGAAGATGAAGAAAAAGTGCGAAACTCAATAGCGCCTCATCTATCAGTCGCTGAAGCCACCATGATAACAGGCTCGGACTTCCGGAAGTGACATGCTGAAAAGAGAGACTGTTCATACATGGTGTCAACATGGCGCCATCTTGGAGAGGGCTCCTTGTCACGTTTTGCTATGGAAACAGTGGGAGAAGTGAGCATAAAGAAAAAGTTTTAACGCCACCCGAAAGCGATCAGTGGCTTTATTTGGTACTTAGAATGGTATCATAATATCACTGTGTTTATTTTCATGGTTAAGGAATGCATAGCACAGAATATATACATATTATTCATGACTTTAAAACAATGTAATTATCCCTCATAAAGTCGTGCTATTTGCAACATGCAAAGATTTTTAATTATATTTTAATTATTTTAATGTTGTCTATTGTATAACACTTATTTAAACATATTTTTATAAAGTTATTTTTTTAAGTAGAACAGTTAAATAAATGGGAAGCACATCTATTAGATCTTATCTAACTGAGTTAATATTACATGTATATTTATTTATTTATATTAATATACTTATTGGTTTATGGATGGTACTTGTTGGTATTAAAACAAATGAAATAATTTCTCAACACGTGTACAGTATGGATATTTGAGACAAAATCATATAGCCGAACATAGATCCATACACACAAATGGCAAATGTATGAGTATCTACATGTATATGTAGAGGTAATACTGTAATAATACATGTAGAGTGTAGTGGGCATTGCTGCAGGAGTACTTTTCATACTCATAAGATCAAGTTTCCAATCATCAACCCACATATTTGAATAATGTGTTTACATTTTTTTAATACATGTATATGTTAGTACTGACTCCTACTACAACAATCCATGCACATGATGCATACAATGAAAAACACCAGGACCATACTCACACTCAAGTGAATACACCCTCTTCTAATGTGGATTTATATGGGTTTCTGTGCATATCATTATCACTTACTTGTGAAATTTAATCCATGCTATTGATGCCGAAGTCACATTGTCCAAGATGGCACCAAGTTGACGCCACACAGTCCATTGAAAATCAACCGAGCGTCCTGTCGACTATGTCTACGGTCACCACCATGGACTGTAAAAAAAAAAAGGAGGTCTCCTCGAGGTGATGTCACCTTTTTAAATTAAAAGTGGTCACAAACAAACAGGTTAGTCAAAAATCAAATCCTTTATTGTATAGTCTAATGGAGTGCCCAGAGGAACCATACAAGCACAGGGAGAAAATGCAAACTCCACACAGAAACACTTGAGCTCACGACTCGAACCCAGGACCGTCTTGTTTCTTGCTCTGAGTTTGCATGGTATCCCTGGGTTGCATTTATTTGTGGATTTCTGATCATAACGCTGGTAATCTATCAAGACTACAGTCTTTTCTAAGAAGAAATTCCAATCCACCAACTTTTTAGAATACAGTCATCCCTCGCTATATCACGCTTCAGGTTCTGCGGCTTCAGTGCATCGCGGATTTTTAAAAAATATTCATC
>JAQNCB010000005.1:5966590-5977005 GCA_030068295.1 Euristhmus nudiceps | reverse complement strand
GCAGGTATGTGTATTGGTTTATGTAGGCGTGTGTGGCTGTACCATGGTCTGGAAGCAGGAGTGCAGCTGTGTGAGAAATGGAGGTTTTCCTGCAAGTGCCAACACCCTTTTCTCCACCATGGTACACTCCACATCATCATCCTGTATCACCACGTCTTTCTTCAGGATCTTTATAGCAAATAACTCATCCGTTCCCTTCGTCTCAGCCAGCATGACCTGGAGGAGCGGGACAGGGGGACAGACAGACAAAAGTGAGGGACAGTGGACATAAATCCCAGCATGGACTGATGTAGAGAATACAACAAATAGCCTCCAGACAATTGTGGGTTCGGAGTTAATTTTCTACATACATACCGTACATATGCGTATAAGAAGAGGATACAGAGGTTCCTAATCTCTGTACTTAGAATAACCTCTGTGCTTAGAATAACATACAGATTATTTGAGCAGGCAGCTAGCAGGCAAGGGGATTATGTCAGGACTGTAAACAATGGTTGGAACCAAATCCCTGGACTCAAGAGAGCAACAATGGTGAAGCACTTTAGGAATTATTTCCTCTGCCATGCCAATCAGAGCCATGGTAGCCAATCAGGGGCTCACCAACTACATTCCAGCCAGATCTAAGAAGTCGGTAATGAGTAGCCCATAGAAATGTAATCCCTGCAGCCATAATAGTAGTACAATCGCAGCCATAATGATCGCTTCCCTTGCCCTGCGAAGACCTGATCCGCTCCAATCTCGCAAACTAAGCTGGGTCGGGTGGTTAGTACAGTCGAACCTAGAGATACGAAAGCTTCAGTACACAAAAATTTCATTTTACGAAACGATATCCAAAGATTTTTTTCGCTTCATTTTGCGAAAAATTATTTAGCATAGGAAAGAAATGGAACTCAATTTCCCATCATGCTCAGCACCATGAACCTGCTCTCTTGTTGGTCAAGATCCACACTCCAGTCCAGGTGGTAGCGGTATTACACCTTATGTCGGTTTGTCAACCGCCAAAAAAAAGGAAAAAGAAGAAGAAGAATCCAGAAGCTTAAGTTTAATGTTTCCTGCCATTTATTTTCTGCCGTTTTTATTGTTTCCTTTGCCGTCCTCCTTGCCATTTTCGCTTTTGGAAATCACCTCATTCGAAAGGTAAGATTCCACATTTCCATATTATTTTTTTTCTTTCTTTTTTTTTTGCAGTATTTTCTATTATCTACTTCATTTACAGGTATAAACGGTTATGTTCGGTATATTGAATGATTCAAATGTATTTGGCTCTTATTTCATTCTGGTTTTACACTTATTATAAAATTTAATTTGGTGTTTTTGTAGAGCTTGGAACGAATTAGGCGATTTACATGTAAAACGCGATTCATTATACGAAAAAATCATGACATGAAAGCAGCATTTCAGAATTGTTGGTACGACGGTATTCCAGAATTACTGGCACCCTTGGTAAGGATTCTGCTTCGGAAAAAAAAACTTTTTGTGCTTAATTAGCTTCGCCTTAATCTGAAAATATGAGACATGCATTTATCTTCACTGAAACGATTGTATCCTCTGGGGGGGGTGTATTGTGTTGGTTGAATGAAGATGGTAAAGAGTTTCGCCGCCGTTCAACTGATCACTCCTGACATTTTCATCTTGTTTGTATTTGTGTGGTGAAGGAAGGAAGACAAACAGGCGTAAACACAGCCAGTCAGTATAGATGGGAGAGGGTGAGACAGAAATTTAATACAGAGACATGATAGAATGGAGAGAAGGAAACAGAGACAGGCAGGAAGGATGAGAGAGGAACAGAATGAAGTCGAGGAAAACAGGGTGGAATAGAGAAAGACAGAGCGGCAGCACTGAGGCGATTCAGAAACATTTTCTCTGTAATTGAGAAATTTGGAAAAACATCTGTTACACACACACACGCACACACACGCGCACGCACACACACACACACACACACACACACACACACACACACACACACACAAACACAATCCTCTGCCTCCCAGCAGCACTCAATATGCTTGTTCCCATGGCAACTGCCAGCTTTTGTAACAGAAGACCCCATCCACCCCCCCACACCATTCTCTCTCTACCTATCGCCCTATCACTCTATCTACCTCTCTGTCTCACTGTTTTTCCTGTCTGTCTCTCTGTATCTATCATTTGTTGATTCACTAACTGATCACTATTTTAATTAAACCTACATTAGTTTAAGCCCTCGCCCCCCCCCCCCCCACCCCACCCCACAAACTCTCGCTCCACTATTCTTCCGTCCCGTTCTGTCTCTATTTCCTTTTCGATGTTTCCTGTGCACGATGTAGCCCGTATAAATAATGAGCATCATTTTGCTCTCCAGATTTTCAGAATTTAAGACCACTTTGTCAAGACCACTTTTCCCTGTACACATCATGCACAATCCTAAACCTCAACACCGAAATCGTTTTGGGGATTTCAAACCCACTTACTGTGTCTTTTAGACACTAATGTGCTGCAGAGCAGTGTGGCATTAGGGCATGAATACAAAATGGCAGATTTCCAGAACAGTGAACATGGCTTTGATAAGCACATACAGTGATCTTCCTGAGAAGAACACAGACAGAAAGAAACAGAATAAGATAAAGATAAAACGGGACAGAGAATAAAGACATGCTGTATGATGTGGGTAGGAACATAAGGAGACAGGAAGAGAGAGATACAGTGACAGAGGGAGATAGAGAAAAGAAAAAAGAAGGATATGACAGGTAAGAGAGAGAGAGAGAGAGAGAGAGAGAGAGAGAGGAGAGAGGGGGAGGGTGGAGAGATTCAGAGAGGGATACAGAAAATTAGGGTGGCAGCCAAAGACAGAAAGAGGGAGAGAGAAAGGAAGAATGAAAGAGAGGGAGGGGGTGAGGAAAAACAGCCAGAGAGTAAGGGACAGAAGGAGAAAGAGAGGAGAGGTGATAAGAGAGAGGACAGACAAAAGCAGAGAGGAAGCGAGAGACACTGAGAGAGAGAGAGAGAGAGAGAGAGAGAGAGAGAGAGAGAGAGAGTGCGTGTGAGTGAGAGAGAGGGGGAAACAGTATGAGGGTGAGGGACTGACTGTGAGAGAGGAGAGAGATAAAAGGGAGAGAGAGAGAGAGACAGAGAGAGAGAGAGACAGAGTGAGAGAGAGAGAGACAGAGAGAGACAGACACAGAGAGAGAGAGAGAGAGAGAGAGAGAGAGAGAAGAAACAGCCATGAGAGTAAGGGACTGTGGGAGGAGAGGGGGTGTAGTGAGGGAAAGGACAGATAAAAAGAAGAGAGAGAGAGTGAGATAGATAAATAGATAGGGAGAAAGAGAGAGAGAGGAGGGGACAGTATGACGGTGAGGGACTGACTGTGAGAGAGGAAACAGATAAAAAGGGAGAGAAAGGGCGAGAGAGAGCGAGAGCTAGAGAGAAAGGGGGGAAGAAACAGCCATGAGAGTAAGGGACTGTGGGAGGAGAGGAAGCGTAGTGAGAGAGAGAGATAGATAAAGAGAGAGAGAGTGAGAGAGAGAGACAAAGTGGAAGAAATAGCCAGAGATGGACAGAGAGAGGAGAAGACACAGGAAGGAGACAGACAGGGATTAAGAGATGAAACAGTGACCTTGCCAAAGCTTCCTTTTCCGAGCACCATGAGGAAGTTGAAGTCTGAGAGTTTCATCCGGTCTCTATTTCCATTGCTGTCCAATTTGGATACAGATGAGTCGGTCTTCTTAGCCACCGAAGCTATTTTGGCTCTCTGTCAGGCAAACACATACACAGACACAACAATTTACTCCCTCGAGCACCAAACTGATTTATTTTGTGTTTTCTCTGTAAACGGAGGCTTTCTCTCAGACACGACAGCGTAAGCCCAGGTAGGGTTCTAGAATCAACATGTGTAATTTGTAATGTCTGTCGGAAACGCGATTGAAAATGAAATTGTCACTGTTAACTGAAATTGCCACAAAATATATCTTGCTGAAGCTGTGCTTATGTGTTCTTTCTGTGTTATCCTTGGTGATGATGCACAGCAAAATTAAGTCAGGGTTAAGAAATGGCTGAGATTGACACGTAATTTTATATTGTTGAGAGAGAATATGTTAATATTAGCCACCGTGTTTATAGTAGGCTGCCAATGTTAAAAGGTTTTGCAGTTAGCATGAAACAGGTTCTACTGACAAATCTAATAATGCAAAAAGGAAAATCACATAATATGGTTCTTTTAGGAGAGTATCCTACCAAGCGATGAACGTTTGGTGAAAGTGCCGTCTAGCAGTTCACCACTTTTCATGTTTTTTTGGATCATTCTATCACAACTCTGCACGGCGTCACAACTCGGGGCCGCTGTCGCTGGTTGTGGCGGTATTCTTCTTCATGGGTTCCTGTAGGCTCCGGGTGTTCCCCGCTGATTACCTTCCCCACCTGTGGTTCATCAAACCGGACTATTTAAGTTCCGCTAACCTGCTTCCTGGGGCTGGATCATTGTTCCTGTTGTTCTCAGCCATCTTGCCGACATTCGGTTCTGTTCCTAGATATATGTTCTGTTCCTACCGATCGTTTGTTTACAATCTCTGTTCCGTTCATGTTCTATGTTTTGTTTCGTCCTGTACTTCTTGCCTGTATACCCGGGAGTATTCTAAATAAAGACTTTTTCCTTGTTTTCACCTCTATGCCGTCTCTAGCTTTGATCTGTGTTTGGATACGCCTGGTAACCCCGTGACACATTCATCAAATATTCGTCAGTCAGTGAGATTCTAACTGGTGAATCGGTGTAAACAGTCAGAGACATTTTGGCGAATGTGTGGACTGGGCCAACTCACTTATAGAGTTGCGCTTATATAGCTCACAGCCAACTGTACCGAAATATACCTTCACAAACTATTATCCAAGTGTTCTTCAACAAGTTGCCACATTCCTGAAGGAGGCAAATGATTAAAGAATAAATGTGGACCACATCTGCATACGGTCAGAAAACAGCTGGTGACTGTTGCTAGTATTTACAGACCATTTGGTGAAAAGACATGTTCATCAAGGATTCCTCAAAAATGTTTAACATGTTCGGAACTCCTTGGTGAATGAAAGCACTATTGGCGAATGTGGCAACTACTCGGAGACTTTTTGCAGAATGAATGGCGAAGGTCCATTCACCACAGCCGCAATCTGTTTGCAAATCCATTGAGATAGACGTTTTAGGTTTTTTTTTAGGGTTTTTTTTTTTTTTTTTTAAACTTGAGTTCTTTATGGGATCTAGGCAAATGTCCCCATAAGGTAAAAAATCTCAGAAACTTTTTGCCTCGTGAAGACATCTGGCCCATACAACGCGATGAAAAAAATTCCCCAATTGCACACACATATAGACATGTGAGATCACAATCCGCTTAAGTGAGCATTTAGGCGTTTAGTTGTTTTCAACAATCTCAGCATGAACATTTTCATAAGACAGATGGATCTGTGTGTGCTTGTGTGTGTGTGTGTATTTGAGAGAGAGAGAGAGAGAGAGAGAGAGAGAGAGAGAGAGAGAGGGGAAAATATCACTACTCTCTCCTCTCCCCTCCACTTGTATTGGTAACAATCCTCTCTGGGTAAAAAGTCATCATTTAAGATGCTTCAAGACCACCATCAGGATCACACATCATTGAACTCTTTCTGTGATCTCTTGATCTTCTAAGATGGCAATTATTACCGGCTTAAAACAGTGGTCGGGGACAACACTGCAGTGACACCAATGACCCAATTCCATGAATGGGATTGCACCCTGGCACCTCTCCTTCTCAGTCAATGATTCTGTAGATGAGTTGCCTCTTGTGTGTAAAGTGGCGCTGACTCTGGCCTGAACATCTGACAGCTGGCCAAGTTCATCCACATACTTCATGCCGAGCCCCCAAAGGCAAGTGGGTAACCAAGCTGTATAAGCCCTTCACACCTCATCGCTGCCACTAAGCAACCTCATGTGACTAACGCCAAGAAAAAGCAGCCAACAGAAAGAAGCCAGTACTGCCCAGGCCATAATGGAGGATGGATCATGTAATGGAAATGCCTTCTGGTGCCAGCATGGCTAAGACAGTACTTTTAAACACATAGGGAGGCTTGGTTAAACTTGCTTTCCTCATTTGCCTTACACATGCACAAAAATACCCAAGGGACCCAAACGGGAAGGATGCCCAATCTTTTGTTTATCACCCTCATGTTAACAGACTAGGGCAGTGGTGGCCTGGTGGTAGGGTGCTAGCCTACTAGAGGCATGGTGGTGTAGTGGTTAGCATGTTCGCCTCACAACAAGAAGGCCTGGGTTCGATTGCCAGCCTGGGAGTTTCTGTGTGGAGCTTGCATGTTCTCCCCGTGCTTGCGTGGGTTTCCTCCGGGTACTCCGGTTTCCTCCCACTGTCCAAAAACATGCACAATAGGCGAATTGGCTGTTCCAAATCTCCCTTAGGTGTGATGGACCCTGTAAATGGGAATTTGTTTCCCGTTGGTGTACCAATAAATAAATAAATACTGATTCGAAGGTCAGGGGTTGAAGCCTCACTATCACCAGAACCATTGTAAAAGAACCACTGCTGTCGCTCATAAAGAGTTGGCCTTTGGGTTGCTGTCAGTGTGTTTCTGCCCTACGATGGCCTGGAGAGCTGTCCCCCTCCCTCCCAGAGTTGGCTGAGATGGGCACTAGCCTCCCTGCGACCCTAATCAGGTTGAAGAAGTTCAGAAAATGAACAATAATAAACATTAGCAGATGAACTCAAACAAGCTAAAGTCAGTGTGCAAAGCAAAACTTTGCAGCCCACCATGTGACACATGCGACATTCCAGAGCCTCATAAACCTTGTACTATGGCCCGACTATAAATGTGCAGCCCACCTAGACTTTGTTATGATACTATCAGGGAGATGGAAGCCTGGAGAAGCAATATTAAATGGCTTCAGTGAACATTTCAGAAACTGACTGTGCATTGGGTATTGCATTGATCAACCGAAAACGATACAGAAAGATAGAGGACCTTGTTTTGGTATACGATGAAGAGCATCTCCTCCCTGAAGGATTGCCAAAGCTTCAACTACATTTTATCAGCATAATGATCACAACTGAGCCTATGCTAATGAGCTAATTTATGCCGAAAGAAAAAAATGATACCCCCACTGAACAGCAGTATGTAGCAGTGGAACAAGGCACTTGACATTGAGTGGCACTTCACATGCTTCAATGCTACCTGACAAATTGTTCCTTTCACTTCGGTTACTAACTATAGAACATCCAGTGACTGGCACATACCAAAGACTCCACTTCCCATGTCTCTTGCTTGTTTCATGCAAGGCTTTTTATTTTGGTAGTTGATGCTCCTCGGGCAGCAGTGGCCTGGTGGTAAGGTGCTGGATTGCTGATCCCAGGGTTGGGGGTTCAAGCCCCACTGTCAACAGTTGTCACTGCTGTCCCCCCAGTGCAGCTAACTGGGTCACCAAAGGCAGGCCATGTCTCTCACTGTCTATGGTGGAAAGCATGTTCGTCAAGATGTCCGTCAAGAGTAGGCTGCATAGCCGTCAGCGTGTTTCTGCCCTGTGATGGCCTGGCGTCCAGGGTGTACTTTGCCCTCACCCGGAGTTGGCTGGGATGAGCACCAGCCTCCCCGCGACCCTAATTAGGAACAAGCGGTTTGGCAAATGAATGAATGAATGAGTTGATCCTCCTCTGTCTTTGGGAGGGACCAAGGAGAGCTCCAGGCAACAAGGGGGTAGTACGGTGTGGGGTGCTGAGCCAAACGTATCAAGCCAAACAAAGATGACTCCACACTAAATATACCACCAGCAATGTAAGTTACTATAAAATATTTGAAGCTTACCCAATTCAGTCCCTTCTCCTGCTGCATAAGCAGCATTCAAGAATGGTTCTGAAACATAGCACTGCTATTTCAGAACCATGGACACTACTATTTGTTGCACATTGTCAAGAGATTTAATTATTTGATTTCGAACTTATGGCAAGCTATACGCTATTTGATTTTTGATCTGCCACACGGCAACAAAATCCTAGGTTCCTGTCCTCAGCTGGTGAGATGTCACTGTGTACCTTGCCAACCCACAGTAGGGCTGAGATAGGATCCAGCCTCCCTGTGACCCAAGTAGGATTAAACGGTTTGCCAAATGAACGAGTATGCATAAATGTATCTTTATGCATTTGGTCTGATCTTCATCCAAGTCACAATAATGAACAAATACAAATAAAATCTGTTTCAAACCGATTTACCCTTTATTTTGGTCACAGGGAGGCTGGAGCCCATTCCTGAACCTAGGTACACCCTGAACAGCTTGGCAGGCCATCACAGGGCTCACACACACAACCATTTAGAGTCACATTCACATCTAGGGGCAATCGAAAACATCTTATTAGCTCAATGAGCATGTCTTTGGACTTTGGAAAGAATTGGAATAGGAATTAATTTTCACCTTGATTACAGGAAGCGGTCCAGGCCCCAACGCTTCAGAACAGCCTCAAATCGTGATGTACGGTACCTTCACTGCTCTCCAGCATTAGGATGGTGCCTTCATGCGCATTTTTATACCACATGTAGTGCTGTGCATTCCTGAACAGTTAAACTTTTCTTTTATCAGTCCACAAAGCATTTTCCCAATTGCATTGTAGAGTGTCAAAGTACTCTTTGGCAAACTTCAGGCACACTGTTACAGTTACAGTGTCCTGCTGCTGTGGATACCCTTCTCATTTAATGTTATCCAACTGTCAGGTAAACTCATGAACAGAGATACCAGCCAACTCCAATGATTCCTTCAAGCCTTTACCTCTTACAATCGGATTCTGTTCTTCCTTTGGAGTAAACTTGGCTGGAATCCCATTTCTTGGGAGATAAGCCTCAGTACTAAATCATCAGATTTGGCTAAGTGTAGACCGATGAATATCTGAACTGCAATTGCTTTGTGCAAATCAACAATTTATGAGCTGAAGTCCTCTGAGATCTTTTTTTTTCAAGGCATGATTCATTAGCAGAAGCTTTTTTCCAAGAGTAAACTCAAAATGTTTAATTGTTTAGAGCAGAACAGTGGCAACAAGCATGTTGGGTGGAGTTTGCATGTTCACCAGGTTCTTGCATTAGTTTCTTCTGGGTACTCTGGTTTTCTCTCACAGTCCGGAGTCATGCACGTCATGCTAATTGGCTGTTAGAAATTGTCCCTCGGTGTGAGTGTGAATAGTTGTGCGTTGCCCTGAGATGGACTTGCAGGCTGTTCAGGGTGTACCCTGCCGATGCTTGGAGTAAGGCTGGAATAGGCTTCAGCCTTATTCAAAGTCCTTAAACTGATTAGTTTTTGTTGAAGTCATTAGAAGAGAGGTTCGCATCTCTTTTCCAGTGAAAACAGATTGTGTTTGTGTTTTCTTTTTCAGCCTTTCATGTCACTGAATATTTTTTTTCAATTTCTGCCATTGCGTGATGTATCTTTTTTGCTTCGGCAAAAATGAATTCAGGGATAAGGTTACGTAGATATCAGAACATGGTTTTGTAAGAAGAAATCAATCATTGTAGAAACATCTTCCAAGAGCAGCAGCAGCAGCACTGAGTCCAAACCTAATCTCCTAGCTCCACCAGCTGCAGATGTTACCCCTGGCCATAATATATCCAGGTAGGGAATTGTTCACATCTCGTCAAAACACCACTATATTGCCATCACCAGCTGATAAAAAAAATCAAGATGATAATCTGCTATTTGCCTATATTACATTTTTAATTTGCCCTATAATAGTTGGAAACTGCCCCATCAGTCACCTCACCCTCTCACCAGGCTTACCACTCGCCAATTGTAGTTAATGCTACATGGGTCAGGGTTTTTTGGTATCTGCATCCACTTGACTTGTTAAGAGAGCCAACCTGCACCAACCAACCAGCAAAAATAAATGTTAATCAACAACCTGGACCCAACCTGACCTGTAAACTACCACGATTTAGCCAAAATACCAATAGCATGCATATCATTGGGTAGGCTATGGCGTTTTTGACACACACTGAAAGCTCATACATTTTTCTAATACAGTCATCCCTCACTATATTACGCTACAGGTTCTGCAGCTTCTCAGCCTCACGGATTAAAAAAAAAAATTCATAGAAAAATAAAAATGAAAAAATATATAGAAAAAAGTTCATGAAAATGCCACTAGGGTTCGCTACTGACTATTCTTCTGCGACTGGGAAATTCGTCTCGACCAATCAGCTTGCGAGATTTCAAAGAGCCGCGTCCCAAACTGGAGTCGGTAGTGAGCTTGTGGCCTTTCCCTTACCACTTTCACTATTACATATGCAAAAAGTTAAGGGAAAGGCGGCAAGTTCACTACCGACTCCGGTTTGGGACTCGGTATGGAACGGCTCTGAAACAACAACATTCGTGTGACAGAAAAGGCATTTCTTACACTTTATTTACATCTATGTACAATTACACGTATGTATTTTAT
>JAQNCB010000005.1:5818572-5841152 GCA_030068295.1 Euristhmus nudiceps | reverse complement strand
CACACACACACACACACACACACACACACACACACACACACACACACACACACACACACACACACACACACATTTCAGCTGTATTTATTCAGTGCACCTTACAGCAGCCTAGTGAAAAATATAACAGGGACAGTTTGGCAAAAACAGAATCACAGAGAAGGTTAAAGAGGATGAAAGGATGGTTAAAATACTTGAAAAGTACTTGTGAAACCAATTAGGTGTAACTATTCACCTTCTCAATTGCACTTAAAGCTAACTGGCTTCCACCTGCGATCAATTCTAATCATTTTTATTAGTTCAGCATGAAAAAAACTATTCCTACAACAATTCAGTGCTTGTAAGTGTTAGTGAAAGCAAATAATTAACTATGGGAGGAAAGGCACTGTCAAAAGATCTTACGAATAAAGTAGTGGACATGCACAATCAGGGGATGAATGAAAAAACAATTCAAAGGCCTCATCAGGAGCACAGTCAAGTCTATAATGACTTCAGACTGTCCCTCTGAACTGGATAGAAGAATGAGGAGGAAACTTGTCAGAGAATCATCCTTGTGTGGAAGTGACAACAATATCACAGATGCCTCTCCAATGTAGCTTGTATGCAAGGGCTGCAAGAAAAAAAAACACTTCTGCATTAATCTGTGCAAAAATGGCACCTTAAAACTCTGAGGCCAAATGGGAAAAAGTGTTCTGGTCAGATGAGACCAAATTCGATATGGATTCAACACTAGACTACATATTTGGCAGAAAACCAAGCCAGTTTGTCATCCAAAGAACACCATAACTGCAGGAAACCATGGGGTGGTAGCATCATGTCAGAGGTGCTGTCTGTGCAGTAGTATTGCTTTGCAGGCACTTGCCAAAATAAAACGGAAAAAGTGGATGAGGCAAAATAATGTCAAATTCTTCAGAACCTGGTTCCCAATACCAGAAAGTTGTCAATGGGAAGAAGGTTCAGCTTCCACCATGATAATGATTCAAAGCACACGGTAAAGGTGAATACAGTGGCTAAAAGACAAAAAGGTCAATTTCCCTGCAGAGCCCAGAGTCCCTGCCCTAGTCAAGGACTAGCCAGACTTAAAGTCTACTGAAAATCTGTGGAATGACAATGATTGCAATCGACCAGCAGTCATGGTCCAATTGGACGGAGCTTGCAGAGTTCTGTACGAGTTCTGCCTTCTTTTTTTGTTGAGAAACAGAATGGATTCCTCAGACACTTTGCTGTCATTGTCAAATATTGGAACACTCTGCCATTAGGTCCATCTTCCGAGAGGGGCTAAGATGTACCAAGCTTAACCAACACTGCACCTAGAATTTGATATGCATCAGGGCAGGCAATGAATGGAAGATTTATGAATAACAGATCATGCATTGTGGTCATATAAATGCTCCATCTGTTTTTCAGGCTCTTACAAATCCCACCCATACACAAGTCACATTAAAAACAAAGACAACAACCAGCATGTCAAGCTGGAGGCTTTCACAATGCCTTAGTGTCATCTAATGGGGGAGAGATTCTCAAAACAATTCTCATCATTATTGCTAATTTCTGCAAAGCCAGTATTTTTCTTGCCCTAGCCAAGTGACCCATAGCCATGGAAACAGCCAAGGTATTATTTAAAGAGATGTTTAAATTGTATGATCTCTCCAAGGGCACTGACACTGTGTGGGCAGGTGGTGTTCAATTCACCTCTTAAGTTATGCTTAATAGGAATGTCGGTTTGTCCTCAGGCTACCACCCACAGACTAAAGATGAAACAGAGGCTCAGCCAGAAGATCAGGAGGATCTTCACAGCATTTTGCTTTGACAACCAGTAGGACTGGAGCGAGTAAAATACATACAGCATTTCCTGATGCATTCTGGGGTTCCTCTATTTGTTTTATTCCCCTTATTCTCTTTTAGAGGGCTTTGTGTTACACCCTCTGCATAGGAGCCAGGAACTTCAAACTCGCACTAATTGTGATGCCCTACAGTGACCTGGAGAGCTGTCCAAGGTGTACCCCGCTAACCGCTAATGCCCAGAATTCACTTAGATGGGCGCCAGCCTCCCCGCTACCCTAATTAGGATTAAAACCCTTTACCTACCGTCCCCGAAAATCGCTTAGTGTTCCTGGAAGGATGTGAGCATGAGGTGGCGACAGAGTCTAACTAACCGATTTAAAGTAATAACGCGATTATTTCACTTTAAAATTATGCTTTATGAAATATAATTTTTCGCGTTTCCCGCTTTTCTTTAATTTTTCCCACAAGGTAGGTAAGAGGCTAAGTGGTTCAGAGGAAGATTGAATAAACATTATTTGTGATATCATAAATCAACATCGGCCAAAGGGTGGGAATGATGCCACAGTAGGTTAAATCAGCCCAGGGGTGGCCACATGGAGAGATCACTGATCATCCTTTAACGTCACATAACTCTGTAGATTATTACTCTCACACACTCAGTTGCCGAACTGCTTGATCCTGCTATTAGGGTCGCAGGGAGGCTGGAGCCTATCTAAGTTGACACCAGCTGAAGGCGGGGTACCCTTTAACCGCTCGCAAACCATCACAGAGCCAACACATACCCATTCACACTCACACCTACACCCAGGGACAATTTGTAAAAGCCAATTCGTCTCATGTGCATGTCTTTGGACTGTGGAAGGAAACCGGCTTACCAGGAGGAAACATGAGCAAGCACAGGGAGAACATGCAAACACCATGCAGAAATACTTGAACCCAGGACCTTTTTGCTGTGAGGCAGGCGTGCTAACCAGTACGCCCCGGTGCCGCCCAGATGAATTACTATTTACTTAAATAGACTAGAAAGGTGTAATATACACAACAAATCAATTTGTTCCTTTGTTTGTGCTATCTTTTTGTTATGAGCTATTAGAAAGCCGGCAGGCCCCCAGGCTAAACCCACACACAAGAGGAAGCAATAAATTCAGCAAATTCACTTTGCATAATATTCTCTCGGTGATAATCACTGTCACATCAGATGAAATTGAATAACGCTGCAGAGGGAACAGAGCCCGCTGCAGTGCTGATATAATGAGTTCTGAGTTAATTCGCCACTGAACTGACAGTGATTGTGATTTCACATGACAGCACAGAGAAACAATACTGACAGCCATGCCGGGGTAAACGACACCAGTCCTGATAAAATGGTGTCATAACTTTTATGTTGAAGACGAATATACTCTTTATTTCCCCTCGTGCACACTAATCTATCCAGACACAACTGACGTATTAACATGCTGGTGCTGAGAACAGTTTTTCATGCTGTACCATGATATTCAACACAATGTTCGTAAGGCTCTCTTTACATTTCACTAGACACCTTTCATCGACAAAACAGATCTGTTAACTGGAACAGAATCTATCTGTTCTTTTTTAATGGCAATGTGAGGCATGGACTCCCGAGCTTCTTCCTGTGCCTTTAATCAATTCAAAAAGTATTAGATACACTAAATATGTGCATCAATCATAGCATCACCATAGTCCAGTGCAGACCACTGGCATCTTCCGATGCCTAGCCTTTGGGAGACTGTGGGCTGATACCTTGAGGGGCACCACTCCGCATCAAGTGGTTTATTTCCAGAGTGCCTTCTCTTAGCCTTTGCCTACACCAGAGGCATAACCTACAAGGCAGCAGGTATATTTGGACACTTGTGGTTCAGACCTTGCCCAGGGTTTTAGCACATTGAGGGTCTCACCATGATTCAAACACACAACCGCCCGATTGAGATGGGCGCCAGCCTCCCTGCGACCCAAATTAGGATTAAGCGGTTTAGAAAAACATAAAAATGTTGTTTTAATGTGCTTTTTATTGCTTATGTTCCCATATTTGTATATTTTCCAATTTTTAGTTATTTATCCAAAGCTTGGTGGACGTCACTGAATTAAATAGTCCCGTAGAGTAAGCTATTCAGTGACAATCACCTTGCCTTCAGTGAATAAGTGTTAATTATTTGTGCAAATTCTGAAGAGTGTTGGCTCAGACAGTAAAACAAACAGAAGGGTTATGACGATGAACGACTTCCTCGCTGAAGATGATAAATAAAAATGTGCTAAATATTTAACAACATCTAATAAGAATAAACAAAGGATTGTTTTATAGGGTGTGTACGGAGGTATCAGAGAAAGCTCTGTGTGTGTGTGTGTGTGTGTGTGTGCGTGTGTGTGTGTGTGTGTGTGTGCACGTGGCTGGAGGCTGTATGTAGGTATGCTTATTTACACATAGCTTATGAATATGTATAACCATGTGTTCTGTGTGGCTGCCTTTGCTGTAATATGAAAACAGATTTATACGATCCTACACGATAACGATCAACCAATGAACAAAAGGATAATTACTGAATTAACATTAATTAGCATATGGGACAGACTTTTGCTTAGGATATTATTAGTCAGTGGACTGGCTGCTACAAAAGACATGAAGATAAACAGACCCAGACCCTCACATTTTACTCCCATCAGCCACAAAGGAATACACACAAAAACGCCAATTAATCATATCAGTCCTTCTGTTTTCGCTCATTCATTGTCTGAACCGCTTATTCCTAATTCGGGTTGCAGGGAGGCTGGCGCCCATCTCTACAGACTCTTGGTGAGGGCAGAATACACCCTGGACAGCATGCCAGGCCATCATAGGGCAGAAACATGCTGACGGCAACCTAACGACCCACTTTATACAAAAGTCAGCAATGGTTCCTTTACATCCCTCTCACCACAGACAGTGAGAGTCATGGCCGGCCTTTGGTAACCCAGTTGGCTGCTGGAAAGGGCAGCACTGAAAACAGCCAGCGCCCTCCCACTGGGCTACCACTCCCCACCCTGAGTAAATATTTTTACTCAAGAAAAAACATGGGAACGGGTATTTATTTCAGGCTGCAAAAAGATTATTTTGAAGAAGGTGATTATTTTTCTCTACCCACTCGATATCCAAAAAGATCTAGTTGCTGTCGGCTTTGCTCTTTTCATCATCCCCATTAGCTCTTAGCTCATGGAGCTGAGAAAAAAAATAGATGCGTGGTTGTATGTGTTGGTGGCGCTTAATTAGAAAACCAAAGCTGAGAATATAAATAAACCCATTAAAGTCTAATGAAAATCCCTCAGATATGTAATTAATTTGACATTCTCCCCCTCACTGTAAATAACAACAAACATCTCAAATACAGTTTAAAATGGCAAGCGGCTTGTTTATAGACCACATTGATCCTAGCAGTCAGTCTTCAACTCATGGGTCTGACGGGGGTGAAGTTTTCAATGCTGTTCGCTTTACTTCAAAGATCAGTCATCGATTTTAAAGAAAGGGTGTTGATATTTAAATATAGCAGTTAAGTGTACATCAACAAACACCACAGTTCAGTGCTCCTTCAGAAGCTCCACCCCAATAAATAAATGAATAGATAAATAAGTAAACCAACAAACAAATAAAGAAATGGCACAAAACCCCAATGTGCCCTTCAGCCAATAAGAGCACAAACACAAACACCTTCTGTTGCTGATTGGCTGGAATAGTGTTGTGTGCCACTTTTTGTTTCACTTCTACAGAGTACAAAAAGCGGATTTTTTGTTTGTTTTTTTTACAAACAGACCATTGGCAAACATCAAAGGGATATTCACTGAAATTGTCAAAAAAGACTTTTGGACAATCAGTGAACCCACCTTTAATGGAGGAATAAATAAATATGTGTGGAAATACGATAAAAGTACTGTGGGAATTTGTCTCCTGGCATGGTACTGAGACCAACTGCATTCCCATTCTGTTAAATCTCATGGAATCATGATAACTGTTTTTAACCCCAGCTTGGTAGCGCCCCCTTGTGTATAATTATCAGCTGGGTGTGTGAGCACCTTCCCTATGCAAAGACATCGGACGACACATATCTCGATGCACATAGATACACTTATAGGACTGCACATTTTTCAAAAGGACCACCCCTACCTTTCTTCCTCCCGTGATGCGTAGAGGGGTCAGAAACGGGTCAAAAGTCAAACGACGGGTTTCGATGTTCACTGGCGACTGTCTTTTCCCAACGGAGCAAAGTTTCCATGCAGAGTTTACTAAGCCCCAAAAAGAGGGAACTGTAACACACACACACACATACACACACACACACATACACACACACACAGTGTTTATCTGTAGCCTGTACAGCAGACAGCAGTAATTGTTTGAAAAATGTTCACACTGGATTGCTTGCTCACAATACTAAAAAGATTTCTATCCCTGCCCTGGTTCCTCGTATCATGCTAATATTTTAGCTGCTAAAATCCGAGCCTTGTGAACAAATTAAATTATTTAAAAGTAGTAGTTTCCTCTATCTTTGTGTATGTGTAACTTTGCTCTAAAAGCCTCTTTTTATTGCATTCATTCATTGTTTCCTCCATCGACCAACGAGGAGATATCATTATTGTGTCACACGTTCAGTGTCTCTGATAAAAGATTTGGCTCGTGTTCAGTGACCTACATAAACGACGGCTTTCCCAATGTAGTCACAGTGCATGAATCCCACAGCTGTACATCTTACATCCAATCACACAGACTTACACAGCACATCCCACTCATGGATTTTCCACTGTTTGATTTCACATCTTCAAATGCAGGTGAACAGCAGTGTTGTATCTGATCGCTAACAGCCGTTATACGCATTATCAGTTCCTGTTTAGTCCAGCTTCCATTTTAGCCTGATCCCGTATCCTTTTTTTCTGACCAATATTTTTACTTTATCCCAACACTTTGGTGATTATTACTCTGCTTTCAGCCTGTGCTCAGCACTGTTCCTATCTCTTCTGCTTTCAGCACCACCTTCACCTATTCTGCTTCATCATCATTCTCACTATTTCCATTATAGCCCCGCCCTAATCTTTATTCTCATCCGTTCCACTATATCCCCGCCCTAATCTTTATTCTCACCCGTTCCATTATAGCCCCGCCCTAATCTTTATTCTCACCCGTTCCACTATAGCCCCGCCCTAATCTTTATTCTCACCCGTTCCACTATAGCCCCGCCCTAATCTTTATTCTCACCCGTTCCATTATAGCTCCGCCCTAATCTTTATTCTCACCCGTTCCATTATAGCCCCGCCCTAATCTTTATTCTCACCCGTTCCATTATAACCCCGCCCTAATCTTTATTCTCACACATTCCTCTATAGCCCCGCCCTCATCTTTATTCTCACCCGTTCCTCTATAGCCCCGCCCTAATCTTTATTCTCACCCGTTCCACTATAACCCCGCCCTAATAATTATTCTCCCCAGTTCCACTATAGCCCCGCCCTAATCTTTATTCTCAACATTTCTGCTATAGCCCCACCCTAATCTTTATTCTCACCTGTTCCACTCTAGCCCCGCCCTAATCTTTATTCTCACCTCTTCCACTATAGCTCCACCCTAATCTTTATTCTCGCCTGTTCCCCTCTATCCCCGCCCTAATCTTTATTCTCACGTCTTCCACTATAATCCCGCTCTAATCTTTATTCTCATCTGTTTCACTGTAGCCCCGCCCTAATATTTATTCTCACCTGTTCCACTATAGCCTCACCCTGATCATTATCCTCACCTGTTCCTCTTTAGCCCCACCCTAATCATTATTCTCACCTGTTCAACTATAGCCCGGCTTGTTAATTATTCTCACCTGTTCCACAAGAGCTCTGCCCTGATTATTATTCTCACCGTTCCATGATAGTCCCGCCCTAATCATTATTCTCTTCTGTTCCTCTACCGCCCTGCTGTGATCGGTGTTCTCACCTGTTCCACTATAGTTCCACTATATGCTTCAGTGGCATCTTAACATGTAATGGACGCGCAATAAAACGTTATAAAGTTTTTGATGTGGTAGGTGCACTGTCGTTTTTAATTGTTATTATGTTCCAATGTAGTGCTTCGAGATTTTGGGACTTTGCTGTGTGGGCTTTGTACAGTCCTATGTTGTGCGTGTCCTTGATTTATTAAACAGCTTTTTGTGTCAGTGGGACTGACCTGTAACCGCGTAAATGAAACAATCAGATATGTTTGTCATACATCGCTGCATCTGCCATCTGCTCCAGATTGTGCTTTGAATCAGATGCTTTATCAAAAGCATCATGTTCTCTTAGGTGGAGCATGAGGTGTTAGACAGATCGTTATACTCTGAAGATAGCAACACAGCTGAACATCGAATCCGGCTTCTATTACCCCGAGCTCCGATTTCGAGATTAATTAAAAAATCTCTTTCTGCATTAAAGCATGCAACGCTGATTTATTTAACAGCCTTCACTTATTCAGATTTATCTAACTGACGTCACAGCGAACGACATACAAGCACTGACCCAAATAAAAGCACTCTGTGTGAAAAGCTCTTCTTTCTCCTTCTGTTACCAGACAGTTATGATGAGAAGTCTGGTTTTTGGCTTGGGTTCTTACCTGGAATGAAGCTTCCTTCGATGACATCTTTATATGCCCACCATCCATCATGAGGCATTGAGGATGCAGGCTGTGCTGCAAAAGAAAGGGGAAAGTGCGGTGCAAATTCATGTAATAACTGTCCAACCTGGGTATTACAGGTTTTTTATTATTATTATTATTATTATAATGGGTGCATTGGAGAAATCAGAAGCTGCTAGAAATGTCTATTTTCCAGTGATACAATAGCAAAAGATAGGAGGCGGATTTGGCAGAGGCCCCAGACAAGTCCTAGAGACAAGACGAACAGACAAATCCAACAAATAAGCTGTTATATTTCTTTGTGATGCTTGTTAGTTGCTGTTCTGTTGATTGCTTAAAGAGGCTCGGCCGCCGCTAAAACCCAAAGGGTTGATGGTTCATGGTCTGGGGCCATTAACCCTTAATCAACATCATGTTTATACAGCAACCCCTTAAAACAGCAGAGAAAATGAATTTGAATTCAATTCCATTAATTCTTTAATAATATTATTAGCATCCTGCTTTTACCGCCAGACTTTAGCATTGTCACGAAACAGCTTTCGGGAGGAGGCCTCTTCCCTTCCAACGTAATCAACAAACTTTGAGCATTACTCTGGAAATAGATTTCTGTGTGACTTCGCCATCTGTAATCATCACAAGCCGCTGTATGATAATCGAACACATGCACCGAATGGGGAACTGCGTCAGCGACAGGTAGAAGAGAAAAAAATCAAAACAATGGTGGTTGTGGTTGGTTTTTTTTCCTTTTCCTTTTCTTTACAGTTAATGAGGAAAACAGACACAGGTGTACCTCCGCAGGGATTCTTTCCGTGTTGTCAGACATTTGACGTGATGACATTTTGAAGCCAAGCGGTTTATTTTTGACGCGGTTGCTTGCCCCATAGGGTTTCAGTGTGTAGCCGTTTTGCGGTTGTTGGTTACAGCATGTGATCGCAATACAGGACGGATTTCAATCCAGTAACCCAGAAACTCTGTAAAAATCAGGATTTTGGTTGTTTTTATACTCTGACTGCGAAATATTTTGACCGATCATAATAAATAAATAAATGAATGAATGAATAAATGATGCAAAACACACAATGACATATATACTTACATTATAAATGACATACAGCTGTGCATCCCGTCTACTAACCAAACCACGTTGCGTCCTTCATTCTTTTCCTTGTTTTTTGTGACACACACTCTGTGTAATGTAGTGAAATCTACCCTGTTTTTATCTAGAGACAATTACAGCAATAAGAAAGAGCGAACTGAAGATAAATAAAATATATATAGAAAAAAATAATAATCTTATTCAGGGTGTCATGGTGGCACAGTGGTTAGCACGTCAACCTCACAGCTAGAAGGTCCTGGGTTCGATTCCCAGGCTCTATGTGGACTTTGCATGTTTTTGCCTGCCTAGAGTCGGCTGAGATGGGCGCCAGCCTCCATACGACCCTATTTAGGATAAATCACCTTGAAAATGAATTAATTAATTAATTAATTAATTAAATAAATAAAATGATATAAAAATCTATATTTTTGTGCTCTTGCATGGCACATCAACAAGGTGCGTGACCCGGAGATCACAAACGTCCGTTACCGAGAGTCCATGGAAGTTAATTGGCCGAACTCTCACGGGAGGGAGGGATGGCATACGCTGACTTCCCTGCCACTCACAGCACTGTCACTCACCCTGTCACTCACTGTGAGCTCATTCGTACGAGTGGGCGGATAGCGCTTTCCCTCCGAGGGTGTTAGAATGCAACCAAATGCTCATGGCACCGCAGTTCGAAAAGAAGCGGGTGGCTAGCATTGCATGTTATGGAGGGGGTGCATGCATGCTTTCGACCCTCCCTGGATCCCTGGATAGGAAAGGCAATACCTGATGGGTGGGAATTGGATAAGAATAAATTAGGGAGAAAAATGGGGGGAAATGTGTGTATATATATATATATTTTTTTTTTATCTAAGAGAGGTACACGTTGACACAATGGTTATAGTCGTGGATTTGGGTCGTGGGCTCGCTGTGCATTGGTGTGTGTGTGTGTGTGTGTGTGTGTGTGTGTGTGTGTGTGTGTGTGTGTGTGTATTTGTTGCAATGAGATGGACTAATAAACTATTCTTCACCCAGAGTCAGCTGAGACAGGCTCTAGCCTCCCCACAACCCCAGTGGGATCAGGCGATAAAATGAATGTATGAATTTTCATTTTAGAAATAACTATAAATAACTATCATTACAGTGTGAATGTAATAGAACACATTGTCTGTGCAAAGTAAAGTACAGAAGGCTGCTCAATGGCACAAGTAAGTCTTCAGTGGTCCTCCTGAAGCCACTGTAGCCCTTATCTATTCCGTGTCTGTTCTGCCAGTCTGTTACACCTCTCTGCAGTGCTTGTCGAGAGCACTCGTCTGTAATATTTTGTAGCACAGCCTTGCTCTGCTCGGCGTCTTTGACATTAACCGTGATGCTCGCCAGTAATGATCACATATTTGTTTGAAACAGTTGTGTAATGACTCTAACTAGTCTGGAACAGTGGGTAATGAGCCCAGTGTCAGTCTTCTGCCTGGGGACAGAATCAGTGTGTGCTTTTAGTAGCTGCACAAGTCGTGTAGTGCTTGTCGAGGGTCAGATCTCGTTAAAGCACAGGGTACAAATGAGCAGCTGCTGAAGAGCCGAAACTGGAAGACTGTTAAGATGGATAAACAACAGTAGCAATAATAATAATAATAATTTTTTTTTTTTATCATTATTATAGGTGTTGTTTTTATAATTTGTAATGTGATGGTAAATATTAAAATTACACATTATGACACATACAAAAACAACACATTAATATCATTCACATTAATACAAGTTATCAAATCAGTGCAGGTTTTAGTCTGTGCAAGTCTTATTACTCCAATCAGAGAATACTAAAGTCAATTTACTCCAGTCATTAAAAAATAAATAAAGAAAGAAATAATAAAAAGAGAACACGCATTATTGAAGAGGAAATATAAGCACTGACGATTTTCTTTATTATTATTATTATTATTATTATTATTACTACTATTATTATTATTATTATTATTATTATTCAACACTTTTACTTGTACTAGGCACCTCCCACTGTCCCCGTGTTATTATAGGCTTAATAAGCAAAACCAACAAAATGTAATTACTCATGAATATTCATCTATCTTCTCCAGAACACACTGAGTCATCAGAGCCCATGAGCAGGCATGAAGGGGTGAAAGAAAGAGTGTAACTCAACCCGTTATCTCCAGATTGATCAGGTTAAACATTCCTACCTTCGGAAACGATGACACGAAGGTGTAAAATAATAAGGAATTCCCAGGCGTGCTGCATTCTTGGTTCAGTCCATATTTCTTCACAGCGCTGTTCGGGTTCAGATAGAAATAAATATCAAGGGTTTGGACGTGTGTACAGTTTCCAAAAAAACCCCAAACAAAACACCAGCTTCCAGTCGGGAACTCCGGGAGCCTCTTTATGATCAATAAGACGCTGCTGTGGTTTGAAAGCTGCCGCTGAGAAACTAAGACGCTGCTGCGCTTTTCGACGCCAGATGGCGCAGCTGGGCTATTGCGCGCAATCTAATGCGCATGCGCACTAGCATACTTCGCTGCTGGCTTGCTGCAGGGTCAGGCGGTGGAGAAAGTGGTGGGCGGGACTTTAATTGTGTTTACCAGTTAACTACAAGATCGCCGTCAGTCATAATTTGTATTGGCCAATCACAGATTAAAGTAACCTGTCAATAATTATCTGTCTCTGCGTGTTAAGCTAGCACGTTGAATACATAGAGATAAAAAACATAATAATCAAATAAAATACAATATTACCATAAGACATGGGAGGAAAGAATTGCTACAATTTTTTTCCTACTGCTAAAATAGAAACTCTTTGATAATAGCAGAAGGAAATGATAAATGAAATAAATAATCAGATAGCGCTTCACACACATGGGCGCGATGGTGGTGTAGTAGTTAGCGCATCCACCTCACAGCTAGAAAGTACTACATTCGAGTCCCAGGCTCAGGTGTTACTTTGTGGAGTTTGCATGTTCTCCTTTTGCTTCCATGATTTCCCTCCAAATACTCCGGTTTCCTCCGACAGTCCGAAGACATGCACATTAGGTTGATTGGCGCTTCAGAATTGCCTGTAGGACTGAGTGTGACAGTTTGTGTTGGCCCTGCAAACCAAGTAGGATTACGTTTCATCGCGACCTAAAAAAAGCTACATTCTAATGAGCGATACGATGGTGTAGTGGTTAGCACGTTCACATTCAAGAAGGTCCTGGGCTCAAATCCCAAGCTTTTGTGTGGAGTGTGCATGCTCTTCCTACGCTTACATGGATTTCCTCCAGGTATGCTAGTTTCCTCCCACAGTTCAAATACATTAAGCTAATCGACTGCTCCAAATTGCCCCTAGGTGTGAGTATGAATTGATGCGGAGTGGCGCCCTTCAAGGTATCAGACTATAGTCTGCCAATGAAAGCCAGAGCAGGCTAGGCATCGAAAGACGCCAACGGGCCGCAATGGGCTATGGCTGTTATAGATAGATAGTGAGTGTGAATGGTTGTGTGTGTGTGTGTGTGTGTGCCGGACATGTGATGGACTGGTGAGCTGTTCAGTGTGTACACCGCCCTCACCGAGACTCAGCTGAGATATGATCCATCGTCCCGGCGACCATCAGAGGATTAGGCGGTTTGGTAAATGAAGGAAAGAATGAAAAGCAGAAAAGGACAAATTGTCTCTCCTGTTGTCCTTCTGTCATCATAACTAAAGTCTGCGTAGATGAATTTGGTGAATGTGCTTTGTGATGTCCCTGAACTGATAACATCAAGGGGTCTCATTACAGAAACTTTGAAGCCTAAAGTCTTATCTTGTCTCAGTTTACGATGAATTTGTGATTTCTGAGATTTCAAAAATGTTTCTTGATCTTAAGATAAATGTGACGATAAGAAAAAATTAATCACTAAAATTAAAAGTAAAACAAGTAAGAAAAGCAAAATTAAATTAACTGCCTTAATTGGCAGTAATTTCAATTTGCATACTGATATGACATCATCCATGCTTCTGTAATAGGGAGATTGGATTTTTTCTTATCGTTGAAACTCAAGTAGTAGGAAAAGCGGGTAGGATATTTTCCAGTAATGAGACCCCAGGCCCCAATCTAAATGAATGGGAAGAGAGCCATGATTGCACTTTCAATGGCCACCAGGACATAAAGTCTGCGTGGATATCACCGCTTATTAAGTGGTGACTTTGGAACAAATGAAAGATTAAAACTAATTTGTCCCTGCTTCATTCAAGGCTCAATCTGGAAGTGTACCTCTGCAGTGCACCTGCTCCTTCATGCCACCACAACGAGTGAAAGTGGTGCGAACCTAATCGGTGTACTTCCATCGGTGCGAAAACACGTGGCTTGACCCGATTTCTGGTTTGGCCAGAATAAAACAGACACCTTTTTTTTTTTTTTTTTTTGGGGGGGGGGGCCCGGCCGCCGCTGGAGTTATGAGCTTTCCATTCTCTTCCTTATTAGAGGAAAACTATCAACTATAGAGAGTGGACGCCAACAGTTGTTTCTTCCAAAGATGCATAAAACTGTCCAACCATATCTTTCTAAATGGCCTTATTAGGCCATGGCAGTGCATACATTTTGAGGAAAGCACTATCCGCCCACTACTGCATGCATTATCTCACAGACCCCCATGATTGGCTAGTGCTGGCTAATGTTGCCATGACTATCAAGAAAGAGAAAGTTGTGCAATTTCATGGCTCATTGTGCTGTCTTAACTTCTAGCGACGGATAAAAGTGGCATCATTCAGATTCAAGAATGTGATCTTCTGATGATAGGGAGGCAGGAGTGTTGATTATTCCGGGACCGGGTCCTATGTAAGCAGATTTACTGTGGATTATTGGACAGTGGTATACCACACATGTGGACATCCATGACATCCATTCATTTACATTCAACAGGAAACTTAGAGTAGCAAATCCACCGACTGGTGTAGTTTTGGAAAATGGGAAGAAACTGGAGAATCTGGAGAAGAACACAAGGTGAACATGAGAAACTCCAGTCTGACTCCCAGACGTAGGGTGAAACCTTGGAGCTGTGAGTCGACAGCATTACCAGCTGTCATGGTGCAGCCCATGAGAGCATCTTATTTCCATACAGTAGCCTACTTTTTGCCCATCTGTCTGCCCATCTGGTGGATAATGACAGTTTTGTGCGTATTTTTATTCGGTTCCCAGCACTTCGATCGACTCTGTTGCTTGTATATTTGTGACCATCACTCAGGCCTCTCAATTATTCTGAAACGTATTCGCAGTTGACCAAACCATATGGTCTTCTTTATAATTGCTGTTCTCTGTATATCATATTGTTGAAATATTACCTGAACCTGCTGCCATTGCCCGAATAAATTGCAGAGAAACAGCCAAGTGTTACATCAGGACTAACCCTGCTGGCAATATTCGTTTATTAGATGCAAAAGCTTTCATGTGTTGTGATTCACACAGAAAAATAAATAATAATCACAGCAAATCTTTTCAAACAGAGTTTTCAATCTTTTTTTTTCACTATTATTTTCAATAAATAGAATGCTACAGCACAATCAGCCTGGATGACTTTGGCAAATTTTCAAAACACACACACACACACACACACACACACACACACACACACACACACACACATATTAGGTTTGAATATTGTCCCTGAAAAAATGATTGAAACTACTTTGAAAATGGTTGCGGTCTGTGTCCCTGTGCTCGTGGCTAAGTGTGGGGCTAACTATTGCTAATCGTTAAGTAAGCTAGCGCAAAACTTCATAGAGTATACTCATAGAAAACCATCACTGGTTTACTTTTAATAAAAATCCACAATAGCCCAAAATATTGATAAGATATACATAATATTTTTTCTGTCAGAGTAATGAATTACAAGGATGAAACGTTTTCATATAATTAAATGCCTGGAAAAAGTGTTAATTATGGGACATCACAGAGATTTGTTTTGGCTTTCAGCATTAAGGATGAAATCTGGGATGCAGTCCAAAATTGTTTTTATTGTGCCCTTGACCACCAGCTGCTTAATAACCTACTTAGCACTTCACTTAGCAAGCTGGCTACCTAGCATGCAATTCACTTCTCAAACTGGCTGCTTTGCAGGCTAGACAGCTAGCGTACCATAAATGGTACAGCATACTCTAGATTGTTGGAAAATCAGTTAATTAACATACTAACAAGACACTTTGGTTTGCCTGGGAATTTTTCCCAATTTAGCAATTTTTTTGTGATATATAAAATCGCTAATTCAGTTTCTTGAGGTTGACATGCCAAGTTTTCCAAGATGTCAGATCTTGGGCCTACTGCAAGTAGCAATTTTGTTAGCGATGTTTGATATACAGGGATCCCTCACTTTTCACGGAATAAAGAGGGGTCTCGACCCCCCCACGAAGACCGAATTTCCGCGAAGTAGGATCGACCCCCCCCCCTCCCCGACTGACGTATTCGTACATATGTGTGTATATAATATAAATAAATAAACTTTCAACACTATAAATGCTTATAATAACAATCAAACATTCAAAATCAACACATAAGATGTAAATAAAATATCAATAAAATAGAAATAATATAAAATACATACATGTAATTGTACACAGATGTAAATAAAGTGTAAGAAATGCCTTTTCTTCCACACGAATGTTGTTATTTCAGAGCTGTCCCAAACCGAGTCCCAAACCGGAGTCAGTAGTGACCTTGACACTGTTCCCTTAACTGTTTCCTTATTCAATAGTGAAAGAGTGAAGAGACAAGCCGCTAGGTCACTACTCACTTCGTTTGGGACGCGCCCTCTGAAATCTCGCAAGCTGATTGGTCGAGATGAATTTCCCACCCAATCCGAGTCAGTAGCGACCTCTTGTGGCATTTTCGTGAACTTTTTCCATATTGGCTTACTTTTATTTTCTATGAATATTTTTTAAAAATACGCGATGCACTGAAGCTGCAGAACCTGAAGCGCAATATAGTGAGGGATCACTGTATATAGTACACAGATTTCAAAGAAAACAAAGTTTGACTGGCAAGCTAACCAAGCTAACTTTAGCTTGTTGTTATTCTTTCCTAAGAATTTAGCAATGTGATTTTACATACAAGGAGTTTGCATGATTATAAATCCAGCAACAGTCGGATTATATATTGAGCTAATAATCTGTCTGAGGTTTTAAAAAGAGAAGAGCAAAAAGAGCAGCACAACTTTTGTTCATTTTTTATCACAGTAGAAATGTTTGAATATTGAACAGACAAGTAATAATTTACCTTTTTTATTTTTGTATCAACTATTCACAAAATAACGAAAGTAGAAAGATTTTCACATTTAAAAGCAGTCATGAAAACTTCACAAATGCAAAAACGTAAAAAAGCAAATGTTTAAACCTTAGCAATGTCATTTACAAAAGATCTTAAATACAAAAATAAATCATAATATAAAACACTAATTTTCCCCTGCTTAAATCAAATAGAAAAGTGATTTGTTGATTTAGGAACATTTAACAACAGCGATCATAAATTCCATCTTTCCTTAAAAAAAAGTTCATGTTATTACACTATGATCATTGTGTTTTGGTCACGTTATTACAGCATGATCATTGTGTTTTGGTCACGTTATTACAGCATGAACATTGTGTTTTGGCAGTGAGTGCACAGGCTATAAAACGATAAGAAAAGACTTTAAAAAGACACATAGAGACACTACGTCCTACCTCAAGATAAAGGTTTAAAAGTTTGAGAACGTGGCACATTTCTAAAACATTTGTGGCTTTACTGCTTTCGCCCTTGTCCATCTGCTAATTAACACTCTAGCGTTTTAGCAAATGAGCCACTTAGGAACCCGGCGACTTCATGCAATATTCACTTCACTCACCAGCTGTTTAGAATGCTAGAACACTCAGCTAATGGGTGTTCTTCTGCTGGCAGGCCATTTATTTATTATGAAGACACATTTGTTTGCCTGTCTGACACCAACACAACCCCTACACTTAGTCTACCTTGGATTATTATTATTTATGGTAATCATGCTCGGCAGCATGCTAAGAAGCTCGCGAGCTGATAGCATGCTAGCAAACTGGTACTGATGCTATTTTCTGAAATTGTAGAACGTATTCAGGTACACTGTTCTCACTCTTACTGTTCAGCAAACCTGTATTTACTGACTTATTGGGATTCATGACAGGACATCGACAGAGACAACTACACAATATTGCTGTAACATTGTAAATATGCTTCTTAAATGAAAACGACTGAAGTAGCAAAAATACAATCAAACAAACACTAGCGTTCGACAAGACAAACTTTATAAATGAGGAAAATTTCACACTCACGAGATACAAAGATGGCAGTGCTGTTTCAAACACACACACACACACACACACACACACAAAATCTAATTACAATTTTATCATGTGCCATTTATAAAGTGTGGACCGTATTCAGAGCTGTGTTCAATACAAAATAAGGACTTAGCAATGAAATTAAGCAGCTTTAACAGCACACTCGAATGCTTATCCGAAGTTACATCGCAGTTTCTCATGCAATGTGGAATTTTCTCTGAGGCTAGATGAAAAAAAATTCCAAGTTTCTCATCCGTGCCTACACTCGGAAATTGGAGCTGCATAATTTTTTTTAATTAATAAAAAAAAAAAAAAAAAAAACACACTCAAAACCTCAGAAGACGCCTCAGACAACATAAAAAACGACAGAAGACAGTTGGGTGTTCGCATCTGTGATTGTGAGACCATTTTATTTCGATCTGAAATAGTTGTATTTCCTAAATATTTTTTGAGCTGCAAGGCTGCTGTTCTGTAGACAGTTGTTCAGAGTTTAATCCATGTTAAATGTAAAGCACTGGGTGATGTTGTATAGCTTCAGTCACTTTACCTACATTTAGCTTTAAAAGCTTTTGAACTTTGGCAGTCACCTCCTTTCTCTATTTAAAAAAAAAACATGCGCTACATTTAGGTTTTCAAAAAAGCTCTAATAAAAAAAACAGGGATTTTTTTTCCGTTTAATCCCCATTAAGACAGAGACGCGGGCGGCATGATGGTGTAGTGGTTAGTGCATCCGCCTCACAACAAGAAGGGCTGGGTTCGAATCCCAGCTCGGACCTTTCTGTGTGGAGTTTGCATGTTCTCCTCATGCTTTGCTCTGTGTACTCTGGTTTTCTCCCACTGTCCAAAAATATGCAGTGTAGGCTAGTTGGCTGTGTACCCCACCCTCGCCCAGAGTCATCTGAGATGAGTACCAGCCTCCTTGCGACATTAAGTGGAAAATTAAGAAAATTAATAAATGAAGACAGAGGCGTGTCTTAGCAACGCACTATTCTCAACTGAAAATTTGATGTAATAATAATATGTCAGACAGAATTATATGTTCTGTGCTAGTAAATACAATAAAAAAGACAAATAAGCTTATTATATATAGTATTAATTAATTAAATGTTTTTAAAAAAATGATTACTTTATTTTATTAGTACTTTAAAACACATGAAGCTTTTCCCCCAAAACACAGGACATCAGAGACATGCCACATTAAAAATGTAAGCAAGAACATATTACGCTGTTAAATAGACAAATAGATTCTATCCTCCACAATAGTACAATTCTTTGGACCTTAGTTATATATCTAATGGCTTTATGAGTTTGTGCACACATGCAACTGGTGGCGCACAAAAATAAAAGAACAGGACTTTCCTGGATGGAATGCTAATTTATTAGCTTTAGAATAATAATGGTGGAAGCCATATTAAAAAATAAAGCCCAATTTGCAGTGATTGATGTGATAATTACGATTAGCTGAGACTTCACTGAAACAGCACGATCTGATTGATTCTCTATCTCGGGGAAAATAAGCAATTATTGACAAAAGACCTGGGTCCTACCCAGAAAGGAGCAATCTGGCAACCTCAGAAGTGTGACACGCATCATCTGAACAATAACACCTAATTAACTGCATGTACCTGGGTGTACATTGGGGTACGATGTCCGTGCTTTCCACTATTCAAGAAAGTGTGGAGCAACATGATTTATGAGCACGCCTGGAGCACAGCTGGGATATAAAAAGGACACCAAGAGATGAAACGAGAAGAAACTGTGTTTCTGAATTCATCCAGACCCAGTACGATGGCACATCTGTTAACCTCTACTGTGCTCTGCTATGATTCCTGCATTCGGTCACTGTTGGCGTCAAATCGTAATATATCGTAAAAAATCACGGCAAAACTTTTGACAGTCAAAAATTTTGTCACGGTCATCACAATTCCACCAAGTTCCCTCAAGATCAGCATCATTCTCTCAAATCTTGACCATCATGGCCCCAATATGAACCTATAAACCCAGGTTGTGCTCACACTGCACACATGCATAACTTTCCCTTTCGCTTTTGAGTCATCAGCTCTGAATAGGGCCCTATTTGCTAGCACAGCACTCATATTGTTCATCAAGGTCTGCGAGTATTTTTGACACCCACTCACATACGCGTCAACAGTCACACAGTAACACAGAACTCACATCAGCTGGGGTGTGAATACACAACCCCCGGAGTCGCTGCACATTTATTCATTCGTTAGACGCGCTGGAGCTCCAAGGAAGGCTTACAGCCACCAGTTCAGCATCATGCAAACCGCAGGAGAAATGATCACAGTAAAATTTGATTGGAGAATAATATACAATTGGCAAACCAATCTTGATTTGTTCTGTCGTCCAATTTGGCAGCTGCTTGGTACTAATGTTTTCCATGTTTATAACGGAGTGATACACAAGCATGTGCTAAAAAAAAACATGGTTTGGCTTAGAGATGGCCGTCACTACTTTTGTAGCTCTGCATTACCCTTCTGAATATTTTTTGACAGATTTCAGAAACGCCAGTGTGTATTCTGGTGTGTTTGTGATTTGAAACCAGTCCACCAGGTCAATATGAGGAGGGAGTGTGTAGGCTGGGTGGTGTATTTACAGTAGCCATGTAGTTTGCACAATGCTAACATATATAAAAAAAACGTGTGTCACAGTTGTGCATGAACATTGGTAATACTGTATGGATAACTCACCTCAAAAAGTGTGTGTGTGTGTGTGTGTGTGTGTGTGTGTGTGTGGTAGTAGTAGTAGTACTAGTAGTAGTAGTCATTGTGGTGCGTCGGTCCAGTTTGTAATCCAGTGCTTTTTGTTGTTCGCATCACCAAATAGGAAGCGCTGCTCCCTACACATTTTCACTCCGTTGTATTTGGGCATATTCCGGAAATAAAGTGCCCGCCTGAAGAAACCACACTACACACACACACACACACACACACACACAGAGAGAGAGAGAGAGAGAGAGAGAGAGAGAGAGAGAGAGAAAATGCTTTTATGTCTTGTGTAGCCATCGCAAGCTTCAAATCCAACCATCATGTTTTAAAATAATTTTTGTTATAAAGCCGAACAGTGAAGGTTTTCGGACTTAATATCATGCTTGATATTAAATGTTCCACCCAGTATTCACAAAAAAAAAAAAAAAGGTTTTCTGAGTGCAGATGTTCTTTTTTTATTAAGAGCCGGAGATTTGTCCTTGGGCGGAAAGGTCGAGTGCGTAGTACTGGGTAGTGTAAAAAAGCAGAGTAAAAGTTTATGCAAATAAGAAACTCAGTGATGAGGACGAGTGGGGGAGTCAAGAATATATAATGATAAATACTTTTTAATGATGTATACCAATGTATTGTCTGATTACTTTAGATCATTTCATTGAGGTGAATTATTTAGACCATCTGTCACGTTTGAGAGGATCGGAGAGAGAATTATGGTAGGCTTTTCTTTGTCCGCGGATTTATACGTATATAAAATCAGGACGACAACGATCGTAAACATTCATCGAAATTGTGTCAAGATTATTTGAACAACAGACAGCCATGTGGTCCATTTGGAAACGATGGCCGTCCTCCAGAAACAGTCTTTGGGAACATTTACAAACAATTTGGAGCACAGTGCCTACTGAAACTGTGAAAAATATGCAGAAGGAATGCCAGAAAAACTGCTCACTGTTATAAAGGCCACAGGAGGTCAAATTAAATACCAAGTTTTCTGCACAATGTTGTTCTGTCGTATATTATGGACTGTATTACAGTCAATAATATCATAAAATAAGCAATTAAATGTGGATTGCAGCCATTTTTTATGGACAGTCATCCTTTCTTTTAATCATGACAGCTGCTGTAATGCATTTGTGAAGCACTATATGTACACAATGCTTTTGTCCTCATGATTCCTAATGTGCACAGTGCCTTATTTGTTCACTGTGTTGTGACACTTTTTTTTTTTGAAAGATATATCCTGATGCTGTTCAATTACTATATTCCCCAGTAAAGGTTATTTTTTTCCAGATTTTATTCATCCATTCATTCATTTTCTGAACCTCTTAATCCTAATTCGAGTCACAGGGAGGCTGGCGGCCATCTCAGCCAACTCTGGGCGAGGGCGGGGTACACCCTGGAAAGCTCGCCAGGCCATCGCAGGGCAGAAACATGCTGACGGCTACGCAGCTACTCTTGACGAAAGTCAGCAGTGGTTGTTTTTGCGAGAAGCATGGCCGGCCTTTGCTAACCCAGTTAGCTGCACTGGGGGATCCTGATTTTATTTGCATTAATTATTTATTCATTTTTGGAGATCTGTCCAAACATCACGAATGAAAATAAATGAAAAAATATTTTTCCTCACATTCTTTACAATGTTTCATGTTATCAGCGGATAACTAAAAACGCATTCTTATTTATTATTATTATTATTATTATTATATCCTGATTTAACATTAGCTGTTTGGTTTTGTTTAAGGCTCAGTGTAAGATATATCTATACATTTGAAAATAAAGGGACAATTTCCTAAGGCTGGCTGCCATCACTGTTCAGCTTCACAACGCATCGTAATGATGTTGCGACTCAAAGCTCATTTACATATACATTCATTACTATACTAAACACATACTGCAGGATGATCACAAAAAAAAACACCTTACCAACCTGGTTATTGCATATATACACACAAAAATTCACATGACATGTTATTAATAATAATAACCATAATAATAACAATAATAATGATAATAATAATAATAATAATAATAATAATAATAATAATAATAATAATAATAATAAT
>JAQNCB010000005.1:5730685-5741254 GCA_030068295.1 Euristhmus nudiceps | reverse complement strand
TTCCAGTCCAGTTGACTGAAGGAAATCACACGCTTTGGATACTATGACCTGGATGACTGAGAATCTTCACAGACAACTACTTTTGTCCTTTATTAGGGTTGCAGGGAGTGTGGAGCCTATCTTAGCCAACTCTAGGTGAAGGCAAGGTACCCCTAAATGGCTCGCCAATCACCTGGCCAACATACATGCTATGAGGTGGATGTGCTTACCACTACGCCAGCAATCTGACCAGACATCTTTCCGTGACCCCCATATCTGTGCCTTCCATGAACCTTTAGAGCTAAGACTCATTTTTTAACAACACTGCTCAACCTGAATAATGCTCTTGTGGCTGAATCTACTCAGCCACATTCCAAAACCTACGACACAACATTCTTACAGACCCTGGTCCCGGAAGGTCATGCCCGGCACATTTTTACACAAGATAGGCTGTGAGTCAACTTGTTAGTCAAATTAGGTGTGTTGGGAGCAGGGAAAACACCAAAACATGCAGGACAGAGGGTCCTCCAGGACAAAGATTAGAAACTTCTGATCGAATGGGAGGACTGTATGGGAAAACAATATCTTGATTTAGGCACTGCCTCAAGGCAGAGCTCCCAATAGATATCTCTACTGGTAGGTGTCTGATGCCGGACTTCTAAGAGTAGCACAGCTCCTTTAACGGCGAAATCAACTTCAGCCATGGAGAAAGTAAATTAATAAACTAAGTAAATAAATAAAATAAGTAAACTCTGACTGAATTATTGAGCAACGGCAGGAAATGTAACACTGAGTTTTCCTTCCACTACCTTTCATTAGCTGATGTTCCTGTTTGTATCACCTGTCATGTAAGTGTAATTATCCATTTAATGAGTTCATGTTCCGTGACGCCATTAAAGTTTGGTGCTTTTTTCGGCAAAAGTTTGTTGGCAAACTTGAGCAAGGATGCGTGTTATTTATTTTCTGTGAGTATGAGCTGCAGTGTATATGCCTCAATTTTTTTGTTTTTGGTTGGCGGCGGCGGCGGGCAGTGTGTGTGTGTGTGTGTGTGTGTGTGTGTGTGAGTGTGTGTGAGTGTGTTAAAAAGTCTTATGTTTTATTGGTTACACAGGAGGCTTATTGGCGTTCCTGTGGGGGCACATGCACAGAACAACTTTCCCAGTCATCTTCCATGCCTAAGGCGCTTCACTCTGGAGATCCACTATTACTGTATTGCCAATGGAAAGGGATGTACAGCATTTATATATAGAACACAGAGTTAGGCATCCACACACACGCACACACACACACACACACACACACACACACACACACTCACATACACACACACACACACTCGCATACACACACACACACACACACACACACACATACCTTTGGCTACAGATTCATGGTTATGACTTTCTCTTCTGACAAAATGCACTAAAGATAAGCAACTTTTTTTTCCTCATCTGGCCAACCGCATTTAATTAATTTTAATTTAATTTATTTTTATTTTCCCTAAAATGACCCCTACATTAGATTATGCACCAATATTAGCATCATACAGACACAATCCTCAGTTTGCGTACAAGGCAAACAACCGAGAACCAATCCAGGTTTTTCATGGATATCATGTAAGCATTGTTGAATGCATTTATGGTTTGCACATGTATTGTCTGCTGCACTGAGAGGATGGATGACGAACCGAGAGTGAGACTGTGTGACAAATTACACGCACAGACACACAGTAAAGTAAAATAAAATATGAAATATGGGTGTGTGTAATTCGAACAGACAAGCGTACGCAGTTCCAGAGACAGTCCGTCCACTCACTAACATCCCTAATGGATTCTAGTCGAGGCCATGTCCCTAAAGTAATGATGTCACTGTCATTTTCTCTGGTTGTGCATTCGCGCGCGTGCGTGTGTGTGTGTGTGTGTGTGTGTGTGTGTGTGTGTGTATAAGTAAGAGCTTTGCATACAACTCAACTAAAACTGTTTTGTAATTAAATTGTTCATAGATTCATTCATTCATCTTCTGAACCACTTAATCCAGAAGGTCACGGAGGGCTGGCGCCCCTCTTAACCGACTCTGGGCGAGGCCTGAGTACACCCTGGACAGCTCGCCAGGCCATCGCAGGGCCGATTGAAACATTTAGCACTGAAATATCCTGACTGAATACTTGATTTGTGCCAGGCATGGCCTCATGGTGAGAGAAGCAGCTCTGTGAATGAAAGGTTGCCGGTTCGATGCCCTGGACGAGCAGAAAAACATTCATTGAATAAATTTTTTTTAAATCGCTTTATCCTCCATTGGCAACTCATCCCAGAAGACTCTGGATGAAGATGCGCTGAAGATCCTAGGGGCAATCAAAAATGTCCCATTAGCCTAATATGCATGTCTCTGGACTATGGGAGAAAACCAGAGTATCCAGAGGAAACCTACACAGGCACATGGAGAAGATGCAAACTCCACACAGAAGCACTTTTAGGGCTTAAACCCAAAGACCTGCTTGCTGTGAGGCAGATATGCTAACTGCTACGCCCCAGTGTTGGCAAGGAACTAATCCTCCAACTGGATCACGGTACAGGTTGCTGCATTTCTTTCTCTTTGTATTACAGTGCCTCGCACTATTATTTGGACATTGACCACGCATTGAGCAAATGTAACACGAAATTTATGATTTCTGTACTGCGTAGTCTGAGAATTATAGACTAAAGAACCACTTTTCTGTCACAAAGACCCACCAAAACCGTGTATCTGGCGCCACCTAATGGATACGAGAGGGAAACGCTTGCTGAAGTAATTGATCAGGACTCCTGAAAGTTCTGCTTGTATTATTTCACGTTTGGAACCATCCTTATCCTTGTTTCGGGCTGCAGGGAGGTTGGAGCCCATCCCATCCAACTACAGACTACACCCAAGTAAACTAGACCCCGATCAATTCTCCAGAACACAGCACACAACTATCCACACTTACGTTCTCATCTAGGGGCAATTTGAAGTGATGGAGGAACCCAGAGTACCCTGAGGAAACCCATGCAAACACAGGGAGAACAGACAAATTCCACACAGTGGCGCCCTAGCCAAGCCCGGGACTCAAACCCGGGACCTTCTTGCTATGAGTGCAGATTTGTCAGCTGCACAGTCAAGCTGGTTCTGTGGGCTATGCAGGAACTGGCCATTATTGTACTGATGGTTAAACTGTGCCCATAAACGTAAGGGCATGGTCAGCAACAATGTAATGGTGTTGAGGGGTGTGATTGGCATTTAGGGGCGCACTGTGTCCTATGAAAGTGTTATCCACGTCATTCCACTAGCAGCCCGAATTCCTGTTTCATGAGGCAGGATGGATCTGTGGTGTAGTTATTGATGCCAAATTCTGAACTCATTGTACTATTTGCATATTACAGAAGATTAATACGACCAGGCTATATTTTTTCAGCCTTCGGACTATTTTTAGTTAAATTTTATCAGTCCTGTCCTTCACTGTTGGAAATCGATGTCCAGCAGTTTTCAGGTTTATTCTGTTGTGTGTTCTGGGATGCTTTTCTGCTCATCACAGCTGTAAAGTGGTTATATTTGTCACTGTACCCTTCCTGACTGCTTAAAACCAGTCTTGCTATTTTCCTCTTATTAACCAGGTGAGGCAAAACTTAACTCAGTCAAATGCCTGATAAATTTCTCCTCATCAGTTTTCCGTAATGCGAAGTCGATCAACAGGGGAGAAATACAGAACTGTCTCTTTAACTCAGTGTATGCGACATCAGCCTCAGGAGTCCAACTGAAAGGGAAGTCTGTGGAGGTAAGCTGCGCGAGGGAGACCACCTGACTGTAATCCTGAATGAGCCTGCAGTAAATGTTTATGAACCACAGGAGCCTCTGCAGGTGTTTGTGAGAAGTGAATGTAAGCCATTCAGCAACTCCTCTGACTTTGCTGGGATTGACTCTAACTTCGCCTCTTTCAGTAATGTATGAGGAAGGTGAACAAAGGGATATGGAACTCACACTTCTTGCTTTTGACATTTGCTTGATTGTTTGGTTTATTCACCATCAGTCAACGATAATAAGTTCACCCAGGGGGCAGTGGTGGCCCAGTTTGTCCTCCAACAGGCCTTCAAACATATCGGTTGCATTCCTGGGGATCGAAAGAAAAGAATCAGATGTTATCCAGGTAGGTAAAGGCACAGGTGCATGATGTCCCATTGAACATCTTCCATTAAGGCCTGGAAGACCACTTAGGCACCGGAGAGCCTGTATGAGTGTATGTGGTGTTGTTATGTGCACAATAATATGTGTGTATGAGATATTGTGATGATGTGAGCGCCCTATAATGGCTAACACTAATTTATTTAATTTAGTATGTGATAGCGGGTGGCACAGTGGCATAGTGGTTAGCACGTCCGCCTCACAGCAATCTTGGGTTAGATTCCCAGGCACCAAGACACCCCTCCTCATCCTGCCTGCATAGGTTTCCTCTGGGTAATTCGGATTCCTCTCAGAGGGACACATGAGGCTAACGAGCCGTCCCAAATTGCCGATGGGAGTGAATGTAAGTGTGAATGGCTGTTGTTGTTGTTATTGTTGTGTGTGTGTATGAATGCATGTGTGTGTTGCCCTGCAACGGTCGAACGAGCTGTTCAGGGTGTATCCTACCTTTGCACAGTATTGGCTGAGATAGGCTCCAGCCTCCCTGCAACACTGTTAGGATTAATCGGCTCAGCAACTGAGCAATTGTGATTCATATGTAGAAACAAACACACACACCTGTGCAAAATAATGACACTTTAATGACATTTCAATTAAATTATCCAATGAAATAGACACGGTTGACCTGAATGGTATAAAAATATAAAACTATCATTTATGCAAGTATTTATGCAATAAAATACTGTCGCAGTTTATTTTTGTCCGTTCAGGACCATAACTATTTACTAAACAACACTACAAATAAATCATTAACAAAATGACGTTGAAAGTGCTTTAATTGTGACGTATGGTAAATAAACACAGTAAAAGGTCAGATATTGTACCCCCTTTTCAGACCTCTATTTGTCATTTTGGAAACCAGTGGAGCACCAAAACACGATTCCTAATCCCAAAAAAAAAAAATCCACAGTTCTTCAAGAAGCTTCTTCTTCACATCACATCAATATGAAATGCTGATTTTGAATGTGCGCTGGACGGCCTGTTTGGCTTCCTCCTCGCATTTATGGTCATTGCCCTCTTTGTGCCTTCTGTGCTCTGATTGGTTGCCTGAAAGCTCCACACTCAGTGTGCTGGGAGGCAGTTACCAGGACGAGTGGAGATGCTGCTGTGCATGGGTTGGTCAGCTAATCAGAAAGCCCAGGACGCTGTGACGCATTAGTGCGCCCCCCCCCCACCCTCACCGAATAAATCAGCACAAACCCCGTGTTAATGGCCAGTTCAAACAGTCCAGAGGGAAAACTTCAACATGCACTAACCTCATTATATGACACTCTGGTGTTGTCTAACACTGTAACAATATGTACAGGTCAAAAAATAATAATTAAAAAAAAACATAATAACTTCCCTTTAAAACAGTTTTATTTATAATAAGCATAATAATACTTTAGTATTTCTGAAAAGTTTCCTGTATACTGAGAGGTGTCAAGGAAAGAAGGTGTTCTGAAAAAGTTCTCTAGAGGTGAGTCTGGTATTAAACGATGCTGGCAGCTTCAGGGAACATCTCATGTTTTCAGCTTCAAACACACACATCCACGAGGCACGGTGTTTATCGATCGAGAGGTACTCTCTCTCCGTCCCCTCTCTGGCCCTCACTCTTCAGGTCAGCGAATACCTGAGTGAAGTAGCGTGGGTCAGCGTTTAGCTTTAGCATGTTAGCACTGGTGCAGTTGATGATCTGCAGACACCTATCCCAAAATGTTTCCCTGTCCTGCTGCAGCAGAAAGGGCTTGAGGGGGTATGAGATTTCGCTGCCCATGTACGAATAGCTCAAATATAGGCAGGTGAGGAGTTCGAGGCGCAGCTCGCGTTCACTGCCCACCTCAGCCGAGACCACTGCGCGGCACAGCATGTAGAGAAAGACCACACTTGGCGGCGAGATAAAGGCCTGCTCCTGCCAGCCTTGCAGCAAGAGCGCACGGTCTACGCCACGCAGCCACAGAGCCGGGTCCCCTGGTGAGAGACGCTTGAGTCTGTAACAACGGCGGCAGAGGAATTCACCCAGACTGTGCAACAGCTCACTGGTTGATGCCTGTACCAAGATCCGCTTCGATGATCTGGAGCTTTCCGACCCATCCTGTTCCTGATCTTCTAGGGCAGCACTTGCAGAAATGTCAATGGTGGTTTTGGAATTCGGTACATGTAGCCCTCCCTCCTGTGCGAACACTGACAGGTTAGCATAGGACCGAGACTTCTTGAGGTTTAGGTTGCCTTCAAGGCTAACACTAACCCTTTCAGTGCTTTCCTCCTGACTCCCTCCTCCCGTAGGAAGCTTCTTCGAGCCTTTCCGTCTCGCTGAAACAGCTACAATGCGTTTCCAGGGTAACACGCCAATGACTGACGAGCGCTTGGTGTTCCTGCTGTTCTGCGCGGCCTCGTCACACAGCGCTGCCTTACGGTAGCCTGGTGACACGGACAGGGTTGTTCCCATGATACACAGCGCTCTACAGTGATGCAGGGATTAATTCTGTCCCTCAGGCCAAGTCACAGTGTGATTGCTGAACCTAGTCTGCACATTAACACACAAACAAAGGTTGATCAAATTAACTTTTACAGATCATTAGCATCTCAGAAGATGTAGTATAATAATAATAATAGCCATTTTTATAATCAGAAAAAAACTGAAATCTATCAGTCCATTTCTATAGCAACACATACACCTCTTTAATGTCATTCTTTTAGAAAATATTATTTATTCAGCAGTCATCTGAAGTATTATATTACTGGAAGCATGGTCATAGCAGTCACATGGACGTATGGGGACACTTTCCTGTCATGCCGCTGCGCGATTCCGCCACCTGGGGGCACCATTTCCTCCGGACGCCTCTACCACGCTGCTGCAGTCACGCATGCGCCATGGCATGACTCTCGTCACCAGCTGTTTAGGTTTTTTAGTCAGTTCTGTTCAGGTTTTTTAGTCAGTTCTTTAATCAGTTCTGTGTTATTTAAAGCGCCTCGTGCGCTCTGTTCTTTTGCCGGATTATTGCCTTCTAATCGGTTCATGTGTGTTCCTGTCCTGTTTTCTCCTGGTTAGTTTCTTTAGATCTCCTAGTAGTTGCAAGCTTTTCTTCTTTGATTTATGTTAAGGTTATTTTGGTTTCTTTTGGATCATTGATTAAAGTCTCGTGCTGCTTCCTGCTACTACTCCTCTGGTGGTTCTGTACTTATCTGCGAATGGGGCATTCTAAGAAGCACTCCGGCGGCATCGGCGCGTCTCGCCGGTGCCGCCATTGCACTTTCCTGGGCAAGGGATTCTGTTCCACTCATTTATTTTGTATGTTTCACATGTACTGATTTGAGCCTGTAACTGATAATCACAAAATATGGCAGTGGCTCAACCTGACTTTTGATGCCTCATATAACCTTTCACATGTGTACCTCTACAGGCTGTTATTTTCTGAGCGTGCATTGCAATCTTGGGCACCCAAATTCAAGAAAATACAATTTAAATAAAAACCACCCTAAATGTAAAAACTTTTGCTTTATACATAGTTATATTGTCCCTAGTTACCTAGTATATTTTTAATTAGATCCTTTCTTCCAAAATTAATGAATGACACATTTTTGCCAAAACCCCCCCCCACAACAACAACAACAACAACAACAACAACAACAAAAATATTGCATAAACACATGCTTAATTGCCCTCTGCTGATCATGGAATCCTTATATTAGTAGTATAGGGTGATTCATTCATTCATTTATTTTCTTCTTATTTCTTTTACCTCAGCCGACTCTGGGAGAATACACCCTGGACAGCTCACCAGGCCATCACAGGGCGACTATTCAGCCTACTCTTGGCGAAAGTCAGCAACTCTCACCACAGACAGTGAGAGACACGGCCGGCCTTTGGTAACCCAGTTAGCGGCAATGGGGGGGACAGCAGGGACAACCCGGTGATAGTAGGGCTTGAACCCTGACCTTAGGACCATTGATCCAGCACCCTACCACCAATTTTACTCAACTGCTGCTTATCAAGCATCAAGAGCTAGAAGTTGCTCTCGTCACCCTTTTGGCTTTATATTGTTTAATAATTATCTATATAACATCAGTTTATGTTCTCATTGTGTTTCATCATTTCTAAGCCATGGTTGTAACATAATGGGGCTTGTCCATATTTTTATTAGAATTTAGTTCTTTATTTACTTTTCCCTACACTTACGATTTTGTAGGTTGAGTTATTTATTAGTTTGTGGAGTGCTGCAGTTTTTTTTTTTAATAATTTATCCAAAGTTAGGTGAGCTTTTTGAGTTCTTTAGCAGACATTTGGGTTTTACGATTCCAAATGTGTGTTTTTGTGGTTTAGGTTTAGAGACTGCTCATGTTATGTTGGGATTGTTGAGGATAACTATCAGGTTCCATTGTGTTTGTGTGGGGGCAGATAATTTCTTGTGTGCTGCTTGGCTGTCTTGAAAAGTGCAATCTAGGCCTCCTTTAGTGTACGGGTATGCAGGCTTTTGTGTAGCTCTGCACTGTGTGTGTGAGGTGTCATGGACGGTGGCGGTTCAGTGGCTAAAGCTCTGGGTTATTGATCTAAACGTTAAAGTCAAACATAACCCTATTTTCAAGCTATTTCCTATTGAAAGTTTTAGCATAATATAATATTATTTTGCATTCATTTTAGGAGTATGATTATCACGGTTACTACACGGTTGCTATTTCACTAGAGGGCGCCGCCATCATCTTCGTTGCGGGGTTTTAAATCTCGCGCCATTCACGAGAACAGGAGAATATGACGTATGCACCGCACCACACCACTGCCGTCTATGTGCATCACACTTCGGCAATCTACTTCGGCAAAAAATTACATTTGAAGGTTCGCTTCCGGTTGCCATCACTTCGAATATGTTACAATTAAATCGACCTGCTTGTTTTCTGTATATTTATAAAAGAGTACGATTAAAAACCTTAAGCATGCACACTTCGCACAAATGCGTTCAACTACCATGTAAACAAACCAACTCTGTCTGTGTGTTCAGCGGTCACTACGTCACAGGAAGTAAGGCATCATGGGAAAGTATGGCAGCGTACATGGACTAAATTTCGTCTGCTTGTACAGATGTATTTTCACTCATATAATAATTACCAAATGCATATACATATATTTCTATGTTGAAACGTTCGGCAAAAGACCCGAGGAAACATTCTGTATGTTTTTGAATTCGTGTTATGTTTGACTTTAAGGGTTCAAGGCCCAATACCTCCAAGCTGGCAGTGTTGGGTCATTGAGAAAGGTTCCTAATTCACAGTTGCTCAGCTGGATAAAAACATGATAAATGTGCGTCACTCTGGATCAGTGCATCTGCCAAAAGCAGTAGATGTGTTGTCATTTAGTGTTTTTTTTTTGTGACTAAGCAGCAGTGGTGTTTTTTGTAATATTTGTCGAGCCTCGTTTGTGTTTTCATAGCTCGAAGGGAAATAATGAATAATTGAGAAATTCCAGTCAGTGAAAGATGCAAATTTAATTAGTGAAACACTGGCAATGCTTCAAGGTTTTCTTGAACAGCGGAGTGAAGGGTTGCTTGACAGTTTCTCTAAAGAGCATCTACTTCAGCTGGCATCTCGTTATGAAATGGATGTCTCTAATGATGATGGGTGAAAAAATGAGATACCATCAAGGAATAGCTTGCAGCCTTTTTAAATTTATCATCTCTGATGCTTAATAGTGGCAATACTTGGCCCTTGGCTGTGATTTGCATACTAACCAGAGTCTGGCCAAATGAACATAAATTAAAGGGGTGGTGTTATGATTGTAAGAAAATGGCCTTTGTAACGTCAATGTGGCTATCGAAGATCATTCATGTAGAAAGCTTGGTTTATTGAGGATAACATAGGTGCATGAGGTTTGTACAACAAACTTGATCATTTGTAGTAGTATTTTAATCCTGAAACTGTTCAAAGCAATAAGATTGTAAGAAGTCCTTGTTGCAAGATATTACCATCCAGGTCAGGCTTAAAAGTAATTTTATTTTTTATTTTTTTGGTGAGTTAAAGGCTATTATTTAACATAACCCAGTATTTTGGGCAGTCACTGCATCTTCACCAAAACTTGGGACAAGTCAGTTTAGGTTGTAATTGTGATACAACTCCTTTTATGTACATAATTTTTACTGGATATAGTTCATACACACCCATTTGGTTTTTTTTTTGTTTTTTTTCTTACATTAGTTTACAGTGCTTCTCAAATAGTGGGGCGCACCCCCCTTGGGGGGCACGGTGTGATTCCAGGGGGGGGCACGTGTGACCCTGGGGAACATGCTTTTTTTTTGCCATACTGTACTATAATTAAGTGTAATTGCACCTCCACTACAGTAGGTGGCAGTGACGCTCTCATTGTCACATGAAGGTGTCGGGGATTTTCGCAGCGAGCAAACGATATGAAGTGCAGTAAATAAACAACCC
>JAQNCB010000005.1:5686708-5702710 GCA_030068295.1 Euristhmus nudiceps | reverse complement strand
AGTGTGAGAAATGTGTTTGGGAGCCGAGTTCCAAACCGGATTCAGTAGTGAACTTGTGGCCTTTCCCCTAACTTTTTCCCTATTTAATCCTATTTAATCGTGAAAGGCCGCAAGGTCACTACCAACTCCAGTTTGGGACACCGCCTCTGAAATCTCGCAAGCTGATTGGTCGAGACGAATTTCCCAGCATTTGTGTTAACACATGAAGCAGAGGAAGAGGCTGGGCCCGGAATCCGTGTCAGTCGCGACCCCTCGCGGCATTTTCCTAAACTTTTTCCCTGTTTTTCCTTATTTTTATTTTTTGACGAATCTTTAAGAAAACCTGGGATGCACTGAAGCGCGATATAGCAAGGGATGACTGTATAGCGAGGGATGACTGTATATGATAAGAATATTGCTCAGGGATTAATGTATTTTTTTAATAGACAGCATAACTACGCTCAACCCTTTTAAGTACTGAATCCTCTGTCAGACAGCCTTTGCAATCCAAGTTTATTATCCCATGAAAAATGCAGATGTTTTGCAGTTGAATCACGCATGCTCTCCTAGTGTGTTCGAATTAGCTTTTAAAAAATACACTGACGTACTTTAAACTCTGGATCAACTCTAAGGATTTGAAGATTTTTACAAACCAGCTTTCCATACCTCCGTTGCATAACCGTATCTCATATTCTCGTTCCTGTAGGTCTGCCAGATGAGAAGGGCCGTGTCCAGATCCTCAGCATTCACACGGCTAAAATGCGTGAGTTTAATCTGCTATCGCTGGATGTGGACCTGAAGGAACTGGCAGCTGAAACCAAGAATTACAGCGGTGCTGAACTGGAGGGTTTAGTCAGAGCTGCACAGTCAACTGCCATGAACCGACACATCAAGGTCAGGGAACACAACACAGTTATGCAATAAGATACACAAAGCAAAATAGAAATAAATGAATAATAGTCGTGCTGAGCTTAAAGGATTATTAAGAACAGAGTATGACGTGAGTCACGATTAAAACGTGACAGGGTGATGTGATGTCATAGGCCTGAAATAAAATACATGCTGTAATATTTCATTCCTGTTTTTTAAATGCTAATATGATGTTGATTTAATCGATGAAGTGTTGTACACGTTATCCATTTTAAGTTTCGTTTGATTATGTGGAGCACACACACAATTGCATTATCACAGCAATAAATTCTCATTCCATCACCAGAATCTTTTTTTTTCTTTTCTCATGATAAGACTTTCCCTTCCTACAACTTAAAGTTTCATCTTTAGCTGTTACAAAGCTCTGTCGCTGTCAACTGTTCGAATAAAATATAGACGAAAGCACCGAGAGCGCAAACCTCCACCAGACTAAGAGTAATAGAATAACAGAATTTTCACAGCACCCCACCTGCGAAGCTTTCTGAAATGGGACACTTCCAAAAAAAAAAAATCATTATATCTTAGAATGTTAAAGATTATTTAAAAAAATTCCTGGATTTTGAAATTGATCCAGATCATTTTTTTTAAAATCTAATGGACTCTTCCTTGTACAACACCACACCTCTGGTAGTGTGTAATCCTGCTAACAAAAGCAAACACACAAACTGAAAGTCAAACATAACCTCTTTACCTTTTAGAATAGAAATCTCCTCATTAAAAAAAAATGACAGAGATTACATGTTGATGTACAGTCATCCATCGCTATATCGCGCTTCAGGTTCTGTGGCTTCAGTGCATCGCGGATTTTTTTCAAATATTCATTGAAAAATAAAAAAATTTGGGAAAAGTTCAGGAAAATGCCACGAGGGGTCGCTACTGATTCGGATCCCAGCCTCTTCTTCTTCTGCTGGGAAATTCGTCGACCAATCAGCTTGTGAGATTCCAGAGCCGGAGTCAGTGGTGACCTAGCGGCCTTTCCCTTAACTTTTTCACTATTAAATAGTAAAAAAGTTTAAGGGAAAGGCCGCAAGACACTACCGACTCCGGTTTGGGATGGCTCTGAAATCTCGCAAGCTGATTGGTGGAGACAAATTTCACAGCATTCGTGTGACAGAAAAGGCATTTCTTCCACTGTATTTACACCTATGTACAATTACACGTATGTATTTTATATTATTTATATTTTATTTACATCTTATGCGTTGTTTTTGAATGTTTAATTATTGTTATAAGTATTTATAGCGCTGTTTTATCGAACAATGTATTATTATAAGCATTTGTAGCGTATTTATTGATATTATATACACATATACATGTACCTATACATTAGTCAGGGGGGTCGATCCTACTTCGCGGAAATTCTGTGTTTGCGTCGGGTCTCGAACCCCCATTAACCGCGAAAAGTGAGGGATCACTGTATTTAAAAATTGGTTTAAAATAGAAAAAACAATTCTGGTCCATGTCATACACGAGGTAAATACACAGCATTTGTAACTGTGTTCATGCCAGAGTTGATGTGGGTCATCCGAAGGTACTCTGTCTGTCTCAGTGTTTCAATGTTTAAGGAGTACATAAAGTCTCAGTGTGTGTTGTGTGTGTTTAGGCCACGGCCACTGTAGAAGTAGACCTGGAGAAAGCTGAGAAACTGCAGGTGTGCCGAGATGATTTTATGGGCTCGCTAAACAACGACATCAAACCTGTAAGTAGCATGTGACGTTACGGCTCCGGCATGTCTTCAGCTTCTGTTTTCCTGTACTTACTGAGTGTATTGTGGATTTTGTCTGCTTCAGGCATTTGGTACGAATCAGGAGGACTACGCCAGCTACATTATGAACGGTATTATTAAATGGGGCGATCCAGTGAGTCATGTGCTGGATGACGGAGAGCTGCTTGTTCAACAAACCAAGAATAGTGACAGAACTCCGTTGGTCGCCGTGCTACTGGAAGGTATAAAAATTTACGGGACATGGAATTTAAATAAATTCAAAGGTCAAAAAGCAGCTCACAGTCAGGAGTGGGTCTTTTTCAAGCTATTTTCCAGCAATGTGAAATTCCTGATTAAAGTTTCAGTGTGGAAGATGTAGTGGTGCCTGGCGGCATCTAGTGGTGACATTCCACATTGCACCCGAATTGAAACTTGTTTATATAGTGAGAGTCAGTCCCAGCCACTGACTGATTCACAGGTGACCTTCGAATGGCATTAAAGCAAAGCCAGTGGAGTGTGTTTTACAGACATACTATTAAATATTTTATTTAGTCAATGTTTATGCTTTGTAGAAATTCACAATATAAAATATTCTGACTGTCAGAAATTTTTGTCTTTTGAATCTTCTGTGTCTCTTGCTCTTCAGGTCCTCCTCACAGCGGGAAAACAGCGTTAGCTGCAAAAATCGCTGAAGATTCGCAGTTTCCTTTCATTAAGATCTGCAGCCCTGATAAAATGATTGGCAGTTCTGAGATTTCCAAATGTCAAGCCATCAAAAAGGTTTTGAATTATCAGCAATATAATTCTCAATGTTTTTATTCCACAAAATCAAGTCCTGTATGACGTGATCGGCTATAAGCCATGTATGATGAGAACCGTTTTTTTATTATACCCTTATCCACTGGGCAAAGCCTTATATTTTATTTTATTTTTCAATTATTCAAGATTATTTCTGCTCTGGTGGGTCAAGCACCTCATCAAGTAAATTGAAAGCAGCAGCCAATAGCAACAATTTCTTTGTTGAAAAGTATAATAATAATAATAATAATAATTATTATTATTATTATTATTATTATTATTATTATTGAAAAATGTAAAAAATAATAGTTTTGTACTTTCTTACTTTTAAGTGAAGAAGGTTCACTGAATTACTTATTTTTACATATATTTATTTTTACATATATAAATATTTTTACTTTTTATTTTTAATTTTTGTCTTTCTGTATTCACTGTACGGGAGCTGATGTCTGAGAGGTAGAGGAGCCAATCAGAATGTTCGATTACTCATATCCAGTGGGTGGGGATACACTGATGATTAATACCAAATTATTTTTGCGTGTGTGTATATGTATGTATATATATATAGTGTGTGTGTAAAAATATACGTGTATATACTGTGTGTATATATATATAATGAATGTATGTGTGCTTGATGGCTTTTACACCTGAGCGCAGTGGCTCATCAGTGCCGGTGCTTATCCCCAGTTTCTGTAGCGTGAAACGACTAGGAGTTCAACTCCTCCTGGATGGGACGCTGGTCCATCGCAGGTTCCCTTCCCAGTATTTTTACTGGAACCCATTTATACTGCTGGGAGAACAGAGGCACAGTTCTGGTGAAGACCTTGCCCAGGGGTCCTAGCACGGTGGGGGTTTAACGGGGATGTGGGGCCGGTGGTGTCATAGTTAGGGTGCTGAGCTCATGATCAAGAGGTTGTGGGTTCGTATCCCTGTTAGACATATTTGCATGCCTTTACTCAAAGATCGGTAAATGAGGCTAAATCGCTACAAAACAAAGTCAGAACAGTGAAATGCTTTCGGCTGGACATGTCACAAATGTAGTGTCATCGTACACAGTTCTCACAATCTCACTCAGATCCTCACTTCCGACAAACACCAGATCATTTCTTATTCTTGAGTAAAGGAGTGAGTGAGTGAGTGAGTGAGTGAGTGTGTGTGTGTGTGTGTGTGTGTGTGTGTGTGTGTGTGTGTGTTGAAGTCTCATCACATGTCCTTTAATCGACAGATTTTTGACGATGCTTATAAGTCCCAGCTCAGCTGTGTGGTGGTGGACGACATTGAGCGCCTCCTGGGTGAGTCTCTCACACACCGTCTGTTTGTGCCGAGCCTTTCATTTCTCATTCAGTGCTGAAACCTGCATTACACCTCCGATGTTCCCATACAACTCTCAACAGATTACGTTCCCATTGGCCCAAGGTTCTCTAACCTCGTCCTCCAGGCACTGCTGGTGTTACTGAAGAAACCGCCTCCTCATGTGCGTATCACACTGCTCTCGTCATGGTTTACTGTATATGAGTGTATCGGGTGTGTGTATAATGTTGATTTTGCGTACGTGAATAATGTGTGCAGGGCCGTAAGCTGCTCATCCTCGGCACTACGAGCCGGAAGGACGTCCTGCAGGAGATGGAGATGCTCGATGCCTTTAGCACCACCATCCACATCCCTAACATCAGCACCGGAGATCACCTCGTGGAGGCGCTAGAGGTCTTTTATGAATGATACCCCTGCTCTATGGGTGGGAGGGATGGAATAGCAATCAGTTGAAGGCACATGTGGGAACATGGATACCGCAAGTTAGCAAGTTCTCGAAGTTTGTGGTGTTGCATGAGCACGATGAGCAGAAGAGAATCGCGGGCTTCTATTCAAAAGCGGGACAGTACCTAGTGGGTGGGAACTGATGAACAGGTGTATCACATGACATTAAATACATATAAAGTCATTTTGATAGCATTACTGTTAATAATAAAAAATAATAATAAAATACATTATTTGGATATATTTGAATTACTTGAGTACTCAAGGGTGCACATTTTGTACTTACACTGTGTATCATTGACCTGAAAATGGTATATATTTCATATTTTAGTTATTTTTTTAAAAAAGGGATTGTTAGAAACCTTTTTTTAATCGATGGTCCCCTTATTGTAGGTAAAACCTGTGTGTGTGTGCTTGTACTTTCTCCATACTGAGGACCAGAACGTCTGTAACCAACAGATTGAGTACCTTTTGGCCGAACCTCACTTCTTCACAGCCTGTTTTGAGGAATAAGAGTCGGATTTATTCTTCAGGTTAAGATTAGGTTTAGGTTAAGCTTGAGGGTAGGTGTTAGGTGCAGGCTAGGGTAAGGGGTGAGGTTAGGGGTGTCTTATCCTGCTCCTGAAGATCTTCGTTCCTGAAGACCTTCGCTCCAACCTTAAACATGTCCACCTGACCATCGAATTAAGGCTTAAGACTTTGAAATGAAGACTTAACAGCTGATTGGATCAATAAATGTCAATGAATGTCCCCACAATGATAGAAGTACAGGATTTGTGTGTTTGTGTGTCTCTGTGTGTGTGTGTGTAGCTGTTGGGAAGCTTTACGGACGCAGAGAGAGCAACTATTGCCCAAAAAGTGAAGGGAAAGAGGGTGTGGATTGGGATTAAGAAACTCCTCATGCTTATCGAGATGTCACTGCAGGTAAAATAATAATAATAATAATAATAATAATAATAATCATAACCTTATTTGTGAATCTTTTATAAACTGGAGTAAACTGAGATCAATTTCAGATATCAGGCAAGCGATTATTAAGAGCTAAGACTATACAGAGTTTAATCTGCAGTGCACTGATTATATACTGTGTGTGTGTGTGTGTGTGTGTGTGTGTGTGTGTGTGTGTGTGTGTGCAGATGGAACAGGAGTATCGTGTCAGCAAATTTCTCACTCTGCTGCGAGACGAGGGGGCGTGAGTCCTCTGATACTTTCTTTATATATATATATATATATATACACACCGTATTTTCCGCACCATAAGGCGCACCGGATTATAAAGCGCACCCTCAATGAATGGCTCATCTGAAAACTGTTTTCATATATAGGGCGCACTGCATTATAAGGCGCACTGGAGTATAAGGCGCACCTTCAATGAATACAGTAGTGTATGTTATCAGCAAATAAAACACGGCCGTGCTCACATTTCAGCAAAATCGCAGATTTTATAACTTTTTTTTTTTTTTGCTTATTACACTCTTAATATACAAATTCTAAAAATTTCATTATGCACATTGTTTTTAATTACACTTAGTCGACTAAACCTCAGCTTTTCGCTTTTGGGCTATGTTTGACTTTAACACCCTGACTACGGTAGTCATGATTAATCAACACTGATCCATATATAAGGCGCACCTGATTATAAGGTGCACCATCGGCTTTTGAGAAATTTTAAGGCTTTTAGGTGCGCCTTATAGTGCGGAAAATACGGTAATTTATATTTTAGGTAAATATAATCCTCTACAGTGTGGCCTTACGTGCTGACGATGATTGCATACCGTACCTTTGTTATATGCAGAGGAAGTCCTTGGCTGTACGTCTTTAGCCTGCCGTGTTGTTGGACGGATGTATTTTTAAATGCCTGATTTGAGCACATTGAGTTCTGGCTGTGAATTGCCATTACAGGGTGGCTCTCAGCAGCAAAGGAACATCATGTTCTCGAGGATTTTTTTCTCCGCTGACTCAATATTACGTTCTGTATGCTGTAGATTTCAGTTTAACGTTTGTGTTGGTAACCAGAACACGTATGGAAGGGATTAAAGGTGCAGTTTGGAATGATCAGGGAAACGCATTTACAATATTCCAGTGAAATTGATCTTCATGTACAGTCGTGCTATGCTACGGAGAACCCCCATGTCCATACAGTTATAAGAAGCAAACATAGTTTTAATTAAGGTGCTGGGGCTAATCTGTGGGAAAGCTGCTCAATGGCCAAACCGTTTAATCCTTTTCGGGTTGCGGTGAGGCTGGAGCCCATCTCATCCGACTCTGGGCAAAGTCAGGGTACACTATGAACAGCTTACCAGATCATCACTGAGCAACACACAGCTATCCACACACACACACAAATAGGGGTGATCTGGAACAGCTAACTAACTCACTGTGCATGTCTTTTGGACTGTGGGAGGAAACCGGAGTGCCCAGAGAAAACCCACATAAGCACAGGGAGAACATGCAAACTCCACAGAGAGCACAGGCCTCAAATCCAGGACGTCCTTGCTGTGAGGCGGACATGCTAACCAGTAACCAGTATACCACCGATCCGCCCCATCGAGATTCAATATGCAGATATTTTTTGTGGGGTGGGGGGCCGACAAAACACACTGCTCTTTTTTTAATGTTGTTGATTTGCTTTTTGGAAATGCCATCACCTTCAGGCTGGATGAGAGTAATCAGATCCGAATTTAATCTCCATACTTTCTGGTAAGACAAATAATGAGTCTCATAATGAGTAGAAATCTGAGCTTTTAGAATCGATATCCTAGAAATAGTAAGCGGTAACAGTCTGGGACGTTCCTTTATGTGTGTGTTAAATACTGAGAGTCCGAGTGTGTGAGCTGATTGGTAAGCAAACTGATGATCAGTACTGTAGCTATGCTTCAAAAGATTAGTTTCGCTCACATTCCCACTAGTCATTCCATCCTATAGAATATAGATCCTTATTTACAATTTTAGCAGTCTACCCCGCTGTGTCCTGTATACTGCTGTATGTATAGAAGCTCAGCATGTTAACACAGATGTATAGTTTAAGGAAAAACAAATAGCGTCTGTCTGTGCAGCCATTATGAAATCTCTGGGATTAAAAGGGCCGCCTTACACATCCCAGAAGCCTCTGCGCAAAATAGCAAATCACCATTTTCAACAACGATGCATAAAAACGCCACAAAAAATGCAGCCACCGTCTCAACATGAGAACAACTCACCTTGGCTGTCTCATGGGTGGCCATGAGGTTCAATATGGGTTTTCAAAGGGATCATGGACGGTGAATATGTGGACAGTTTGCTACCACAGAAGCTCGGATGCTCTCAAAAAATAAGAAGAAGAAGAATAACTTGAAATCTGGGGCAGTGGTGGCCTGGTAGTAGAGTGCTGGATTACTGATTCCAAAGTCTGAGGTTCAAGCCCCACTATCACCAGGTTGTCACTGCTGTCCCCCCGAGTGCAGATAACTGGGTTATCAAAGGCCAGCCATGTCTCTTACTGTCTGTGGTGAGAGGGATGTAAAAGCACCATTGCTGACTCTCGTCAAGAGTAGCTGCATAGCCATCAGTGTGTTTCTGCCCTGCGACGGCCTGGCGTGCTGTCCAGGGTGTACCCCGCCCTCACCCAGAGTCGGCTGAGATGGGCGCCAGCCTCCTTGCGACCCTAATTAAGATTAAGCGGTTCAGAAAACGAATGAATGGATAAAGTTGATTTCTGGAAAGAGCGAGTTTATACTTTTAACTTACCGGTACACTTTGTGCAAGCCCCGCCCCCTTCCCCATTTCAGACTATTCATGTTTTTGCCTGTTCTTACAGTATATGAAGTGAGAATTTTGTTAAGTTTTCAGATTAAACCTGGATGAATGAAGTCAATATGAATGATATTTAAAAGGCGATTTGTGAAGTGAAAGTTAAAATTTTTCGACTTTCAAGGTTATTAAAGCAGCTTGCTGCTCAGTGAATCTGTAATTAGAGCTTCTTTATTTTTTTACCAGAGCAACATGGCATTTTTTTTATTTATTACAGGATGACATCATCCTTTTTTTCATTATTGATTTAATGTACAGTGTCGTCATATCTCGCAGTCCTACCCAGTCCTCTGCTTCAGCAGGTATTTTACCATAAACCCTGAGCTATGCCTGTAGTCCTTTTTATGCACCCGTTTAATAAAAATAGAACACATTATCACATTGGCTGGGCGGTTGGCTGGGCGGCATGGACACTCAAAGGTTTCCAGACAATAATATTCAAATGCAAATTCTCAGATTTGAATGAAAGTCAGCACCAATGTTCTCCAGACAATAGTACAGAACCCAACACGAAATGGGGTCACAAGGTCATAGGTCAAGGTCACTATGCCCTTTTGTGTATTTTAATTGAATATTTTGTTTGTGGACAATAGAACGTAGCGCGATAATACAGTACTGTGTACCGAACAGGTGTACTTTGCTCCCTCTGGAGGCCATTTTTTCTCTAAAATAAAAAAAACATCTTCAAGAATGCCTCATCTATGCATTTTTTTTAAATGTGAATTTAAAAAAAGTTACATTTCAACTTTACAGTTTAAACTGTGTAGAAATGTGGTTGCGCAGATTGATTTTTCTTTCGTTTTTTCTCTGCAGAGATCGCGGCTTCTAACAATAACGCATGGGGCTCGTCACCTCGTCCTTCTCTACCCTTCGTCATAACTCTCTCACACACACACACACACACACACATATACACACCATAGTGTGTGTAGCGTCTTGTGCTTTGTGAGCCACTGTTCTGGATATATAAAAAAAGATTTAATAGAAATTATAAGGTTGTACAAACTCATTACTACTTACTATACACACACTGTTCTGTACTGTATACGAGTGTGTGTGTGTGTGTGTGTGTGTGTGTGATATATGTACATTTTGAGCTTCTATATCATTCAGGTGTGTGATCGATGAGTAAAATCTTGAACTCCAAGTGCGTAGTAGAGTTGTCACACACACTGACTGTTATGTGTAAATTGTGGTGTACAGTTATACTGTGGTGTGTGTGTGTGTGTTAATCAGAGCTGAAATATTTACTTAATCACTGTTCCAGACCCCAGACACATGACTAATCTATTCTGATCTGATCTGTAAATAAGTGGGATTTTAAAATTAAATGCTAATGTTACCGGAGCTCCTCTTAGCAGTGCTAATTAGCAGAACCCTCTCTTTTCCTTCCTTCTCATTTTTTAATCAAACACACCCACTTGTTCACAAACACAAAGTTTAATGTTCATCTGAAAAGAATTGCATGCTCCCTTTTATTCTTTGTTCCTGAGGGAATCGTATGCTAAGTAAGCAAGCTAGCCTGGTTAGCAGCATTAGGTGTTTGCTAGCTAGCTAGCTAGCTCATGTTTTTCCTTCCAACTCTGCTAACACTGTAGATTTGGCTGTTTTATATGGCAACGTAAATTAGTCTCAGTTTTTTCTGTCGTCGGTAACTGAGTATCTGTGTAAACAAGGGCGATGGAGTGCGTCAGAGCACATTTATACAGTCGTTTGGTTAGACGGCTAACTCTGAGCAGCGCTTAGCATTAAACAGCAGTGCCATTTCATGACACCTCACAAGTAATAAAGAGAGTGCAGGGTTTATGTATTTATTTATTGACTTATTATTTAGTTGCATGATTTCTGAGCTTTATTATGGAGCAGTAAGTGACAAAGTACAGGTCATGTGTGTGCGTGCATGTTTCGTTGGTGCAATGGAAGACTATCAACCTGACAAGTATTTGCAAGACGAATGGTTTATACAGCCAGCTGAAGTGTGTGTGTGTTAAAGTCAAAGTTTATCACCCTGACACGAGGATGAGTGTATGAAAGAAACAATCGTAAATACAGGATACATCTTTCTCCTGGTCTTGCCGTATGTCTTTTACTCTATAAATCCACCGTGTATGTGAGTGGGATTATACTTGTTGTTCGGTGTGCATTAATATTGCTCAGTACTTATTTATTTATTTGGCTTGTGTACCGTTCTGTGATTAGTGCCCAATGTTCTCAGATGTGATGTCATGAATGTTGATGTATTACTGCAATAAACACAAACAAAAACCGTGCCTCAACTCTGTTATTATGAAAATCGGATTATAATGGCTTTTATTTCGCAAAACCTAATTGCGCATGCTGCTTGGGAAGTCTTGGGGTGCAAGCCGAGAATAAATAACAGGATTTATGGGTAAAAATGTTGATACCACGTCATATCCGGTGTGCCATGGTTAGGAGTTGAATGGTGGTTTTACTCAAGTGGCTTATTGATGGCAAAAGTTAAAAATCGACACTAGAAAGAGAGCCCACTGGCAAACAGGCATTGTACTTCTTATACTGTACCACTAACTGGGTATCCCCCAAGTCTGGAAGTGAATAGTTGTGTGTGTGTTGCCATGTGATGGACTGGCAAGCTGTCCAGGGTGTACCCTGCCTTCGTCCAATGTCAGCTAAGATCAGCTAATATGATTAAGAGCTTTCGCAAATGAATGAATACTAAGCGGACACCTTTTGTGCGCAGTATTAACAGGAATGATTTATACACAATCGCAGGGAAAAAATAGACAATGATGATAATGTTTGTATATTTTTAATTTTACACGTAAACAGATGAGATTATACATACTGTATTATACATTGAATATACAATCCAAAAGGTACTCTTTTGTTGCTCCTTTCATTTAATAAATGTGCCTGGATACAAGTCCTAGTGTGTATAATGCCCCCCGCTCACACTTCAGTCTTCTGCATTAAACTTCTGAAGAGTCCGATTTTCGCATCTTCGTGGCGTTTCAGTCGTGTGTGACATCACATCCTGCTGTGAGGTGATGAATATTCAGTTAGCTGTCATACCAGTCCAGGAAGAGTAGCGAGAAAGAGCACATGACCAGGAAGAATAAGATCCAGACACGGAACCCTGCGTTGTTCTTAATCGCCTGTTGGATGAAGACGCAAAGTTCACGTTGATGTACGCTGCCTTCACAACATGTAACGGGGCATGCTTCAAAGTACGGTCAACTTGAAAGGTTGAGAACACGAAAATCAAAGTGTGGAGCTGTGAAGCGATGATGAGGAGCTACAGGATGTTTTGGGCAGGATGGTCAAAAACGAGGTCCCTATAGTCAGTTGTCAATAGAAATTCTCTGTGATGGGTTTACCTTCACTATGATAGGTAACTATGTGTGAATATCATTTAATTACAAAGCGCATTAAGATCAAATCGGCTAAAATACGGTCAAGTTGATCGGATCTGGTAGAATATCAAGAGCAGGCTTTGGTTTCACAGAGCAGGGTTCACCTGGCGCCATCTACAGGGCTCAGAGTGCACTGCATAAGTAATGCAGAGTACCGAGTGCAAACACAATAGCTTTGGTACGAAGATTTCGTGTGCGTGAGTGTTTCCCACCTTCCGAATGTCTTCGTTGCCTTCTTTAACATTTTCGGTGGTTCCAACAACCAGCTGATGAATATTATCAATTTCAGTTTCCTACATTACACACACAAAAGGCAATGTAATTCTTATACTGGACCGCTCATGCTTCAATATGTGTAACACACACACACACACACACACCTGCTGCAGAACTTTCTCAGCAAAAATCTCCTGCAGCCGAGAGATCTCCACCACCTTACCTTCAATCTGCCTGAACACACACACACACACACACACACACACACACACACACACACACACACACACACACACACACACACACACACACCAGCATTCCCCAATGAAATAATGCATATATACTCTTTCTTGACTGCCATCAGTGACATTTGTATCAGTTGCGCAGTGTTAGCCTAGCGTAGTTAGTTGGTTTATTTCATTTTCTAGTCCACTTAATACTAATAAAGGTCACGAGGAGGCTGGCGCCCATCTCAGCTGACTCTGGGCAAGGACAGGGTACACCCTGGACAGCATACCAGGCCATCACAGTTTTTCTTTTTGGATGGGGATTCTGTGTAGCATTTTCATGTTCTTCCCACGTTTGCATGGGTTTCCTCTGGGTACCCCGGTTTCCTCACACAGTCCACAGACATGCACATTAGGCTAACCCAGCTGTTCCAAATTGCCCCTTGATGTGAGTACAAGTGTGAATGCTTGTGCAATGGCCTGACAAGCTGTTCAGGGTGTATCCTGCCCACACCCAGATTTGGCTGAGATAGGCTCCAACCTCCCAGTGACCATAGTAGGATTAAGAGGTTCAGGAGTGGTGTCTGCTCAGCTCATGCTAGCGATGCTTTCCGCATCCAACATGCACAACCCTGAGGCTTCCATCCAGAACCTCCACCTCCCATCTGAGCACTTTCTGATGGACAACCAGAACAAAAATCTCTCTTCAACTTAATCTCACGTCTAGAAAGCAACTTTAAGATCATCTGCACCTTAAAGTGCAAGAATACAAAATATTCGGCTCGTTTATAATAATAATAATTCAAAATGATTGACACTCGAGTTGCTCGTGTCTTACCTGACTTCATCCACCAGGCTGTTCATCTCACTCACCAGCCTCTGGTTCTCCTGCTCAAACTGGACACAGATATCAGTACATTACACAGAATGAGAGGGACACAAACCGCTTATATATCGTACATGGATGTACAGCCGCAAGTGCATACCATCTGAATTTCCTCAGGAGAGAGATCGTCCTCCACTCTACTGTCCTCCCAGAGGTCAACACCACCATCGCACGTCGGCTTCTCTAAGACCAGCAATATACAAACGCACATTACACATCCGAATGCTTCTCATACGCTTAATACCTCAGTGCTCTTGAATCCTCTATTCTGATTGGTCAGGAGTATTCCACGTTCTCATATATTAGCTTTCTTTAACAGTAACGACAAATACAGGAGCCTCGTATTATGCAAGGAGGCTCCAGGGTCAGTATTTTGTGACAGGATGGTTTTTTTTCTGCTCCTATGGTTTTAAATGGGTGTGGACGCCGTACCACTGCTTTCCTCCGGTAGCGTCTTTTCTGCATCTTCGCTTTGAGGTCTTTCCACCTTAATCCTCTGTTCTGGTTCCAGCCGAGATCTGAACAAACAGAGTGAGAGAATCAGCCTTTTCTGCCACACGGTGTAGACGGTAAACCTGTCATGAGCGTGATGTGTGACTCACAATCGCTTCTTATCCACCAGCCGCTTCACACGGATCGCTCTTTGCTCGGAATACAGCTTACACACACCTGGTCATACACAGGATGAAGATGGTTAAAAGGTATTCAACGTGATAAAAAAAATACCATGTATTATAATAATAATAATAATTATTATTATTATTATTATTATAATTATATAGACAAAAATGATTCTGCAGTCAACAGGTAAGAAAATTAAAACAGTCTAAATCCAGATGTTTTCCTATATTTAATGAATCATGCGTGGTACACACGAGAAAGAGACAAATGTAGTGGTCGTGCTTTAGGGATCCAATCATCAGCTTGTTGCTTATACACAGATTATTATTACCGTATTTTCCACACTACAAGTCAGAGTATAAGGCGCACCTTCAATGAACGGCATATTTGAAAACTGCTCATATATAGGGCGCACCGAATTATAAGGCGCATAGAATAGAAGCTACAGTAGTGGCTGGGGGTAGCGTTATGCATCCACTAGTTGGAGCTGCGCGAAAGGGAATGTCAAACCGGATACATCCTGAGCAGCCCGCTAGACCAATGCAAGGCAACAGACATACAACCATTCCCACTCACACCCAGGTTCAATTTATAATATCCTATGAACATTAGCCTATGTGGGAGGAAACCAGAGTTTCCCAGAGGAAACCCATGCAGGCAGAGGAGGAACAAGCAAATGCCAGACAAAAATGTCTGAGCCGAGTTCTTCTTGATGCGAGGCGAACATGCTAACCACTATGTCACTGTCCTACCCCTCCTCATGAGTATCGCTCCTCTTTCTCTTCCTCCTCACCCAAAATCTTCCACACCTCTTTATCATTACTCGTACTCTTCATTGGTTTCTTTCCGGCGCTTGCCACCTGCAACTGTACAGTATTTTGTTTTTGCATCTGTGTTTTTAATTGATTACGCATCGTCATTATTATTATTATTATTATTATTATTATTATTATTCCTGGTATTAGTATGAACAATGCAGACCATACTAATGATGTTCTTTTCTTAGAAACTGTACCCTGTGTAAGTGAATACACAACAGAAGCCTGTTAGCCGCAAACATTGGCTCAGGGATAACAAGTATGAGATGTAGTACCTACAGGTCAAAGGGTCAACAGCATATACTGTGTCCCTTTAAGTACAGAACAAATAATCTCAAAGGCTGTAAAGGAAACTCTTAACCCCTGGACCTTCCAGAATAAAATGCATTCACTGGTGGCCCCAGCAGAGGTCGGGAGCTGGGAAGGTCTGAACAAGGAGAAACACGGATAAGATCAACAAGGAGTCGTAAAACCCACTAATTAAACGGATCCTCCCTAAATTCTGATACCCGTTATTTACGCTTTCCAATTACGCCTACATGCACTCGCTCATGTGCGGTTTCAGAAATACTACAGCGGATCAGTAAAGGGGTGATCACACGGAAAGTACGACACAAAAAAAAAATTGACTGATGCGAGTTTTGAAAATTTGTCTGAAGTTTTGCGACTCGACATCAAGTGGATATGAATACGTATATATGACGTATCTACTACTTTTCTTTCGGCTCCTCCACTCAGGGGTCGCCACAGCGAAGCATCTGTTTCCATCCATCCCTGTCCTCTGCATCCTCTTGTCTCACACCAGCTACCTTCATGTCCTCTCTCAGTGCATCCATGTACCTTCTCTTTGGTTCCTCTAGGCCTCTTGCCTGGCGGTTCCAACCTC
>JAQNCB010000005.1:5653085-5663937 GCA_030068295.1 Euristhmus nudiceps | reverse complement strand
CACACACACACACACACACACACACACACACACACACACACACACACACACACACACACACACACACACACTCATACTCATACTCATACTTTGGGGCAATTTAGCAGAAACAGCCAGTTAGCCCAATGCACATGTCTTTGGAATATGGGAGGAAACCAGAGTGCCCAGAGGAAATGAACATGCAAACTCCACGCAGAAACACCTGGGACTCAAACCCATGACCTTTTCGCTGTGAGGAGGACGCGGTCACCAACATGCCGCCCAGATGAAGCTTTTGTACAGTTTAAATTAGTTCAAGCATGACAGGTATTTTTTTTTTCATTCGTTTTGAATTCTTAAACCTGATTGGTTAATTCATTTTTCTGATTCATTTTCCATTACGGCATCCATTTCAGCTGCGATGCTCAGTGTAAAATTTAATAACTGTGCAGTAAAAGTGTGCAATTATTAATTTGGTGGATATTTTTAAATCGCAGACTCAACTGTTAGATCTAGTTGAAGATGAGAAACAGGATGCTGGGCAACAAGGTCAACAAGATGCTCAGATGTTTTGCCGACTTTTTCGATTTGTTGTTCTATTGATGACATCAGCAGAATCCAGTAAAGCGTTAATTTGACTCATCATCATCAGCGCCGGTGCTTATCCCCAGTTTCTGTAGCGTGAAGCGACTCGGAGTTCAACTCCTCCTGGATGGGACGCTGGCCCATCGCAGGGTCCCTTCCCAGTATTTTTAATGGTACCCATTTATACTGCTGGGTGGACAGAGGCATACTTGTGGTTCAGACCTCGCCCAGGGGTCCTAGCACAGTGAGGGTCTCACAGAGATTCGAACCCACGTCCATCTTGATCATGAGCCCAGCACTCTAACCGCTACGCCACCGGCCCCACTAATTTGACTGGCGTGGTCCAATAGCATGATTCCCATGAGCACACAGGCAGAAGCAGAACATGCAAGCTCCACACAGAAGAAGACCCCAGTCAACTCACCCTTCATCCTACTAAGGGCATGTGAGGCGGCTGGAAGGTACCTCCGCAAACACTGGGTGGAGGCAGGGTGCACCCTGAACAGCCTATCAGTCTATCACAGGGCCAATGTGCACACAAACGCACACACACAAAATCATTAATGCTTCCCATCACAACTAGTGACAAATAAGCAGTTTATAATAGCATAACATACATTACATGTCTTTAGACTGTGGGAGAAAACTGGCTTTCCAGGAGGAAACCCATACAAGAACAAGCACAGGAACGTCCTTGCTGAGCCCAGGACCCAAATCCAGGACCTTCACGCTGTGAGGCAGACATGCAAACCACTACGCCACCATCCCCCAGTCAACTATCAAATCAAAACCGCACCACCATGCCATCCTAAACTATAACAGTTAAGAAAAACTTGTATGAAAACTTGGCAATGGCTCACAGTTAGTGAAAAATTCTTGCGAAGCTGAGACTAAACAGTGCCCGAGGTTTCTTTGTAAACGTTCCCTACACTGGACAACCAACAGCACACACCCTATTCACTATATAGGGCACATAAACACAATTACAGTCATATCATCTGTCCACTATGGATCCGTCCCAAACCACACACGGACTGCAGTATAACAGTTAAAGCTACACAAATATTAGCACAGATGCCCAACTGTCATCAGTCCACAATCTTACTGTGTGTGTGTGTGTGTGTGTGTGTGTGTGATTTATTTATATTATCCGCAGTAATTTACAGCTGTACGTGATTCTGCAGAAACATTGGCAAAAAAAAAAAAAAATCACCATCACACACACACACACACACACACACACACGCACACACACACACAATTTTCAGTCCAGCTTATCTCTGCTCTTCATATGGCTTCATGAGTCCACCAATCAAGGCAAACTGTAAATCTGTCCCTGTATCTCCGACACACTCCCACACAGTTGTATGTGCTTTCTATCATAAAGCTCCGTAATCCTATTTCAGAATAATAATAAAAAAAAAATCTTTCACACACAGCCACACTCTGAATATTCAACACACACAATATTCCACTCATGACCGATCCTTCATTCTTTCCTCTGACTTCACTAGATAGGCAGCATGTTTAGAAAATAGGCGCAGTCCTCTTTAAATTGGACAAGTGTAAACCTTCGATGGCAAACTGTGCCTGAATCCTGTTCTGTAGAAATAGTGATAAATAAATCACTATCACGGCTGGGATTAAAGCATCAAAGTGCCGCATCAAGAGCAAAGGAATGAAAAAAGCACGAGTGGGCGGAGCTGATGGAAATAATCAGGGATGATAATGATGTCACTACCCTGAAACTGGCTGTCGTATGACAACATGTGGGTGGTACGATGCGCATCGTGGTTAGCGTGTCCGCCTCACAGCACAAGCGTCCTCCTGGGTTCAAGTTGGTTTTGGGCGGAGTTTCCATGCTTGCGTGGGTTCACTCCAGGCATGCCGGTTTCCTCCCATAGTCCAAATGGAAAGGTAGGGCCACCTCTCATCAAATTATGATGGTAACATCAGGCCCAAAAAAATCTAAATACAAAAAAACATGCACATTAGGCTAATGATCTATTCCATGTTGCCCCTATATGAGAGTGCGAGTGTGGATGGTTATGTGTGTGCGCAGGCTCTGCTGTTCAGGATGTACCCTGCCTTCGCTTACAGTCAGCGGCGATAACTGTGACCCCGTAACTGAAGGTTTCCGGTCATGTTGCTGAATCTCACTCATTTGCAGAACTGTTGAGGCTCGCGTGGCGCCTGGTGCCTATCTCGGCCAGCACTGGGTGAAGGTGGGATACACCATGAAGAACTCAACAGACCATGACCATGGCCAACACACAACAATTCACACTTACAGCTACACCGAGGGGCAATTTGGAGCTGACAATTATCCGGATGTCATTGGACTGGAGGCAGAAACCGGGGTACCCGGAGGAAACCCACAAAAGCACATGCAAACTCCACACAGAAACGCCGGAGCCCGGGACTTGAACACAGGACCTTGTTTCTGCATCATGCCACCCACATGTCATACTAAAAATATCAAAAGTTGTTAAATTATTACTCTCAGTCTCCTACCACTACTACTACTACTACTACTTTTCTTCCAGCCGGTCCCCTCAGGGGTCGCCACAGCGAATCTCCTACGATTGTTTAAATAGACAGTCCATTTATAATGCCTTCAGCTGGAGGTGGTTCAAAGACCTCTTAAACAGGACACTGATTCATTTTGAATGGTCCTTTTCACCACACTTCCTTGTTAGACCTGCTCTTGATCTGGCATATTGAACGCACCAAGTGATAACATACCCCGAGTACTAAATAAACCACTGAGCAGGTTCTTACCGGGTATCAAACCAGGTATAAACCTCACAGCCAGCACCACGGCGCTTTATTTCCCTCCTGCAGGGAGGAAAATGTCTCCGTTCTTTTCAGTGAGATCCCATCATCATCATTACTGCTTCATCAATCAGTTTAATATACAATAGAACAATACAGCTCCTTATTCTACATACAAAGCTGTCTGTCTCACTCTGTCTCTCTTGCTGTCTCACTCTCTCCCTTCCTTTTGTCACCTGTCTTTTCACCTGATTATTCACATTTACCTTTCATCCTGCTGTTATTACTTTTTCATGGTCGCTCTCTTCTTCTCAGTCCTGCTTTTTGTTCCCAGTCTTTCTCCCTAACATTGGCAATCATGCAGAAACTTGGAGAGTGTGTGTCCGTGTGTGTGTGTGTGTGTGTGTGTTTGTCATAAAAGGCTCAAGTATGTCTTCGTAACCGTATGTCTGCAAACACAGTGCAAGTGATGCGTGCTAGTGGCTTGTCCAAACTAATTTTAGAAGGGCGCCACAAAAAGTGAGTCCTGGACTCGGACGATCAACAAATTATTCCATTTGGAATTCCATATTGGTTATATAACAAGGTTACATAACTCTTCCAGGAGTGTGAGACACAGAACTCATGATCTACAATGTAGGATCGGAAAATATGCAGCCATCAGGACAGTCGCCATCAGGGATAAGAAGGATATGCTACCAATCCACAATAAGACGGAGAAAACAACAATAAAAACAAGGTAATATTCGGTGTGTCCTATCCCAACAGACAATGGTGGTATTTCTTCGTACCCTTGGAATCCGACTGCATCCTGTTCCATGGTCTCCTGCCAAAACCCAGGCTGACTTGATCCATGAGTTTAAAATGCAAAATAAAATATCGATATATATGGTACTGTGTATAAAAAGACTTCTCGGGGAAGCCACACTTTGGGAACATGAATGGAAGTGGTGGAGTCTACATTATAACAGGCACGAATTAATGAGCGAGCATGACTCTCATGACCACAAGCTCCACAACAAAGCTGTACAATAAAACCCAAAGCGATTAGTATGAATTACAGATTCGTTCTTTTTCCCTTCCACTTTTCCTCGTGGGGCTGCAGTGGCAACCAGCCAAGAAGCCCACATCGGTCTATCCCCAGCCGCAGATTCCAGATCCTCCTGGAGATCCCTACAGGCTTGCGAGCCAGCTTGACATGGCTCTTCTATGGGATCTTAATCCAGTTGGACAAGCTTGGTACATCCCTACCGTGAGATGTCTTGGGGATATGCTTCTAAGAGACATTAATCCGTCTCAACCGATTCGTCTTCATTTGGAGAAGCAGAAGCTTCAGTATGATTTGATGAGTTCCTTATGCGATTACAGGGAGTAAAGCCCATCAAACTTGTTTTGAGGAAAATAAGCTTCAGTTCAATTTTCCCTGGAAAGTGGTTGAAGAATTTTTTTTTTTACATATTTAGAGTACCGGTAGTGTTCAATTCATGTTCTGAACCGCCTATTACTAATACTAAAGCTTGATTTTGCACCAGTTCATCCGGTATCCTTGGCAAGATTCTTACCACAACCAGCCTCTCCTGGATCCAAGTTCACCCTCTCCAAGTGGATCCAAGTTCACATCAGCAAAGTGAGTGTGACAGAGGTCAGAGGTCACTGTGGTTGTAGCAATAGGAGGACCAGTGGGAGAACTGGAAGCAGTGCAGCAGTCAGTGATCAAGCAGAGCTTGAAGTCATGACATCACACATCTTGCTATGGGGTACAAGAAAGCGTTTCAGAGAACAGACAAGCTACACACAAACAATTGCATTTGTGTGTGTGTGTGTGTGTGTGTGTGCGTGGGGGGGGGGGTAACAGAATGTCATTCACAATAGAACAATGGCATTATGACATCACGTCATGTTCCAGTTTAAGCCGAAACATCAAAAATACATACATGTTCAAAAAATGTATTTCATGTTCATATAATAGTCTTACCCATAATGCATGTCTGAGAAGAAACACATTTAACAGAGAACATGTATGATCATAGTGCAGAGGAATTTTCCCATCATAAAAAAACTATTCAATATTATTATTATTATTATTATTATTATTATTGTTGTTGTTGTTGTTCTTGTTATTATTGTTGTTGTTGTTGTTATTGTTATTATTAGTATTGTTATTATTATTAATATTTTTATTATTATTATTATTGTTGTTGTTGTTGTTGTTGTTGCTGTTATGATGGGACAATGGTGGCCCGGAGGTAGGGTGCTGGATTACTGATGCCAAGGTCGGGGGTTTTAAGCCCCGCTATCAACAGGTTGTCACTGAGTTATCCAAGGCCGGCCAAGTCTCTCACTGTCTATGCCATGGTGAGAGGCAGTGAAAGAATCATTGCTGATTTTCGTCAAGATTAGGCCTGGCGAGCTGTCCAGGGTGTACTCTGCCCAGAGTTGGCTGAGATGGGCGCCAGCCTCCCTGTAACTCTAATTAGGATTAAGCATTTCAGAAAATAAATGAATGATTGTTATTATGATATTATTTGATTGCGTTTTTGTTAATGGCAATGTCACAAAGCAGCGTTACAGACTATATGTGTGTCCCTATACATGTATACATCCCTACATAGCAAAAGTGAGCAAGGCCGTGGCAACAGTGGCAAGGAAAAACTACCTAAGAGGACATAATGAAGAATCTTTGATAGGAACCAGACACAAAAAGAAAACCCATCCTCATTTGGGTTTTCTCAAGTTCTTCCACACCGCTCCATCCATTGGCTTCCTGTAGCTGTTCGCATTAGAGTCAAAACATTAATGCCTGCCTAAAAAGCCAAAAACGAACCCGCACCCTCCTACCTCAAAGCAGTTATCACACCCTGCAGTACACTGTGTTCTCTCTAATAATCTAGCGCTGCTAGACTGGCCCATCCTTCTGCCAAGGGAGAAGGAAAACATGCATCTGAACTTTTCGTAACTCACTTATGTTGACAAAAAGATACAAACTGGATAGGAGGAAATTTTGTATAGTTATAACAGGAAGTCTAATTTGAATAAATTATCAACTGTGGATTGAGGGAGACTTGAATGGAAAAGCTATTCATGACTGGTGTGAGACTAATTGTCAATGATTTGTATCATTTGTATCAATAGCAAAATTGTTTGTACAAACAACAGTCTAAATCTATCAGCAGAAGCATCACGTGGTCCAACCAGGCGTAGGACATGAGGATAGATTCCAAAAGTGCTTTGGGAAGCACAGTTTGGTATGTCAGAAGTAGCATGTGTAGCTCAATGAAAACAGAGAGGGAGAGAGAGAGAGAATAATTTGTTGCAAAAGGATAAATTTATGACTGAAATTCCAAAAATAAGAATAATATGGGTGGTTCTTCATACCTTGGTTGTAGATTTATGACTACGAGCTGAAATTGTGAGAATGATTAATGTCTTTTCCTTGATGTGAACTATTCGGTTAATGGCCGTGTTGGTCCATACTGCTGACAGTAATTGTCGGCACCATTACTCCAGCAAGAACGTCTGGTGTTTATTTGATTAAAAACCTGAAGAGTACAGACGAAGGACCTGCCATGTCCACATTCTGTTATATAGGATAAGTTATTTAAGCACTCACAATTTTTCCTGCACTATTATCTCTCCTGCTCTGTCAAAGCTTTTTCTTCTTTGGCCTGGATCAGGTCTGCATGCCTCAACAATTGCTTTTAGAAGACAGCGATAAAGATGGGGGGGAGCATGCACACAGAAACGCCATCGCCGAACCCAGGACTCGAACCCAGGAAAAATAATGTACACAAGTTATTGTGTGTAATTGTCTTTTACATTCCTCGGTGTGTGTGTGTGTGTGTGTGTGTGTGTGTTGAAGCCGTGTAAGATGATGTAAGAGCCGTGAACATCAGTTTAACATGCTCAACTCTAATTGGTCAAGAGGCACATCTACTATCACACAGCATGCTGCCTGAGCTTGCGCGCGCGAACCGAAATGTCACTGAAATGTTGAACAATAAGAATTTGTCCCAGTGCCTTTCACCGTTAGGTCATAATGGTAATCTCCTGCCGAGCGCGAGGAACTCTCATGGTCGCACCCGGGCCGGGAGAGCGCGCGCGGTTTAAATCCAGGCGTGATAAATCTGTCGCACAAATTAAACAATAAAGAGCTGTCCGATCGGGGGTTAATTATGAGGCGCGCGGGGCCGCAGGGGCGGGGCGGGGTGGCCATCCGTCAGCGCGCGAGGCGGGACGAAGCGGCGCGCGCCACATGTGGTGAGCAGCTGATAAGAGCGCTCGCGCCGATCAGCAGATTCTCACGCCTCATAAATCTGATCCAGTAACACGCTGAGCTGAAATCAATAGAGCCTTAAAGGACTAATTAACTCACATGCACTGTGTGTGTGTGTGTGTGTGTGAGAGAGAGAGAGAGAGAGACAGTAGAGATTTCGAAAGTAAGTTTAGGGGCGTGGTCTGAGTATTGCACGGGAATCACGCGCTCCAGTGTTATTAAGTTTCCAGGCCTGCTGTGGCCTCGAGCCTACTTCCGGTTGCACTTATTTACGGAGGGCGTTCACATAGATGTCTACAAGTGTCACTCACTCTTTTCACAATGCACTAATGCATGCCTGGAGAGTAAAGTGTTTATCTCCAAAATGACGTCACACTCTAATTAGCATATTTTTTTCAATCGTCATGATTATTTGCATATCAAAAGGGTGAGATAAAGGAATAGAAGGATGTTTCATTATAATATATAAAGATACATTTTGTGGCGAAGTGGTTAGCAAGTCCGCCTTACAGAAAGAAGGTCCTGGGTTCGAGTCTCAGGCTTAACCATTCCCACTTTGCATGGTTTCGCTGTACTTGCACGATTTAATCAGGGTACTATGGTTTCCTCTGATGGTCCAAAGACATGCATATTAGGCTGATTGGCTTTTCCAAATTGTCCCTAGGTGTGTGTGAGTGTGTATGCGAATGATTGTGTGTGTGTGTGTGTGTGGTGGATCTGTAATGGACTTGTGCTCTATTCAGGATGTACCCTATCTTGGCCCAGAATTGGTTGAAATAGGCTCCAGCCTCCCCACAACTCGATTAGGATGAAGTAATTCTGCAAATGAATGAATTATAATAAAAAGAAGGAATGTTTCATGGGGCCGGTTGCGTCGTGGTTGAGGTCCTGGGCTCATGAGCAGGAGGTCATGGGTTCGAATCACAGTGGGACCCCCACCGTGCTAAGACCTCTGGGCAAAGTCTTAACTGCAAGTGTGCCTCTGTTCACCCAGCAGTATAAATGGGTACCAGTAAAAATACTGGGAAGGTAACCTGCGATGGACTGGTGTCCCATCCAGGAGGAGTTGAACTCCTAGTCACTTCACGCTACAGAAACGCTATAAGCACCATCGGTTTTACCAGGGACCCTGCCAGGAACAGACCCATGAATGCAGGTAACTGTTATTATGGATTATTATGTTATCATCTCCTTCATTTTCAATTTTGATGTTGCGTCTGTGCTCGCGTACCCACACAGACAACTCCATAAATGAAGAAGGTGCCAGGATAAATATATACGCTGCTGTTGATGGCACTGAGGGCGCGTGCACATCAAAGCTTATCCTCTTTTTTTAAATTCTGCATATGATACATTTCTGTAAACTTACACATGCAAACATCATGAGAGCTTCGCTTCGAGGCAGTGCTTAAATATTTAGATTTTCTCTTATATTTCTTGAGGGCTAATTTTTTTTCGAGCAATTCTGAAATTTCTGCTCGTCTAAATCCTGTGACTGGAAAAGAAGCCAAAAAAGTCAGATTACAGATCTCCATAGAGATATTATTCAAGTTTGTCGATGCTATGGTTACCCATAATCCTCCTCTTTCTGTCAAGGCAAACGTGCTTCAAGCATGAGATGAACCACCCAAGCACTGATGGGCATTTCTACTTTATATCTGACCTCATGAGAGTACAGCTGCCTGCTTCTGCACGCAGTCCGGATGCACTCTTCTAATTCAGGGTGCTGTTCAAGTGTGTGTGTGTGTGTGTGATTTGTTACTACTGCTCATTAAGTTCTATTCAGTGCACGAGGCTATAACAGCCCTCCCGTATTGAGTGGATATAAACCCTATATTTTCCCCCCGACTTAATTTAATTACTCTAATTAGATTAATGACAAAATGTGAGCTGCAAAATTAAGATAATTCGGCATGCAAACTCTTCTAATTAAAAAAAAAAATCCAAGAGTGTCAAATTGAGGTCAGATCCCTCCAGGCTTGTGGAAAGGCATGTCGTGACTTCCTGCAAAGGTTAAACACATACACAGGGGCGAATACAATCTTTAGAATGATTTTACATATATATTTAATGTGTGATGGCCTAGCGAGTTGTCCAGGATGCACTCCACCCTCACCCAGAGGAGGCTGAGATGAGCTCCAGCCTCCCCATGACCCTAGGATTAAGTGGCTCAGAAAATGGATGGATGGTTATATTTAATGTATGATGTACACATATAATATTACAATATAATATGTGTTCGGGGTGTACCCCGTCTCTTACCCAAAGTCAGCTGGGATTGGCTCCAGCTTCCATCCCGACCCTGATGGATACACAGATAGAAATAAGAGCACGTAGTTTAATTGGCCGACACGCCGTCATCCCGCCTGGGGTGTGTCTAACCGGCCAATTAGCCATTAGCTAGCTGCACTGTGCGCTAATATATAGAGGGATCATTCGGTGTGTGAAAACAGTTTGGTGCACAGTAATGAATAATGTTGTCTTTTTTTTCCTTTACGAATATTTACTAATAACGTTAAAGTGCTCGGGGGCAGCATGGCTGCATAGTTGTTACCACGGATACCTCACAGCAATAAGGTCCTCAGAGAGGGAAAGGGCATTTCTGTGAGACGTGTTGTCCCCATGCTTGAGTGCGACTGTTAATGGCTGTGTGTGTGTGTGTGTGTGTGTGTGTGTGTGTGTGTGTGTGTGTGTTGGCTCTATGATGGACAAGCAAGCTATTCAGGGCTTCACCCAGCTTGCACCCAGAGTTGGCTGAAGTAGACTCTAGCCTTCATGTGACCGCAGTAGTATGAAGAAGTTTGGCAAATGAATGAATGAATAAATGAAGTGCTTTTGACAGGGAAAAGTGTGAGGGATTGCGCATGCAGTTGCCTGTTTTTGAAGCTCTGAAATACTTGACTTACTTTGACTGACTGCAGTGAGAACGCAGCCAGGATGGAAGTTAAAAAAAAAAAAAAAAAAAAAAAACGGAACAGAACCTCAAGAGAATTAAAAAAAAAGTGCAGAACCTCAAGAGAATTAAAAAAAAGACCACAATTTTAAAATGCCATATAATAAACGACTTGTTAACACCATTTGCTCGGTCAGTACAGAGAAATCTCAAGAGTCTTTTTGCACGTTACGAAAGACCTCGGGCTGAAATCTCTCCGTACAGACCTTCAACTTGATTAATAAGTAGTGTGTGTGTGTGTGTGTGTGTGTGTGTGTGTGTGTGTGTGTGTGTGTGTGTGTGTGTGT
>JAQNCB010000005.1:5551548-5564476 GCA_030068295.1 Euristhmus nudiceps | reverse complement strand
AAAGTTGAAATTAGAAAGGCAGCTGCAGGAGCTCTAACGGGCACGTCTTACTCCATTAGGCACCACACCGGAAGTCCGCACTTTATCTTCTATCTGAATTCCTGAAAGGGAATTTTGAGAAAACATTTCCCAGTTTCTCATTTCTCAGGGCCCATGAACTGATACAGGTTTTGAGGTTGAAGGTCAAGATCACATGACGTCTTTTTAGAAAAATTTTGTGTACACTCTACTAGCTGACTGCCTCCATGGATTTCGACCAAACCTTCACAAGTTACTTATTAGTAAATGCCCATGAACTGGTGCAGGCTTTCGGGAAATAGGTAGACATGTTGTTTGACTTTCTTTTTCTCTCTCTTTCAGGCAGAGATTAAAAATTTGTTCAAGCAAGTTAATTCGTTTTGTGCAGTGTGCCAGAGCTCTCTGTCCTTCAGCAAAAGTCTTGTCAGGAATCAGGTTCTTTTTACACACACACACACACACACACACACACACACACACACAAACTTTGCCAATCAGAGCGTGCGATTGTGCTCATCAAATGGGTGATGGGTAAATAAATAATTATTTGCAGAAGGCTAGGTGTATAGCTCAGGATCAATTAATTTTAAAAGGTGTTGTAATGGAATGTGCTTTTTTTATGTTTCTCCATGAAGTGTATCCATAAACATTTAGCAAGTTTCAAAACAGGCTAAAATGGAGCCTGTGTGACCGTTCTGACGACGCATACATGACTAGTGTCACACTTTAAAATGTATAAATAAGCCTCCGGCTCAGTGGATATCGCTGGATAGTTACAGACGTTACTCCAAATTCTTGAATTTAAATGGTGGATGAAAATCTGAAAAGAATGTATTTGTTGCGATGGACTGGCGAGCTGTCCAGGGTGTACTCTGTCCTCACACAGAGTGGGCAAAGATGCGCGCCAGCCACCCTGAAACTCTAGTCAGGATGACGCAGTTCAGAAAATGAATGAATGAATGAACCATGTATTTGTTTGTTACAGCTTATTGGTATTAATATCACTGAAAATTAGTCCGCATTCAATGCTGATTAAATGTGTTAAGTGTGTTACTAACATTTTTGTGTGTGTGTGAGAGAATTATTCATTGGTTCATGTTGGGCTAGTTCAGAAATTAATACTTCTCTCTCTCTCTCTCTCTCTCTCTCTCTGTTTCCTCCATCATTTTCCCTATTTTTCATTTCTCTCAGGCTTTTGAATGTTTATGTGATATATTGGTGGTGTTCAGTCGAGGCAGACTCGAAGATGTCATTGCTCAGAGTTTGTGCATTTCCCCTGATGACACACTCCGGGCTGAAATGGCGTCCTTCCTAATGGATTACATATTCTCTGACGATGACGATGAGGAGATGGGTACATGTCGTTACTTAGCATGGTTTATCAAACTGTGATTGTGTTTCAAGCATGCTATTAATTCATATCCGGGAGGACTGACTTATTCTATCTTGAAATATATACTGTATTAAAATATGTGCAATTTATTTATTTTTATTTTTTTGTGCCTCATTTCATGCCTGTTGCATAGCCTGTGTCATTTCTGGTTGCTGCAACGAAGCAGAGGACTCTTATTTATTTTATGAAATGAAAGCATCATTCTTAAGATGTAATTCTTAAAAATATGAAAGAAAAGCATTTATATTATTGAATACTTTAATTCTATGTTTTGTTGCTTTTCATGGAAAAGCACTTCCAGTTTGTGAGTGGAATTAATGGAAGCTATAGAGTTACATCACTTGTTGTTTCCAAAAAAGTTCCATCTGGTGGAAACAAAACCTGTCGAATTCTTGAGAATAAAAGAAAATATTTTATAATGAAATATTTCAGCTTAAAACAAGTCTCTACCATTTCTGTATTTTTTTCCATGGTGATGTGAGCAAATGTCCTAATAGTTGATTAGCCAATCAGAGAAGCAGAATTGCTAATATTGAGTGATGTAGGATAGAATAAAATTCAGTGTTTATTCATAGGTGTGGATGAGGAAGAGAAGCTGAAATTCATGGCTCTTCAGCGCAGACGGAATCAGCTGGCAGGTTACTGTAAGCTTATCCTCTTCAACGTGTTGGAGCTCAGAGCTGCAGCTGATGTCTTCAAACACTATAGCAAGGTGTGTGTGAGTGAGTGATCAAGAGTGATTAACTGCATCGGTAGCTGAAGTGAAATTAAGTACAGTAGGGCTCAAGATGCTTCGTTTTCTCCCGTTAAACGTTTCTGGAGACATCAGTATTCGTGATGGAGGAGATATCAAAATTGTAAATATGAACATTGAAACTGTATCTGAAAAGTAAGTATGCTGGACGAGGGCAGTATTTCCTGGGTGTTAATGTGCCAAACACCACAAACTTAAAAGTGAGTGAGCCTAAAACACTAGCAAGCATGTTCGGAAGCCTATTAAATTATGAGTACATCACTCTGAATGATGCTGCAGAACAATTTCATGCATACATGTACATATCTTTATACAATATACATCTATGTGTAATGGTTTACATTTTTTTGTAACACTTCTGCTGTATCTCTCATCTCATTTAATCTCTTGTTCATTTGTAAAGGATGGGCCAGTGCAAAGAGTCTCTGAGTATGTGTGTGTGTGTGTGTGTAGTTCTACAGAGATTTTGGTGATATAATTCAGAAGACTCTGAGCAAGTGTAAGAATATGAGCCCAGTGGAGAGCGCAAGGACCATCTGTCTCAGCCTGCAGCAGGTGTGTGTTCAGCAGGCTCAGGCCTGGCTTACAATTCTGCATGAGTGACTGCAGAATGCATTGTGAAGAAGTGAATAGTGGATGTGATGATGCTGATCCCTGCTTATCTCCAGTTACTAAATCATAGATTCTGTGCTGTGAGGTGCCATAAGAATAAAGAGGGCAAGTTAGTGACATGTGTTGATAAGATAATATATAAGATCCATTAGCATAATTACGCAGACCTGACCTTGACATTACGAGGCAGGTGATTAAACACACTGATTAGACCCATTACATTCCAGAAAATCAGAGACTTGATTTTTTTTTTTTAATTAGACTGCAGGTTTTATCAGAACCTTCAGAGCTCTTTGGATAACATGTACAGAGCTGTAGTCTCTTATTGTGCCATGTCCTTCATCTGCAATGTTATTATTGCAAGGTTTTTGCACTGTTTCCATCTTTGATGGGTTTGAAAATAAGTAAACAGTAATCCAGATTTATAATCAAATTAAATCTAAATGTTGGCAGTAAACTGTGTAAACGTTTGACTATTTAAATAAAACAATAAAATTTAGAGGGGCATTTATTGAGTACAAAGGGCCTCCACTAGGCAAAAATGGATTATAACCTGGCATGGGTATAATGAACTGTCTCCCCTAGTGGACATCGGATGAAAATTTTTGTTTCAAGTACAGTGAAACCTCGAGATACGAAAGCTTCAGTACACGAAAAAAATTAATTTTACTTAATTATATGCAAAGGTTTTTTCGCTTCATTTTACGAAAAATTATTCATACAAAAGAAATGGAACACAATTTCCCATCATGCATTGGTCAAGATCCACAATCCAGTCCAGGTGGTGGCGGTAATGCACCTTAAGTCGGTTTGTCAACCACCAAAAAAAGAAGAATCCGATGGAAATTAGAAGCTTAAGTTTAATGTTTCCTGCCATTTATTTTCTGACATTTTTATTATTTTCTTTGCCCTCCTCCTCCTCGCCGCTTTCGGACATCGCCTCACTCGAAAGGTAAGGTTTTTCCTATTATTTTTTTTTCTCTTTTTTTTTTTTTTCATTATGGGAAAAGCCGAAAGAAAAGTAGTAGTAGTAGTTCGATTATCTACTTCATTTAGAGGTAGTAACAGTTAGGTTAGGTATATTGAATGATTCAAATGTATTTGGCTCTGATTTTATTCTGGTTTTACACTTATAAAATTTAATGTGATGTTTTTGTAGAGCTTTAGGCGAATTAGGCGATTTACATGTAAAACGCGATTCATTATACGAAAAAATCATGAAAAAGCCACTCCGGAATGGATTAATTTTGTATCTTGAGGTACATTTGTACACTGTACCTTTTTTTTCCTAGGATTTCAGGATCTACCCCCCTCCCCAATATGATCTTGTACACTGATCACCTCAAAAATTTAATTGGTTCCTTCTAGGCTAAGGCCCCACCCCCACACCATGTATGATGAAAATCAGATCAGGACTTTTTGTGTCATCCTGCTAACAGAAAATAGATGTGTTAAATAAATGCTTGTGAAAAAATCCTTTAATAAATTCTGTTCCAACATTTCTTCTGGGTTCTTGCCAGGCCCATATCTGATCCCTCCACAATGTTTGGTGAAAATCGGATCAGCAGTTTTCATGTAAACAAACAGAACAGTGAATACGTAACCTTTCCCACAAAGGCAGTGATACTACTGGTAGTATTACAGTGATCATGGCTCTGCAAGTCACCAGAATTAATTTCTAATAAACAGGATGAGCCTTTTACAGTAATTTGCAGGTCTCCATGAAAGCGCACTCTGCCCCTTTATAATCTATCTGTAACACGTGTCTGACAGAGTACACTGTATGAAACCATGTTTCTTTTCTGTGTGTGTGTGTGTGTGCAGTTGTATTCCTCATTAAGTGACGAGGGTCAGGATGAAGAGATGGGGGACATCAGAGATGTCGCAAAGAAACTGGCCATGAGCTTTGGAATTAATCTACAACACATTCGCAAACCACTCATAGCTCTACACATGTATGTGTGTGTGTATGTATATATACAGGAATGTGTGTACACTTCATCACACAATTAAAAACAATCTTTGAAAGTGTGTGCAAAGTGTACCTTTTTAAGATATAATCCAGTCCAAATGGACAAGCCATATAATATTAACCCAGATTTGTGTGTGCAGGGATGGTATCCATTTTGCACTAAGAGAATCTGATGAAAGTGATCATCCTAATCTACGATTTCTGGAGATCCTCAGTGAATTCAGCCACAAACTCGTAAAGCAGGACAGAGCACAGCTGTGGGTCGCATGCAAACACAATTACAAGAATAAATTAATTATAATTGTAATTATTCTCATTTGAAGAAAAAAAATCTGCCTTGTCTCTTCCTGCCCATCTCTTACTGCAGATTGGATTACTTGCACAGTGTGTGTGTGAGTGTAAACCATGTGTGTGTAAGTATGTATGAGCGCTCACTACGTTCTGGATCCAGAGAAGTTCCCACCATCTCTCCACCATACACACCAGCCAAGAGACGCAAAACTACTGAGAGTCAGTGCGCGCGCGCACACACACACGCACGCACGCACACACTGATCTTTCATCTTGCTTACACTTGTGTGTGTGTGTGTGTGTGTGTGTGTGTGTGTGTGTATGTAGTGTCAGTCAGTAGCAGTTTGGGCACTCCTGCTCTCACCTCCACAGTTATACGGATCCCAGCTGTGCACACAGAGCAATCTCAGCCATCGTCATTAGAATTCAGCTCCGATCTGCTATCAGAGGACGAGTTTGTCGAGGGGTAAAAATCTGTCTATTTCTCTGTTTATTTATGACACCATATATAATAAATAAATAAATAAACCTGACAGATGTTTATTGCTGCTGTAGATATTTTACAGACAAATTATATTTATTTATTCAATAAAACAAACATTTTGAGCTGAACGTAGTTAAAGGTACCGTGTGTAACATTTTATTGGATCTATTTAGCAGAAATTATGTACACCAATAAATAAGTTTTTATTAATCTATAATCATTTAAAAAAAGGACATTCCTTTTTTTGTAACCTTAATAACCTGTTTGTATTAGCATGGAGAGTGGGTCCCCTCTCATGGAGGCCACCATCTTGCACTGCGATGTTTTTTTTTTTTTTTTTTTTTTTTTTTTTAACGGTAGCCCAGCACCACACAGGCTTTGAATTGGTTGTAATCTTGAACCTCACCACTAGATGTCACTAGACACTGAAATCTTACAACGTACCTTTTTATTGTATTTGTTTCACCAGAATTACAGCTCAAATCAGTGCATTGACTGTTTTTGTCGGTGCAGCTCTGTGCTTTATTGGTATGCATGACATTGTTCTGACTGTGTGTGTGTGTGTGCGCAGGAGTGTACAAAGGAAGGTGATGGCCAGCAGGAGGGATCAGGAGAGTTCAGAACACAATGATGTACAATCTCAGCTCCACAGGTGCGTATGTGAACAAGTCTATGGTACAGTGGCTCACAGAGATACCCAGATTGTCGGCCTTATCTACCGCAGGCGAGAGTGTGAATGGTTGTGAGATGGATTGGCAAGCTGTTCAGGGTGTAGCCCGCCTTCACTCATAGCTGGCTGAGATAGGCTCTGGCCTCGCTACGACTGTTAGAATTAAGTGATTCGGCAAATGAGTGGATGGAAATTGTCCCTACATATGTGTGATGGATCGGTACGCTGTTCAGTGTGTACCCCACCTTCACCTAGAGTCGGCTGAGACAGGCTCCAGGCTCCCCGTGAACCTCGTAGGACTAGGTAGTTTGGCGAATGAATGAATTGAGTGCATTTACAGTTTGCGTGTTTATGTTGATAATCCTGTTTTAGCCCTGATGCTCCTCATGCATGAAAAGGGGGATATAGCAGGAATGCCGTTTTTGCAGGGGTTTTTTTTTTTTTTTTTTAGCCGGTGGAGATATAACCCTCACGTTCATGAGACTGGAAGCCACCTGATTGGAGGGGTTTTCTCACATCGAGCTGTCAGTTAAGTGTTTGATAATTGAGATACTTGTGTAAAGTGTGTGTGTTTTCAGGCTGTCTTTGATTGAGGAGGACTTTGAGGAGGAGGAGGATGATCTTGATATAGAGGACTATGATGAAGACTCTGATGATCCTGGTGCTGTATCCTTGGTGAGGGGGAAACAAATTAAATCAATTGTGTGGTGTGTGTTGTGTTTTTTTAATTTTTTTTGGTGAGCACGACATGGATTCATACGGTGTAGTACAAGTAGTGTTAATTCCCTGTTATGTCCTGTCTGGCCCTGCGATGGCCTGGCGAGCTGTCCAGTTAGTTCTCTGCCCTCACCCAGAGTCGGCGGAGATGGGTCCCAGCTGCCCCATCACCCTAATTTAACGGCTCAGAAAATGAATGAATGAATGTCTTGTCTGATATAAAGACTCATTAAAAACAAAAAAACTCACCCTCTCTCTCTCTCTCTCTCTCTCTCTCTCTCTCTCTCTCTATCTCTCTCAGCCCTCAACCCGCCACTCCACTAGTTTCCTCGAAGACCTGTTTGAGTGAGAAATACAATCACATGCGCGCACACACACTGCTTAATTTTGAGACCCCACACCGTTTGTATGTTTATAGAATTTGTTCAAAGCAGATGTGTATAGATATCAATTTAACTATAACTTATAACTGTTTTGTCATTTGGTTAATAAATTTCTTATGACTGAAATATTAAGATGAATTTCTTTCTTTCTTTTTTTTTTTTTTAATACTTTGTATTATCACATCTCATACTCGTACCATGTTGGACTGCCCAGTATACATGAATGTGTCACTGTGATCTGGAATAAACAGGAAATGCTACCTCCATGATTGAGATGCAGTTAGACAGCATGTACTGAGACCACTGTGTCCATGTGCACCATTGTCATGTCCGGTTCTTGGATTTATTTTTGTACAAACTGCCTCTTAAAAAAAAAAAAAAAAAAAAAAAACAAGACAGGAACTCTGTGGAGTCTGGGTTATGTCAGATCAGAGTGGCCCTTTTTTTCAGCCCTACAGTATCTCTCATCCATCCATACTTCATCTTTGCCTCTTCCTCCATCCTTTTATCCTTCCTGCGTGATTGAAGTCAGCAGCTATTTGAGAAGCTGCTGCTTGATTAATTCCTGTTTCTTTTACATCGGTATGCTTTTTTTTTTTTTTCTTCCCCCCTGTCTGCCCTCATTCGTGGATTTGCAGGGTACCTTTTATTCAAAGAGACTTGGTCAGAGATCACCGACTCCAAGCTGAGCTCATTTCAAACACCGATATCAGGGAATATAATGTGAGGAACAACACGCACTTTCAGAAGAAAATAATCAAAGATGTGACAATGTGGTGCCACGTTGTACAACAGTCCAGAAGGAGCCATTTCAGGCAGGTCTTTAATGTTCACCCTCTGCACACATGACACAGAGCTCTCATTCATGCTTGGGGACTTTCAAGTTCGGACCCCCAGATGGTCATAACCTCAGTCCAGCCATTACATGAGCTGGGACTTTTACTGCACCTCATCACTCACTCGTTTACAGAACGGCTAAATCCTGCTACAGTCGCAGAAAGGTTGGGGCGCTTATACATATTAAAAATGCTTTTTTTCCTACAATTGTAGCACAGTCCCAGTTGTGTGTTATTGTCTTCAAATCCTGCCATTCGAGGAACCTACAATTAATTAAATCCTAAAGTTTGAGGGAATGTATGATTGTCTGTTTATATTCCTTTAAAAAAAAGCTTATAAAAAATAATGTTACACGAATAAATTGCATTTAAATAGCCTGGTAACTTTTCAACGAACTTTGAAGGTATTTCTATCGTTTCTTATCTCAACAGGCACAGTGATAACTCAGAACGAGCGCCGCCATTTTATTGTTGGCTTTAAAGCTCCACAATCACGCGCCTCAGCTCTTTTGTTCCGGCAGCCATCTTGGCGCGCTTCTATCACGCAATGCAATTGGACTCCGCTGTCACGTGATACATCGTGTCGCCCTCGGTTTTCGCGCCATGAAGAAATCCCGCCCCGTGGAAAAGAGACCGGCGCAGATTGATTGGTGGAGAGGGTGCATGGCCGGGTCCTTTCATTGGTCGGTAGCACAGGCCGTCTGGAGTTCTCATTGGCGGAGAGTGAGAGAAGTCTCGCGCCAGTTTTCGCAGTAGTGCTTGTTTGTAAGTAGCGTGTACATTGGGCTCAAGTACGAAGAGAGAAATACTGGTGAAGGAGTTAAAACATCAGGCGGTATTTTATTCCACGTTAGGTGTGGAGTTTAATTACTTGGGTGTTTGAATTTGTTTGGCTGAAGAAATGGCACCGAAGGACTACGCGGCAGAGAAAGGTGAGTGAGTGCACGAGCTCTAAAAGTTGGTTTATTTTCTTCACGTGCTTTAACGCCTGTGTTCCACGAGTCCAGTGATACAACAGGTTAAACTAACTCCGAACCGCTGTGCTGCTGTTTGTCGATTGGAGTAGAAACTAGTAACACATGGTTGTACCGTTTCCATCTTTCACTAGGCAACTCTGGAGCAGTACCGTCACCAAGGCCATTGTTAGTAGCCATCCTGCTCATAAGTACTGTCCCTAAAACACTACTAACCTTCTCTTACTTCTGTGTCGGCGGATATTATATTTTAGATTTACGTTTCAGAAATCAAACTATATTTAAAAACACAAACATAACTTTTTTAATTATTATTAAATAAACCGAACATCTAAAGTTGAGTCTCAGTTCTATCCAGTGCACTGTGAGGACCCTGAAGGAACCCGGATGGAGGGGCGGGGCCTAAAGTTACCCGGATGAGCCTCCTAAAACAAAGAGCGCGCAGAGCGCGTGCTCAGCCATGTAAACAATGCTTACGAGCAACGTGTTTACGTCCATTTTCACCAAACACTGAACTAACAATCTGCTTTAGATTACATTAGTTTTACATCAAGTACTATTTAGTACAAGCATTCAAACCGAGAAGGTGGATTTTTCCAGATTTGAATAAACGTGGTTTCGCTTTAATGCTGCACCGCTCTTGTGGAGGAAACGGTAACGCCGTGCCTGCGTCCCAAACAGCTCGCAAGGGCACTAAGTAGGGACCCTGTTTCAATGGCTTTGCTTGCTATTGTAAGACACTACGTGATGCGGCAGCTCGCCTTTTGGGATAAAGCCGTAGCCGTTTTCCCCCTCTGTAAGTAAACGACTGTTGGGGGATGCGCCGTGACGCAGCTGGCGCCTCATCCGCGCGCGGAGGACATCCATCCGCCCTTCCTCCCCCTCCCCGAGAGTCCACAATCCCGAATTGTGCCTTTATTACACTCCTGGAGGTAACTTGTAGCTTCTTCTCCTAAATAAGTTCAGAGAGTTTCTTTTGTTCGGATGCTGTTTCTTTTCTTCTCGCAACTGTGATAACAAGGCACTATTTGAAGCAACCTTCAGAGCGCGTGCGCGCGGCGGAAGTGGCCGCCTCCGTTACGGGGCTCGCCAGCCATGTGCTCCTTTGTTTACAAAAACAGCGAAGTTGTGTGTATGTTCACAATGCATCGAGTAACGGGCTACAGACTTGAAGCTAACCGAGACTTCTACACATTTTCCTCCGTCCTCATCATCGTGTCGCCTTCAGAAGGATGGTTAGTATGTTTAGAAAATCACATCTGGGTTGTTTTTAGCTTTGTTTGGGATTTCTAAGGTTCTGAAACATGGCCGGGGGTAAAATTGGGCTCGAGGAGCATTGTTGGTTAGAATAATTAGAACGAGAAAAATATGTATTATTATTTATTTAAAATGTATAACTTCCATTCATGACTTGTCATGTGCTGCTTGTGTAATCTTAGTGTTTGTTTGTAGTGGTGTGTATGTGATTTTAATGTTATTTCGATTGGAGGCGGCTGAAGGATTGATGTGTAGTACACTTTGTTGTTACTTCCTCTGCGGGGGGAGGGGGATGTTTTGCTCAGTCACGTGACTTGCTGTTTGTCAACGGACGGGCTCGCGCAGTGCAGCTTTCTGTCGCGCGCTTGAGAAAAAAAAGGCTCCTCCTACTCCTGCAGGTTTCTCTCTGAGGTGGATTGAATGTTTGTTTTTGTTAACTTTTTCTTTTTTTTTCTTTTTGGTAGAGAAATGTAAGCGCTTCTTGCAGGAGTTCTACACTGAAGATGATTCTGGGAAGAAGGTCTTCAAATATGGTGCTCAGCTGGTGAGAACTTTTCCTGACACTTTATTATTGTTTAGTTTTATTTCTGTGTTGTGTGTGTATAAAACACTGCGTTGATAAAAGGTGTCTGTTTTTTTCCGTGATCAGTTCATTTTGTCTGAATACAGTGGAACCTCGAGACTGAGTCCTTCAGTACACGAAAACTTCATTTTGCGAAATGATATGCAAGGGTTTTTTCCGGTTCATTATACGAAAGATTATTCAGCATATGGAAGAAATGGAACACAACCGCAGTTTTTAGAATTCGCACTCTAAACGCGCCCCGGCCGCCCTATTGGTCAGTCTCTTTCCCGTCGTGTTCAGTACCATGATCCTGCTCCCCTATTGGCTGAATCTGTCTCATCAAACATCAGTGAATGGGGAAGTGAGTCAAGATCCACACTCCAGTCCAGGTGGTGGTGATAATACACCTTAAGTCGGTTTGTCAACCGCCAGAAAAGGAGAAGAATCCGGTGAAAATTAGAAGCCTAAGTTTAATGTTTCCTGCCATTTATTTTCTGCCGTTTTTAGTATTTTCTTTGCCCTCCTCCTCGCCGCCTTTACTTTCGAACATTGCCTCACACGAAAGGTAAGGTTCCACATTTTCCTATTTTTTCCCCCCCTTTTTTTGCATTATGTTCTATTATCCACTTCATTTACAGGTATTAATGGTTAGGTTAGGTATACTGAATTATTCGACTGTATTTGGCTCTTATTTCGTTCTGGTTTTACCCTTATCATAAAATGTAATGTGGTATTTTTGTAGAGCTTGGAACGAATTAGGTGATTTGCATATAAAACGCGAATCATTACTAAAGCCTCGCCGGATCGGACTCATTTCATATCTCGAGGTACCACTGTACTAAGGTTTCCTTGTAAAACCACTCCAGCTCAGAGCTTAGTATCTCTTATTCACCTGGTTTACATCTTGTTTTGGTTCTGTCTGTTGTACTCTATTGATAAAAACGATCTTACGAATGCACAGTGCAACACCGATAAAGTGAAAGTGGGAAAAAGTCTGAGATGGTGTTCAGTGGGGGGGGTATGTGCGATTTTGCGGGGAATAAAAGGAAAATTTTGATGTTTACCGATGTCATGGCACCCGGGGCAGATTTCATTGACATCCGCTTGCAGGAGAAAGCAAATGGTTTTCGGAAGACTTTGTGGCTGATTTTCATTTTATTTCCAAGAAATAACAATGCAGTTCACGTTTATTTGACCCACAAGTGAATAGGCCTCTTTAAAAACATAGTTTTTTGACTTGTTCCAAATCCGGTGGATTTAAAAATATCGTTGCACACTTCAGGTTTTCCCCACAATAATGTCCCCATTTCTCTCTTTTTGTTTGTAGGTTTCTTTGGCTCACAGAGAGCAGGTGGCGTTGGTGGTGGATCTGGATGACATCGCGGAGGAGGACCCGGAGCTGGTGGAGAACATTTGTGAGAACACCAAGAGATACATCGCACTGTTCTCTGATTCGGTGCATGAGCTCCTGCCTGAGTACCGCGAGCATGAGGTACACAAGCCCTTCCTGAAGATGTTTGATTGGTTGAGTTTTCGATTGTCTGTTTTTAATAAATTAGTTTTGTACTTAATTGCAGGTGGTGGCCAAAGATGCGCTTGATGTGTATATAGAGCACCGTTTGATGATGGAGGGAAGAGGTCGGGACCCTGCTGACACACGGGATCCCAGGAACCAGTATCCTGCTGAGCTGATGAGAAGATTGTGAGTGTCTGAAAGAGTGGACTCGGATTATCTTGTAGTGTGAAGTAGATCAGTCTGTGGTTCTGAGAATGGAACCCCTGTTTAAGGTTCAAAGCTTCAGCACACAGAGAGCTTGTCATTTGTTTGTAAAGTTAGAAGTAGGCTGCATGGGGGTGGGTAATAAACCAGCTGGCTCGACACTGAAGCAGGAAAAGGGGCACGAAGAACCGGGGTCAGGGACCTGCCTATTAGAGTTGGCAATCATCCTCTCTTACCTCTGTACAGTTGGACTCTCAGTGATGCGGAGATCTCCCCCCCCCC
>JAQNCB010000005.1:5406451-5418530 GCA_030068295.1 Euristhmus nudiceps | reverse complement strand
GGTGTATTACTGCCACCACCTGGACTGGAGAGGAAGAGCAAGATCATGGTACTGAGCATGATGGGAAATTGTGTTCCATTTCTTTTTTATGCTGAATAACTTTTCGTAAAATGAAGCGAAAAAAAAACCCTTTGCATATCATTTCGTAAAATTAATTTTTCGTGTACTGAAGCTTTCGTATCTCGAGGTTCCACTGTACTGTGAATTCAGGCAACCTTTTCAACTTCAGGTCCATGTGACTCAACAGGCTAACTCCTCAGGTATTACGCAGGGGACACTGGACCCTCGCAGGGCCAAATCTGGGTGAAGGCGAGGTACACCCTGAACAGTTCGTTAGTCTATCGCATGCACACACACACACATTCATTCTAACACTTATTGGCACTTTGAAACAGTCAATTAGCTTAATGCGCGAAACACCAGAATATCCAGTGGAAACCTATGTAAGCATGGGACGAACATGAAAACTCCACACAGACGTCCTTGCCGAATCTGGGAAATGAACCCAGGACCTGCACGCCGTGAGGTGGACGTGCTAACCGCTATGCCTCTGTGCTGTTCCAGTCCATAATTTCTCTGGTTATGTTTATTTACAAACATCTATCCTCAATTCCACTGAACCATCATGTATCTGCAGGAAGCTTGAACCGATCCCAGCTGACTTTGGGCGAGAGGTGTTCTACGCCACTTCATTGCACCAGAGCGCCCAAAGGAAACCACACAAACATCTCAGCAGCGAGACTCGAACCAAGAACCTTCTTGCTGTGAAGCTACACAGCTAAGCATTGAGCCCCTGAGTCGCCAGCCCTCCAGCCTACATAATCTCCGAACACACTACTGACCGAGGATGGAAAAACCAATCAAAGCTGATTGTTGAACTTATTTTTGTTGCTTGCCAGCATTCAGCCGCCGTGACATCTGATAATCTGTTTCCTCCGAACATCACACATTTTTTCATACATACTTCACTGACTGATACGGAGCCCAATTTCACACCACCGAACCGCTGGGGCCTCCTTCAGAAGCAGAAGCATCTCTTGGAGCACTTATACGTCCCACAACCGCGACTACAGACTCGGCTATTAAAGAAAGCACTCCTGGCACCTCGGCATTCGGCACCAGCAAGCCATCTGAGACTCAAAGTCACAAACATCACACATTTAACTTACTGTTAATGCACATCGTCCCACTGCTGCTGCTAAGGCTTAAAATATACAATTTACAAACCTTTTTAAAGGAATAGAAAGCTTTATGTAAGCTGTTTAGCTTCTCCGAACCTGGTCTCAAACCACACACACACACACCAGTGTTGCATATTAAATAATTGATTTAATTAATAATTTAACAACTATATATAATACAACATTTGCTATCGAGGTCAACAGAGACTTCAATAATAACAATAAGGTTTTAAACTTTCTTTCTTGACAGCTCGAGATCTCCCAAGACAATATTTATATTCTACAGGAATTTCAGACGGCAGCTTTGGAGGTAGAATCTTATGCATTAATGATAAGCTGCAGGATTAAACCTGAGCTACCAATTTATAAAAAAATTGGTGGGAGTATATTTCCGGCTCATCTAATTACTTCAGCAGCACACTGCCCCACAGCAAGACGGTACTGGGTTTAATCCCGGGCTTGGCAAAAGCGTTTCTGAGTTGAGTTCGCATGGACTCCCTGGGTTTCCTCTCTAGGTACTCCAGTTTCCTCCTACAGTCCAAAGACATGCATATTAGACTAACTGGCTGTTCAAAATTACAGTGGTACCTCGAGATATGAAATTAATCCGTTCCGGAGTGGCTTTCGGATCATGATTTTTTCGTATAATGAATCGCGGTTTACATGTAAATTGCCTAATTCGTTCCAAGCTCTACAAAAACACCACATTAAATTTTATAATAAGGGTAAAACCAGAATTAAATAAGAGCCAAATACATTTGAATCATTCAATATACCTAACCTTAACCACTAATACCTGTAAAAGAAGTAGGTAATAGAACATAATGCAAAAAAAAAGAAAAAAATAGGAAAACCTTACCTTTTGAGTGAGGCGATGTCTGAAAGCAAAAGTGGCCAGAAGGGCAAAGAAAAAAACGGCAGAAAATAAATAGCAGGAAACAAAACTCAAGCTTCTAATTTCCATCTGTTCCTGATTCTTCTTTTCCTCTTTTTGGTGGTTGACAAACCGACTTAAGGTGTATTACCACCACCTGGACTGGAGTGTGGATCTTGACCAATGCATGATGGGAAATTGAGTTCCGTATTCTTTCGTATTCTGAATAATTTTTCGTAAAATGAAGCGAAAAAAAAACAACTTTACATATAATTTGGAAAAATGAATTTTTCGTGTACTGAAACTTTCATATCTTGAGGTTCCACTGTACCTCTACATGCAAGTGTGACTGAGATTAATATCAAGTATGTCTGCTTTATGTTAGATTTGATAGCGCAGGTAAGTTTTGCGAGGTGAAGAGACAGTGGGAGAACTGCAAAACTCCACACAGAGAACAACGCAAACTTGGGATCCAACTGCGGACCGTTGTCAATGCTACCCAGCGTGTCATGGGATGTGATGGAGCAGCATTTGTAGTGGATCGATGATCTAAAACTGGACAGTTACCAGGCTCTCATTTACAAGATAGAGGTCAGTTATGGGACTTCTGTTCCCCAAGCTGCTTGCAATCTTGCAAATAGTAATTTGCATAACTCTTGTCTCTTGTCTTGATGCTTGACCTTGTACAAAAGTTACAGTCGATTTGAATGCAATCAGCATCCTTTGATAATTTGCCTTGTTGGGAACTTTTAGATTACTTAATGCAAATAACAGTTACCAAGACGTTTATGTGATATTTTCAATCTAAAATAATGTCAGTGTGAATGTATTACATAATAAAGAACAGTAAAAAAAAAAAAATCTCACCTGCCTCTCTCCACAAGTTATACCATACGCATCATGGTAATGCCTATGGTATAACTATAACTGTCAATCCATCTATCAGCCTAAAGCACTTTCTTCCCAACTAATGTGATTATAAGTGTGCTGGAGGGAAATCCAATCAGTCTAGCAACTCTGCCCCAGACTTGATGGCTCCAGTGGTTACATGACAAGGGTATAATAAGCTGATTTCTTCATCCCTTCATGATTTGCTTCTGCAACCCACAAAACACCCATAATCCTATGGGATAGTGGTTTCCAGTGTTCAGCTAAGGTTGTTCTATATAAGGGTCTGGAAAAGATCAATAATACGAAAATATCTGATCTCTTATTTATTGCATGTTTAGTGTGTCTACAAGAAAGAAAACAGATCTTCATGATCTTAATCAATATGTAAATAGTTGTTGGGCAGGGATTATTTTACAGGCCTGTGGTGATTAAGAGGTTGGCTGACATTCACTCATCCATCCATCCATCCGTCTATTCAAAGAACCTCTTAATCCTATTAGGGCTATCCAGCCATCCCTTCTATCTATCTTCCAGTGAACAGAGACAGTGCAAACTCATTGAACACTCACTTGGGAACACCTCTAGACATATTTATTCATGCAATTATTTAATCAGCTCTTGTGGCATCAATGCACTGCATAAAATCATGTATGCGGAGACCAGACGCTTCAGGAGAGCTTGACACCAAGGAAAAATAAGAATCTTTAGGCTAGTTAGTGGTAGTTCCGCCAAAAGAAGTTAATGGAAATTGACCTGATTGGTTTAAACTGAAAGAAAGGCTACGGTATAGCTCAGATAACCACTCTGTTCATTGGTTTTGAGCAGTAAAGCATCTCAGAATTGATGGAAATCAACCCGTTGGGCAGACGCTCAATAGCAGAAGGGTATGCTGGGTTGGGTTCTGTTTCAGGTAGTCAAGACAAGAAAGTTCAGACTGATAAACAGGAGTTAAAGACTGGAAAAGCGTCGCCCGGCCTGATTTCTGCCAAGGCACACAGTTGGTCAAGTCAGAATTTGGCGCCACCACCATGAATCCATTGACCAAACCTGCTTTGCATCAACAGCCCAACCTGGTGGAGGTGGTGTAATGGTGTGGAGAGTTGTTGGGTCAGTTGTCCCAATCAATCATTGCTTGGACACCACAGCTTATTTGAGCATTGTTGCTGACTTCCCATCATGCCAACAATCTGTCCATCTTCTACTGGCAACTCCAAAAAATTATAAAGCATTATGACACTGTGAGTTCAAAGTTGTTTTTTGGCCTCCCAGTCCACCAATGTTAACCCAATAGAACACCTTTGGAATGTGTTAGAACAGGAGATTGGCAAGTTAACCTTCAAAATGTGTTAGAATTTTTATAGCCTGAACAGTTGAAAGGTCAAAAAAAAAATGGCATTAAGTAAACAAGGTCATACCCTCTTGGAAATTCTGCTGAAGCAGTCCTTTTCAAGGGAAACGGCATGTTATTTCCCTCCAGAATGAGTGAAAGAACACGCCTTGAACTTTTCCTGAGAGTCTCAGATGACAGCACAGGTCAGCATTCTCATGGAGAGAAATAGAGTCCAATGACCTTACAGCTTGTTTCGCCTTCTCACTCATTCTTTTGCCTTCATTTATAATCAAATTTATTTGCATCGCACCTCAGTGACTGACATTGTCACAAGGTTTGGGAAGGAAAAACACCCAGAGCGGAACAAGACTCAGGAAACGCTGATTCGTGTGTAAAAAAAGATGTAAAACTTGTTGATTTTTTTTGAAATAGAAACATATTCCACCCTCTTGAATACAGTGCCTACAGATAAATGTGATATACTGGAAGAAAACCATAAGAGGATTTCACTTTTTCAACCTTTCATTCAACACAAAATTTCATATAACCTTCTTGTAGGTGTTTTTTTTTTTTTTTTGGAAAAATTGTCCACCAGTCTTGGGCATCAGACTCTTCCTCCTTCAGTTGGAAGATGTTTGAGGGTTTTCTTGCATCTGATACCCTTTTGCACCTATGAGCAGTTTCAAGTAGCTAGTGACCTAATGTGCATTTCTTTGGCCTGTTGGAGGAAACAAGCGTGCCCAAAGGAAATACACACTAGCACAGGTACAACATACAATTGCCACAGAGGAAAGCTCTGGTCAGCTGCAAAACTCTAACCCAGAAGCTTCTTTGCTGTGCAGTAACAGTGCTAACCACCAACCATTGCGCTAACTTACAGTGTATAGCAGGGGTGCTCATTCCTGCTCCTGGAGAGCTACCTTCCTGAATATGTTCGCATTTCAAAGTCTGAAAGCCTTGATTAGATGACTGGATGGTCAGGTGGGCATGATTAGGGTTGGAGCCAACATATTCAGGAAGGTAGCTCTCCAGGAGCAGGATTGAGCACCCCTGGTGTATAGTGTATATATATATTTATATACTGCCAAACTCAGACATCCACAATCTTATTCTAAAGGCCTGAGAGAGCTCAAGTTATCCTGGTGTGCTGAAACCCAAAAGCAAAAAGAAGACCATACTCTCTCTGGATCTTATGTTTAACTAAGACAAGTTCCACCTGCAGGAGGTTCTACTCAGTGGCACCTAATCTAGAATATGTGATCCAATTTTTATGGAAGATGTGACCATTTTTTGTTTGTTTCATGGAAATATTTGTTGGGGTATATCACCGTTATTCCTCAAAAGGGTACACAGATTCCTTTGCCATAAGCTGGAGTAAGATAAGGAAAATTTTCACAATCAAAAATTGGAATAGAACGGTTATACGAGGGTTAGTCAAAAAGTTCTCAGACAGATGCCATAAAGAAATGATGGCATTTGTCTGAGAACTTTTTCACTACCCCTCGTATGCTACTAATGTATTAAATCAGAATAAAACCCAGCAAACCTTTAAAAGTTTATTGACCAAGCCCAGTCAATTTTCCAAAGTTCACCTCCATCCACATCCCTCTGACTATCCAGCAGGTCGGTTCACATCAGATGTGCTCCACACAAGTATTATCCCTGTTGGAGGTCAATGTTACATGGACATGAAACAGACAAGAGATGATCTACCACCCCAACATATAGTCACGCACCAAGTTTGGTATTCATAGGTGATGTACATCAGGAGTTATGCTCTAGAGAAGCATTTCGCTATGTTGGAGATCAAAATCACAGGGATATGAAACATGTATTGGACACTCTGCCTTCCCAAGGTGTATTCACTCACCAAGTTTCTTATTCATAAGTGTTATACTTCAGAAGATATGCCTACAGTCATTTTCTATGTTGGAACTCAAGGGCACAGGGAAAAAACATTACAATGGGATGATTGAACAGGACAACACCATATTCCCTGGTAAACAATATTTGGTAAGTCATTAAAAAAAGTTACAATTTCCATAGCAGTAACCCAAAGCTTTAATCACTGAACCAACACCACAAAAGCACCATCTCGCTCCTCGGTGACATTAAATAGTGGGATTATGATGCATTATGGTAGAAAAGTAAAGTCCAAACAGGACAGTCATTATGATTTCAGAAGCAGTTCTTAGCTGGTGAACATTTCAGTGTCCTGGTGAAATTACATGATATACTAAAGCAATGTTTTGGGTAAGAGTAAACCATTATTTATGTGGTACCATCCACTGCAGCAGAAAGTGAAGGGGAAATGTGGAAGTTCAAAAGCTATGAAATATTAAAGGGTTAGAGGAGCTCCAATGGTTGAAGGGTGTTAAAAGCTGGCACTGACATTGCATCAGAAAGCAGGAGTACATGTAACGCTTGACAGGTTGATAGACTAGACTATGCTCTTCCAATATAATGGTACATTATGACGGGATTGGAAGTAGGTTCTTCAGCTATGACAGCACACATGTACACTTAAGCCAGAAAATATTACACGAAGGTGCGCTGTCTGGGACATAAAGCAAACCGCTAGTACATTGACACATATTAGTGAATGGGTGAGGTAGCAAAACTGCTCATTCATTCATTTGTCAAACCACTTAATTCTACTAGCATCCCAAAGAGGCTGGAGCCTATCTGAGCCGATTCTGGAGTACCCTCTCCAGTCCATCGTATGGGCTACACACATGCAACCATTAACCCTCGCACTCAAACCTAGAGGCAATTCGAAACAGCTAATTAGTCTAAAGTGCATGTGTTTGGATTGCAGAAGGAAACCCGAGTACCCAGATGAATCCCATGAGTAAGCAAACACCCACACAGGAACGTCCTTGATGAGCTCAGGCTCAAACCCAAGTCCTTCCAGTTGTGAGGCGAACATGCTAATTACTACACCTCCATGCCGACCCGAAAACTGCTCGGACATCCGAAACTTTCCCCATAAACACTGGATCTGCGGTACCAGGCAAAAATGGCAGAGATAAGAGCACAATTCATAAACATAATAACCTTAAAAAAACGAGTCTATTCTGACTTATTTACAAAGCTAAATACGGTAGTAGTTAGCTTAATGCTAATTCGTTAGCTTACACTAAACTTTGGCTCGTAGTTTCCACAATTAAATATTTGCTAGGTTATAAGCAAAATTGAATAGCTGGTCAAGTCATGTAGCTAATGGCTAATATTAAACAGCTATAATTAAATAACTACTTTGCTAGCAGCATGTGGATAATGCCACTTGAGTTTCTTAGTCGTGTAAATCCAAAAGATGTGTATACTTGTGGGTTTTGTGTGTGTATGAACAAACGTCATTGGATATCAGAGATCATCATCATCATCATCATCATCATCATCTTCTGCTTGATCCTGGATCGTGTCGTGGGGGCAGCAGCCTAAGCAGTGAGGACCAGACGTCACACTCCCCCCTTCCACTTCCTCCAGCTCTTCCCGGGGGACACCAAGGTGTTCCCGGACCAGCCGAGAGACACAGTCCCTCCAGTGTATTCGAGGTTTACCCCGGGTCATGCGCGAAACACCACACCAGGGAGGCGTTTGGGGGACATTCTAACCAAATGCCCAAGCCACCTCAACTGGCTCCTCTCAACGCGGATGTACATATAAAACACATAATACTGCCATAATATATAATTTGCCATTTTTACCCAGAACCCTATCTGCACCTCTGTCGAAGTGGAAAGGTATTCAACAAAAGGCTTTACAAAAGAGTCCCAAAAACTTGAGCTTCTCCTGAATACTGTCACTTTCACGGTTTATTTGCGTCTTTCATGACTTTCTCCCCATTCAGACGTGAAGGGCTTAGCTTCAGGAAACTGCAGCTCTGATTATATTCACTCAGACTGCTTAAACCACGGGAAAATCACTGCTGTAATCAGTATTATTTGAGGCTCCAAAATAGGGCAGCTTTGCTCTTTGCAATCTGAAAATGAGACGCTTGTACTGTCCGGATTAGAAATGCAAGAGCACAATGGGGGGTGAAACAGACGGGCAGAGTCACAGGAGAGAGAGAAGAAAGCTCTGATTAAATGTTTGTGTTTGTGGAAATCAGTATTGCATATTGTAAAAGAAAGGAGTTGCACAATGGCATAGTGATGAGCACGCCTGCCTCATGGCAAGAAGGACGTGGGCTCAAGTCCCGGGCTTGGCAAGGATGCTTCTATGTGGAGTTTGCATGACCTCCCTGTACCTACAGGCTAATTCCAGGAGGCTGTTCCAAATTGCCCATTGTGTGAGTGTGAATGGTTGCGTATGTGTCGGCCCTGGGATGGACTGGTGAGCAGATGCCACCTGTTGTGAGTGGGATTCAGCGGTTCGGTGAATAAGTGAATCGTTTTAACAAAAAAAAAAAATAAGAAAGGAAATAAATACGGCAGAAAATAAATGGCCGAAAACATTAAACTTATTTACACTTAAAACACATCGGATTCTTCTTCTTTTCCTTTTTTGGCGGCTGACTTAAGGTGTATTACCGCCACCACCTGGACTGGAGTGTGGATCTTAACTCACTTCCCCTTGACTGATGCATGATGAGAAAGATTCGGCCAATAGGAGAGCAGGATCATGGTACTGAGCATGACGGGAAAGATTCTGACCAATAGAAGAGCAAGATCATGGTATTGAGCATGATGGGAAATTGTGTTCCATTTCTTTTGTATGCTGAATAATTTTTCATAAAATGAAGCGAAAAAACCTTTGCAGATCATTTCGTAAAATGAATTTTTCATGTACTGAAGCTTTTGTATCTCGAGGTTCCACTGTATATAAAAGAATGAATTAAACAAAACAAAAAACGAGGTTGCATGGTGGCGTAGTGTTTAGCACGTGGTCCTGGGTCCGATTCTCAGGCTCGGGCATTTCTGTGTAGAGTTTGCATGTTCTCCCTGTGCTTGTGTTGGTTTCCTCCAGGTACTCTGGTTTCCTCCGACAGTCCAGAAAATGCACAGTAGGCTAATTGGCTGTTCCTTATCATCCCTAGATGTGAGAGGGAATGTGAATGGTTGCATGTGTGATGGCCCAGCAATGGCCTCACCCAGAGTCGGCCGAGATGGGTGCCAGCCTCTCTGTGACCCTAATTAGGATTAAGCAGCTTAGAAAATGAATGAATGAAGAAAAAAAAATGAGGCATACACAAATGTTGTACGTGTGCACTTGCTATGTGTCTGACTCAAACAGGGTACAAAAAGGAAAAGAAGAATCGTCTGAAGGGTAAAACACATGTGTACAAGTGCTTTGAAATCCCTACAGCACAAAGCAAACAGAGATGAAGCACGGTAGAAGAAGTGTGCACTGCAGCTGTAAATAATAGATATGTAGCATGTTAACAATGCCAGCGTCTCCAAAAAAAAAAAAAAAAAAGGTTTTTTGAGCCACAGGATATCTTTTTTTCCTTTACCCAAGTTCAGATACTCATCAGTAATTCATTCTTTCAGCCTACAACATAAAACAATCCAGGCAGTGAAGCACATGATGTTCAGGGACAGTGGTGGCTCAGTATTAATGTTCCAGGCTACTGTTCAGAAGATCATAAATAAGTCAAGGCCCCCGTACCCCCAAGCTGTGGCGCTTTAACATTAACCTTTAACCCTGTTTCTAGCTTTGGGGTAGGCTCATGGCCGATGCTGAAGGACTCTACTGTCCTTGTATTTGTGAATATAAACGGTTAGCATGTTGGCTAATGCTTGGCGTTTGCATCAAATCTGTTACCATAGTTTCACAACTTCATGGTTTTACTGTCGTAATTAGCACATCTGCCTCAAGGCAAGACGGTCCTGGGTTCAAATCCTGGGCTCGGACTGGGCACTTCTGTATGGCGTATCCATGTTTTTTTTTTTTTTTTAAATGCTTGCTTGGGTTTCTTCTGGGTGCTCTGGATTCCCTCTACAATACAAAACCATGCACATTAGGCTAATTGGCTGTTCCAAATTGCGCCAAATGTGTGAGTGAGAATGGTTCTCTGTGCCTATCATTGTCCAGGGTCGGCTGTGATAGGCTTCAGCCTCCCCATGACCATGTTTACGTGTTTAAAAGTAGGGTCTGCATTAGGACACCAACAAATTGAAACGAATGCCTCAGGTTAAACTTTCATTCATTAATTTACCAAGCTGCTTACTCCTGTAGGGTCACAAAGGGCTGAAGCCTATCTAAGCCATTTTTGGGTGACGCCCAAAACAGCTCACTAGTCCATCATAGGACCAACACACACACAGTTATGGGTGATTTGGAGCAGCCAGTGAGCTGAAAGTTCATGTGATTGAACTGTTGGAGGAAACTAGAGTTCCCAAGGGAAACCCATGTACGCATTGGGAGAACATTCAAACGGCACACAGAAACACCCTCACTGAGCCTGCGACTCGAACCCAGGACCTTCTTGATGTGAGGCGGACATCCTAACCACTACGTTACCATGTTACCCAAGTGTGCGCAAGGTTCCTTTTCTTATTCTATTTCAAATATATTCCTGACATCCGACCTCTCACTGAATGTGTACAGAGATATTATTAGGGTACAAAAAAATAAAAATAAATCAAGCGTGGAAGGAAGGGATCATTGATGCCTCTGATGTGTGACAGGATTTAATATATTTTCACATCGGCACAATATCATTTGAATATTACTTCACAGGCACATTTATCAGCCCTCATCTTCATGAGGTCTTCATTTAAATCTGAACTTATTACAATTTGAGCTTATTAAATTGGGGGCAGCTGTAGCCGAACGGTTTGCGAAGCGGCTTTGGGACCGAAAGGTCACTGGTTCGGGTCCCGAACCAGTGGGAAGAATGTGTGGTGGTGGGGGAGCGATCAGCACCTTCCCTTCCTCCATATTCAAGGCTGAAGCGCCCTTGAACAAGGCACCAAACCCCTAACTACTCTCTGGGTGTCCCAGTGTGTGTGCCCACTGCTCTGAGTTTGTGTGTGTGTGTGTGTGTGTGTGTGTGTGTGTGTGTGTGTGTGTGTGCTCACTTTGGATGGGTTAAATGCTGAGGCAATATTTTTTTTTTTTACCAGATTAATACAGTACAGCAAAATCAAAAAAAAATCAAGAATGTGGTTAAAACTCTCATTTCCTGTTTTGCACAGAATCAGCACATAATTTAAAATTAGTGGTATTTGACAGGTATAAGGATTGATATATGCATTGATTTTTCTGCCTATATTTGGAAATTATGGGGAAGGATGACCGGCACCTCACTGAACTTCCAAGGTATTACTGCGTCTAACGTACAAACATAGGATTTGAATCATGGACGAACGGAGACACTGAGACACAATTTTCACTGGCACTTGCTGCCAGGGTGGCCAGATTGGGTTATTCGAAATACAGTGATCCCTCACTACTTTGCGCTTCAGGTTCTGCGGCTTCGGTGCATCGCGGATTTTCCAAAAATATTAATCGAAAAATAAAAAAATACGGAAATTAAGGAAAAAGTTAAGGGAAATTTCACGAGGTCACTACTGACTCCTGGTTGGGACTCGGGTTGATTCGTCTCTGAAATCTGGCAAACTGATTGGTCGAGACGAATTTCCCAACATCTGCGTAACTCCGTGAACCGAAGAAACGGAAGTCAAGAGTAGTGTCACTATCGTCAAAGTGTGCAGAGCTGAAGTAAAATTACGTTAAAAGTCCCAAACACATTTCTTACGCTTTATTTCTATCTATTTACAATTACACGTATGTATTTTATATTATTTATATTTTATTTACATCTTATGTGTTGTTTTTGAATGTTTAATTGTT
>JAQNCB010000005.1:5298361-5316279 GCA_030068295.1 Euristhmus nudiceps | reverse complement strand
GATAGTGAGTATTCATTGTAAAAACCTACATGACCAGTTTTAGCATCCAAAAAAAAAAAAAAAATATATATATATATATATATATATATACATACATACATACATACATAAATACATATACATACACACATATATATATACACACACACATATATATATAAATAACGTGTGTGTGCATATGTAACTATGAGCACATGCATATATGTGCATGCATGTATTTCCTCATGTAGTCCCGTCCCCCCAGAGTCATTTTGTGTACTTAATAATTACTGCTAAACAGATTCTCATTGTTCATGCAACAGTGACACTAAAGATCTCTTATCTTACATTACACTGTGCAATGTGGCATCATTTACACCTTAGCAGTCGCATGGAAATGTAGATGCCATACTGCCAGTAAACTAAAGCCACAGCTTTATCTCTGACTCTTGCAAAGTACTAAAACTGGAGACTTCCATAAACATCATGTGTGGCGGTGGGGGAGTGAGTTCAGTTCCACCTTCATGGCGATAGTGCCCTTGAGCAATGCACCGAACCCTGAACTGCTCTCTGGGCGCCCCAATGTGTGTGGCATCCCTCTGCTCCGAGTGTGTGCGCTAACGTTTTTGTGTGTGTATTCACTTTGGATGGGTTAAATGCAGAGGCAATAATTTCGCTTGCAGGATTAATACAGTATATCAAAAACAAAAAAGGAATCCATTCAAACTTTTAACCCTACAAGGATCACGGTGAGGATGGAGCCTATCTCAGCCAACTCTGGATGAAGGCGGGATACATTCTGAATCGCCTGGCAGTCCATCACAGTGCCAACGCGCACATACAACCAATCACTCTCACGTCTGGGGCAATTTGGAACAACCACTGAACCGACCATGCACATGTCTGGATTGTAGGAGGAAACCGGAGCACCTGGTGGCCTTCAACCCAGAACCTTCATGCTGCGACGCGAAAGTGTTCACCACGACGCGACCAAACCTTATGAAAAGTATTATTATTATTATTATTATTATTATTACATCATCAGGGCTACATTTAACGATGTGGACCATCAATATTTTGTCATGGCATCCCACCAACAAAACATCACACGAACTCTCGGCACGTTCATTTCACAAAACGCACACAACTCGCAATGGCCTGTCCGAAAGACCTTTCTCTGGTGAAACACTTTCTCCCAATTACTACAAGGTGCTGACACTGGAGACTCATTCCATAGGATGTTGAATAAACATATCTTTACAGAAAACTACACCAAATAAACATTTTCCCCCTGAAAAAAAAAAAAAACAATTACATGACCCTAAAGGGATCATACAAAGCATCCAAAGCTCTGTGAATAACTTGTTGCTATGGAAACCAGATTCGAACCAGGCCATTAATACAAATAAGCTGGAACTATTCCCAGATCTGTGAAAAACACGCCTTCCCGACCAATCAGAATGCAGAGCGCTTCGGCTTTGTCTATGTCAGTGTGAAACAAACGCACGCGATTGTTTCGTCACGTGGTACTGGTGACTTGTTGCCATGGTGAGCAAGAAAGCAACTTAGCCAATCAGAAGAGGGTATTTTCCCTTATTTTAGTGTTCGGTATTAGCAAGTTAGCTCTACTCTGATGTGATAGGAATGTAAGACTTTCAGCGCAGAGGAAGGAAAATAAAACAAAAGTTAAAAAAAAAAAAAAAGAGAGAGAGGTAAGATGTTATCCCGCTCCTCAGACGACATTTGTGGTAATTTATTATTATTTTTAATGCCACTGTTATGGTGTCACTTTCCTGTCAGGAAGCCATTCCGGAACGCACGAGCGCATGCATGACCCAGCTGTGTGCTTTCCCAGCCAGCCTGAGGCTGCATGCATGAACTCGCCAACCCCCAGAAATAAAACGCCAACATCAGGAACACACGAGCAGTTTGTTCGGAAAAATGTCAAGTCACTACAAGGTTGGCTTTTCTCCCAGTCGCCATATTTCAATTCACTCAATAGGCTCTCGTGCCATGTTTACATTCGCTTGTTTGATAATAGTCCACTAGCTAACAGCTAACTCGCCGAACCTACGCTTGTTTGTTTGCTTGGTAACATTTAAATGCATATTCATTCACATTCCTATGAACGCTTCTCAGGAATTGATTTATTTTTATTAAAAAAAATAAAAAAGTTGTCGCGTGCTGATAGTGTTGTAATACGGCCAGTGTAGGAGCATACAGAAGGAAAAAGGGTGAGAATTGGAACACAGCCGCTTGTCAGAGGGAGCCCGTGAATCCGGGAGCATAATTTCCGGGTTCGAAACACAAACACAAGAGCGCATTATGCCTTCTGACTTACTCAGTTCGTACGGCATGTTTGTCCGCTTTTTCTTCGCGACGTGTGGATTCCTTTTCGAATGAATGGCAATCGGAGCCGCCCGGATCCTTTAGTTCGGTGCCTGCTACCGGCCGCTTGGTCTCCGCCTAATCGCACAAACGCGGAAGCAAGAGCGGCGCGAGGGATGCTCGCCTTTTTCCATATATGGTAAAATCGGCTTTTGCGCGACACCTCTGTCAGCTGCAACAAATTGCGCTCTCGCGCGTTTCACGCATCCCAAGGACCGCTTGGGTAGCTCAGGATTCCGCCTGACTAGAATTCACAAAAGTTAATTTTAAAATACAGGACCCAAATGATATTTAAATTTTATGACAAACAGTTTCAGGGTAAACGCTTTGAATGCTACCTGGTCATGGAGCAAATCATTGTAAACTTAAATATGACATCAACATGACTTCATTAGCAAATAATCTAGCCTTATGCAATTATTATTATTATTATTATTATTATTATTATTGTTGTTGTTATGAGCACATTTATGGTGGACACAATCTATGTGGGAAACCATGGACATGCAGAATCTGTTGTGTTGCAGGGTGTGGTGTAACATTAATACAGGATATGACGTCATAGCAACAGGGATAAACATGGCTAATCATGGCAACTCTTGTGGTTTTGAAGGCTATTAAATTGACCATGAGTCATGGTGTAAACCGAATAAGAATTTGTGTGTGAGATTTTACGTCACCGCTTACTTAGGGCTGCAAATTCTTCAATGGAAGTGATATGAAGCTGATAAAGTTTTTATTCACATTACCATTGTAAAAATGTTTGTTGTTTCCACTGTATAAACAGCTATTTTAAAATAGGCGTTTAGTCCTCCCGTAAATACGTACACAAGAGTGAGAGAACTAATCGTTATATGGCTAAAAGCTTGTGGTCACCTGACCATTCCACCCAAAAGTGGTTCTTCCAAAAAGTGTAATAAAGTAAGATCGACCGTCTTTGTGTTTTCTGTCGCCTCTAATGAGGCCGGACCGTCCTGACATGATCCAGGCCCAAGAACACCTCCTGACCCCCAGGCCTCCTCTCCCAACTTTAGTGTGAGTTTGATCACCCAGCTCAGCTCCAGAATCTAGAGGAGAGCCTTTCTAAAAGTTATTATAACAGTCAAGGTGGCTAAAATTGGAATTCATAGTTTAACAAGGATCTTTGAATTTTATGAACAGATGCTGATAATTTTTTGGCCATCCAGGTGTTCATTTTTATTCATTTTTATAAGCCACTTAATCCTAATTAGGGTCACAGGGAGGCTGGTGCCCATCTCAGCTGACTCATGGCAAGGGTGGGGTACACCCTGGACAGCTCGCGAGGCTGCTATTGCAGGGCCAACCATTCACACCTAGGGGAGATTTGGAACAGCTGATTAGCCTACTGTGCATGTTTTTGGACCATGGGAGGAAACCAGAGTACCCGGAGGAAACCCACGCAAGCTCGGGGAGAACATGCAAACTCCACACAGAAACGCCCAGGCTGGGAATCGAACCCAGGCCTTGTTGTTGTGAGGTGGACGTGCTAACCGCTACGCCACCGTGCCGCCTGCCACCTGGTTTCAGGTATAATACGAATTAATGATAAATTACCCATCTTTGTAACATTTTCAGCTTGACAGTTTACCAATAATTACAAAGTCACTTTGTCCCGAGGACGTCCATTTAAATATTACTGAAATAAATTGGAAATTGTATTAATATATTACATTCCTTTTTATTATTATTTGATTTTGTGGATCTCCCGAAGTTAATATTCGTGATTTCAAAAAATAATAATAATAAATTAAATTAGGAAAAACGTCTTTTTTTTTTTTTTATTCCGCCGGTCTAAACTTGCTGACTGCGCAATGAACACGAAAACCGTAACTTTTTTGCACCAAGCCGGTCTTTTTCGTCACCCTTTCGTGGCAGCCCTTGTAACTACATCGTGTACATCTACGCATACGTACTTTCCAGAAGTGTCGCCGCAATCAGCCACTGTTTCGAATCTAGCGATTCACACACTGTGTGCGCATACAAACATCATCGAAGAGATCCTATCCACATGTGTGACAGAACAGGTCAATACAGGGTTTCTGTTGTTGTTTTTATTTTCATTTTTGAAAGGAGAGACTTCAGATATTATTCTACATGCAGACTTTCTCCATCATGAGCTGATGGCAGCAGCATTAAAAGCTACCTCGTGGTCCGTTCACTTTTTACATTTTTTTAATGGAATGGGAAACGTTGTGAAGGTATGCGTTACCGGTGTGTTGAAAGCAGAAGTTTCAATAGATTATACACACGATGAAAAGTAATATGTGTACCATCAGCCCAGGATGGACTACTGTATTAAAATTACTAAACGTTTAAAACAAAGCACTAGTTCAAACCTCTTTAGGAATACAGCAAAGGGTCATATAAAAATATTATTTTGCCCTTTTTTTGTATTCTTGTTCTTTTGTGTTGTTAAAGGAAAAAATAAAATACCTGTTCTTAAAATATATATTTTTCTATAGAAATATAGAAAGAATAGAAATCCACTAAACAAGAATTTAAAAAAGAATGGCCGAATGACTCGAGATTACTCAACATTTAATTGCAGAAAATCCAATAGTGTCCTTGTACCGATTCCCAAGTTCTGGAAATAACATGAATTTTACCATCTACTACACCCATCTTACTGTAGCTACAAAACAGATATCAAACAGCCACAGAGTGCAAACCTCCACCAAGGCAGCTGATTTCCCTCCCATTTCCCTTCTAATTTCTGCTAAACATTTTTTCCAAAATTCTTTTCTCAACAAACCATTTAAATCTCAACATTCTGGATCATTAGCTTGTAATGCTGCTTGGATCCTGGCCAAACGTTTGTAGGCGAGAGATCTTATGAAGATGTTGTCCTGTACTTGTTGCTGTACTTTCTGTGAAAGGATTGCAATCTTATGTTGAGATGACAGAGCTGGATGCCAAATTGATTAATCTTAATCTTCCCGAACTTGCAAAGGTCTTGTTAAAGAACCCTTTAAAAAGTTCCCACCAAAATCGAATGAAGTGTTATTTGTGTTGTACAAAACTTTGTTCATCGCTTTTTGCATAAAGATTCCAAACATATTGACAAACCAATCAGTGCAGAGAAACGCTGTGTTTTTCTGTCTTTCCTTCAGGGAAAAGGGAAGTGAAAGGCTGGTAAGAGAACGAATGTTTTCAGCTGTTGGGAGTTTTTGTTATTGGGGGAAAAAAACCAGGATTGTGTTCATAATGAACTTGGTCACAATCAGGCTGATTATATACTTTCAGTTCAGTCAAAAGTCCCCCCGATATTATTTTTAAACATTTAATTTACAAAGATCGTCACTGTCTTCATATAAGATTGAAATGTTGTTGATGTAACAATCAATTTTCATGAACAATCATATGACAGACACTTGTCTGCTTTGTGAATACATACAAATATACCATCTGTCTATTGAAAGGTGAAGTAAGGTAAGTAAGTCTGTTGGGCTCTGCATTTAAGTGAGTACACGATGGCAGCGAAGCGACCTCGGCGGGCGGAGCGGGGGTCTGCACGCGCATGCGCTTTGAAACCATTTAGCGCTTCATCTCTTCATCTCCGCATCTGGGAGGGGCTTTGGAAGCATCCTTTGGAAGCAACCCCAAGCTTCATCTCCGCTTTTTATTTACACATTCATGGAAATTTACGTTGATCAACTATAAAGTAGACCAAATTAAGTCAGTACAAGCAACTCCGCCACTAAAACAAGTGGGTACAAGGCGTGTACCCACCACTACAGCACTGATTATATCTCATTTTAAAGCAGATTCTATTCTCTTTCCAAATATATCAGTATCTCAGTCTGTCCAATTTCCTAACTAATCCGTATTATTTCGGAGAGGGTGACGTATAGCTCACGGGAAAGGTGATAACTTACCACATGTAAGTTATCACCTTCGAACACATCGACCACATCGTGAACTGCGGACAGACAAAAACGGAGCCAAAATTGGCACGTCACAGTACAGTGTTCGTCAAATAAGGTAAGGTCTGTGGGCTTTTCCACACGAGCCTAATGGCTCATCAGTGCCGGTTATCCCTGGTTTCTGTAGCATGAAGCAACTAGGAGTTTAACTCCTCCTGGATGGGACACTGGTCCATCACAGGTTCCCTTCCCAGTATTTTTACTGGAACCCATTTATACTGCTGGGTGTGGTTAAGACTTTGCCCAGGGGTCCTAGCACAGTGGGGGTCTCACTGGGATTCAAACCCACAACCGCCTGATCATGAGCCCAGCACTCTATCCACTACACCACTGGCCTCTATGTTTCTTACATGAAAGGGGATAAACATCTTCATTTAATTTGACTTTTATGTTCCCATGCGGTATCTACTAAAACAATTATGCACCTCTGGCTTGTTTGCCACCATTTTGTCTCGGGGAGTATTCCACAACATCCATCTTGGTGAATTATCCATTTCTCTTTATTTATATTCGCCTGTTCAGGATTATTTCATGTACATTTCTTTATTTGACATGACCACAACGATTACTGCTACTTTTCCTTCGGCTTCTCCCCTCAGGGCTCGCCACAGCAGATCATCTGTTTCCATCCATCCCTATCCTTCCATCCATCCATCCCTGTCCTTCCATCCATCCCTGTCCTTCCTTCCATCCTTGTCCACAATGATTACAAAAAAGTAAAAAACAAAATGACAGACGTTTGTTCACGTTGTTGTTGTTGATGACATAGCTTGAATAAGGAAAAGTTGCTGTGGGTTTCATAAAACACACCTCTTTTCAGTTCATCTTTACATAACAGTCTCGAAAACCCTTCCGGGTGGAAGTATTCCCGGCGGCGGAAATGACGGAAGTCGAACTAACTCTTTACTTGCTGATGTCGGTTTTGACACGAGAGTTAAAACAACAGCAATAGCAATAAAACAACATCAAACTGACAATAGCACAAAGATATTCTTTTTATCCTGTCAGCCCGAGTCACTCACACTTGCTCTGAGCCAAAACGGGGAAAGAAACACAAAGGAAACGGTCGAACTGAAGGGAAAGGAGCAGGCGGAAGAGACCGGAAGCTCCGGAGTGTACAGGGTTAAACACGGCGCTGTGGTGAATGTGTAGAGCTCTACTGTAGTGCACCACACACAGCCAATGGGATGCGCGCGCTGTGTGACTCGCGCGCGGATCTTTTGCGTTTGTTCACGGGGATAAACCCGAGCCGGATGGATTAATACGCGTTCTCAAGCGTCACGGAGGAGCAGGCGACGCGCGAGGCGTTTAACGGAGGAGCGGAGCTGCGGGGAGAGGTTTGTGTTCTGTACCGAGAGAGTGTGTGTGTTTGTGTTTGGGGGGGAGGGAGTGAAGGGAAGGAAGGGAATTCGACATGGCGGCATTTGGCGCAAACAAAGAGGGTGTCTGTGTGTGAGGGGGGAGAGAGTGAGTGCGCGCGTGTGAGTGCAGTAATGTGGGTACAATTGTAATGGAAATCTGTGCACGCGCACCGCTCGTGTTATCGCGCGCGTTAAAGTCTGAAGTGACTGACAGATGGATCTTCTCCATCAAGTCAGATCCACAGTAATGCTGGAATGCACGCGCCATTCTTTTCGATCCCATTCAGTAGGATAGTTTTATTGGATGGTCTCTTGATGACGTAATAAATGACTGGATTAATGATGTAACAACTTAAAAAATTAAACAACAACTTGCATGATGCATGCAGTACAGTAATTACTTATAAATACAGGTAGGTTTTTCCAGGTTGGTTTGGACTTGTCCTTTTCAATATTTTAGTATAAAATTTTATTGAGAATGTAAGTTATGAATTGCGTTTAGAATGAAATGAAGTGCATGAATGGTCCACAATTTGTACATTTTGTTGCATGTACAGTATCTTTTACCTGGCAAAAGGTGGGATCTTTTCCAGATAAGACCCGCCACTAATGCAAAAAAAAAAAAAAAAAAATGCACACGCGAAAAGTTAAGCCCCGCCACCTGTGGCAGCTCCAATTTAATGCACGCACGCAACCTTCACCTATTTCTGGAAAAGATCCCAAATTATTAATGACATGTCCCAATTTCACCCTCTTCAATAAAAACTAAAAGTACAAGTTTCATATCCTCTTTTTTTATAATCTTTTTTTTTTTTTGAGTGGCGGGGGTTAACTTTTTTGCGGGGCTTATCTGGAAAAGATCCGCCACCCCGCCTCTTTTCGAACTGCCCCGCCATGTGTATATGGTTGCGGTCTAACACACTCAGAGGGAAAGCGCTATCCGCCTCCTCGTAGGAATGTGCTCACAGACGCCCTTGATTGGCTGGAGATCGCTGTGAGTGACAGTGCAAACCCTCCCTCCCATGAGAGCTCGGCCAATTAGCTCCCATGGACTCCCGGTCATGGACGGCTGTAGCATTAACCCGGATTCAAACCTGCTTTCTGGGTTAATAGTCACGCACCACTCGGGAGCCCCTATAAACATAAAATAACTAGACAAACAGGGATAATAATAATAATAATTCAAATTTCTATTTCTGCTGTTGTAAATTTCCATTTCTGCTGTTGCAAATTTCCATTTCTGCTGTTGCATAAACACATGCTGTTGCATACAATTGTGCTAAATATATATACTTACTGTAACGTATTTTAGTAAAAGGATCCGAAGTTAACTCATTTTGTGAACTACAAGCCGACAGATTTGTGGTAGCTCTACGCTAATACTAATAAGAAAGTTACAAACGTCCCGGCTTAAAGGGCAGGCAAAATGGTGGCATAGCTTTCTTTAATTTTATGCCTATTAGTCCCTCACTTTTCAACATTAGTATATAGTGAGTCAAACTGGGGGAAGCCGTTGCCAAATGGTTAGAGAAGATGGTTTGGGACCTAATTCGATTCCCGAGCCAGCAGGAAAAATGTGTGGTGGTGGGGAAGCAAGCTGCAATTTCCCCTCCTCCACCTTCATGGCAGGCATCTGACCCCCGACGGTTCTCCAGGTGCCACGCTGTGTGGCAGCCCATTGCTCCGTATGTGCATGCCGCCCAAATTTGAAAACACCACATATGCAATTCATGGTGCCATTTTTCCCAAAATAAGGTCCCTTGGAGGTCCAACATAATGGGAGGGGGCTTCAACTCTTTATTAAGGAAAGATTTGGAATCAGGAATAAATTGCTGATATACTGAAGCAAGTCTTAAATGCTGCCTACCTGTCTTGGAAACAACACTGACTGCCATGTTGGTGAGGTCTGTACAACACGGTACTTGAATCTCCTTCAGTGACGGATTCTCATATTTGCTGAGCCCTGTCACTTGATTGATGTAGACTAACTTTCCCAATGATTCATCATAATGTGTTCGCCAGTCACTTGATACAGGCTTCGTCTCATCACTCTCGGGAACCAAGCTTTCCTTTGCAGTCTGTTCCTCATTTCCTGGTTTGGAGGGCAATAGGTTATGTTGTGATGCAGGGTCAACTATTTGACCTCGGGAGTTATCGGGCTTTGGGGAACTCATATTTTTGGTGAGCTCAGTGTCTTCTGTGGTGGAGGTGGAAGGACTTGTTGACATTTCTGGTCCACTGGGAACAATGAATGTGGGTTCAGCTGAACGGTCATCTTTATGTGACTCGGTCGGTACAGAATCCTCAGTTATAACACTGACGTTTGGTAAACAATCATCATTGGTCTCTTTGAATGCAATAGAATCTGGAAACTTCTCAACAGAGTCTGTATCCTGTGTTACAGACTCAGGCAATGTCTTATCGATGAGCGTGTTTTTCATATCTGTATGTTCTACCTTGCCAGATAGCTTTGTTGCTAGTGACATTCTGTTTCCTTTACTGAAAGCTGAGGAGCACTGAATTTTCTCAAACAAAGAATTGTCCTTGAACAAAGAGCAATTCAGTCTAGCTTCTACTGGAATACTTTCAGAACTTTTTGCATTCAGAACAGAAGGGTCAAAAGAGTCTGTCGGACATAAATCTTCAGGAATTTTTGTGTTTGTTGCTCGGGGTTTTATTTCAATCTCCTTCCCAAACATCCTCTTGAATTTGTCAAGAGATCCAGTTTCAAAAGGCAACGTTAATTTGCGATGCGGCGTGACCCTGCAGGTCTTTGGCCCTTGGTTGCAACCGTCTGTTTGACGCCAAGGATGGTGTAATGTCAGCTTTCTCTTCTGTGCACAGCTGGCATATGGATCCGTAAATTTCCTCAAACTGTCATGTGCCACATGATGGTCAATGACCTCAATCCTGGAATTTTCCCAACATCTCATTTTACTGGTGCTCTCACATTCTGGTGAGGCATTGATAAAAGTATTGGTGTCATTCTTTTCGGTGCATTGTATGTTTTGTTGATATTCAAGAATTTTCTCCAAAGGCTCATCAACAACCTTCTTGCTCACTACTTCCTTTTCAGGGTCTGAATCTGAATTTATTTCAGGTTGCCCTGGATAAGGCATCTCTTCATCTTGAATAATGTCCGTTTCTTCAGTTGTTTGCAACTTTCCCACATCTTCAATATTTCCAATCCCTATTGGACTGCTTTCATTGTTGCCAGAATCTTGGTTGTCACTCCCAAAACACTCTGATATTAAGTTTTCCTTTGTTAGGAATGCCTTTATGCCTTCCTCAACACACAAGAGAACGCTATCCCAATCTTTGAATTCTATAAGACTCTTCGCTGGCTCTAGACATACGTCATACTCCGAGTAGGGACACTTGATATTAATGATGTAAACGCCATGTGACTCAGCACTGCCTTTTGATTTAGGACTTGAACTGACAGTGGTGGTGCTTGGACTGTTGGACTGGATGCTGCTCGGTCTCCTGAGAAGGCAGTTGAGTAGTTTGTGAAGACGTGTTTTCAGAAGAAGGCGTTGGTTCACGAAAAAGAACTGCAGACTATTGTTGTAATGTCCCTCTCGGCCAACATGCCCGGTCATTTCAAACTGTCCGAAAGTGTAATTCACCTCTCCGAGCTTTTGCGCTCTGTTTAATCCATGGATCTGAACAAATCTGTAGTAAGTATTTCTGACTTTGGGGAGCTGGATCAGAAGTGTGCCTGAACAATCTCTTTTCATCGTAAATGACACAGACGGGTGCATCAGTGATATAGCCTCCATTCTCTGACGAACACGCTCAACCTCCAGCGCCGAGTTCATCCGTTTTCTCCTGACTGGCATGTTGTGAAAGAAATTACAAATCAGAACCGTTGTCCCGGCTGATGGGCGAGTAGTCTGCGTCTCAAAAACATCTGATGCCTGACCTTTGTGGAACCGCTTAACAAATGTTTTCACAGATGTCTTAGTTCGAGAGGTGATTTCGACCATGGTCGCCATGTTGACCATGCTGGCGATAGCTTCTCCTCTGAACCCATAAAAGCAGAGGTTATCCAGATCCTCAACAGAGCAACACTTGCTCGTGGAGTACCTGATCCCAACCCTCTTCATGTTCTCTAGATCCATGCCTGAGCCATTGTCTATGACCTGGACTTTGCAGGCCTCTATATCTATCTTCACAGCCACACATGTGGCCCCTGAATCGATGCTGTTTAGTAGAAGCTCCTCCACGCATTGTTGCAACGAGAAAATGGCAACTCCAGAGCGCAACAGTGATTGGACTTCCTTCGACAGACTTCTGATCATCCTGAAACACAATAGAAAAGTTTCTCTTTCAGATAACATCATTTTTAGCACAGATATAAAGTGTTGTGAAGCAAAGGGAAGCTATGACATCCTTTTTAGCTGGTGTCATCCAAATTAGTAAGGGTTTCCATTTGGAGTCAGACTCCTCTCAAGGTTTCTTCCACATGTCATGTGGGTGGAGTTTCCCCTTGTCAAAGTCAACACTCGCTTGCTCATTAGGGATGTCCAGGGTTTTGAGAAAAATGTTTAAAGTGATTCGACATCACTTTTTGAGCTGGATATAGAAATCATGGCATCACAGTCATGACATTATCATGAAAAGCCCTACTCCTCTGTTATTACTGACCGATATTGCACGAAGCTTGGCAGGTCTATAGGACATGGCCTTATGAACAATCCTATGGATCGGGATTTTCAAACTGGGAACAGAATTATTGGCATTTCCAGCTGCTACGTAGCCAGATCTGAATGTGTCACAGATGTACATGAGGTGTGTGGCTCAACTGAGCTTGTTTACTGTAGGATTTTGCTAAAGGTTAGTTACACAAGTAAAATATATGTTCTATATCAAATTTAATAAGCAATAATAATAATACTATTGGGCAGCACGGTGGGATAGTGGTTAGTATGCTCCCCTCACAGAAAGAAGGTACAGGAGTCAGGTGCTTGCATGGGTTTTCTCCAGGTACTCCGGTTTTCTCAAACAGTCAGCTATACAAAATCGCCCCTAGGTGTGTGTGTGTGTGTGTGTGTGTGTGTGTGTGTGTGTGTGTGTGTGTGTGTGTGTGTGTGTGTGTGTGTGTTGGCCCTGCGATTGTCTGGGAAGCTGTCCAGGGTGTACCCCGCCTTCGCCTAGAGTCGGCTGAGATGGGCGCCAGTCTCCCCATGTCCCTAATTAGGAATAAGCAGTTCAGAAAACAAATGAATGAAATTAATAAATAAATTCACTTAAGAATTTTTTTTTACCTCTGCTCTCAGTGGTAGTAAGTAACAGCTCAGGTCATGGCATAACACAGAATGTTTTCTGTAGTAAACAACCATTTTCATGAAACATATTTTCCTAAAAAAAACAGCTCAACACATTGAAGAATAAAAATAAAAATAAGACATTCTCCTCTGCAGTCTGCAGCACCGTGTCTCTACTCCCATCTCAACATGTCGTTGTTTTGCTCTCCACCGGAAGTGGAGCGGTCTCTCTTACTGCGTGCCGCTAGCGTACTTCCTGTGACGCAGTGAGATTTTTAAAATAGTCTCCTTCTTTAGTAATGGCGGCTCCGCAAATTTCTCGCTCGGAAAAGAAGAATAATTGGTATTTTACCCGTGAGCAGATCGAAAACAGTCCGTCCCGCCGAGCGGGGCTCGACCCTGACAAAGAATTATCGTACAGGCAACAGGCTGCTAACCTTCTCCAGGATATGGGACAACGGCTCAATGTGTATCCTTTTTTTCCCCTGAAAGCGTTGCGAACGGGACATGCTAGTAGCTTAGCATGTTAGCTACAAAAATAAAAAAAAAAACAACACCGGATGCCGGTTCTGCTATGTTTTGACTTATGCACTGTTGTCAGTAGTGCGAGAATGTTACACACACGATTATATTCTTACCTGTGAATAAAAGTGTTGCAGAAATATTTCAAAGTATTGAAAAGACTCCTTCGTGGCCGGTGTTGATAAGCTAACGTTAGCCGTGCTAAGGCTTGTGGGATGTGTAGGCCTCACCGCGGCAAACAGTGCAAGCTTTACTGTAAAATAACATTATTCGGTTTAATATTGTATAATTTATCACTTATTGTGACTTATTTTTAACCAAACCCTGTTTTTCTACATACATATCCTTCTGTTAGCATGCCGTGTTTTGTTTTGCGGTTAGCTCGTGAAGCTAGTTAGCATAGCATCCTAATCTAGCATGCTAGAAACTGTCTCCAAAACTAGGTTGTTGAATATATTTTGTTTTTAAACGTGCCACGTTTAAATTGTTGCAGTTTTTATTTCTCTAACTAAGTGCATTTCAAGTAATACGCCTTCTTTGTTTTGTTTGTTTTTGATTCTGCTTTTGCTAGCTACTCCTGCTGGCTAGCATCACTAGCATGAGCGTTAATTTCACTTTCGATATTTAGCAACAGGGCTTTGTTTTCCTTTCCACTCTCTCCCACGAAATGTTTTCGCTCTTCACATTCGCCTTTTGCCCTCTACCCCTTTCTAAATGCACCCAACGTAATAAACGTGTACATGCGATGCATTGGTATGAGTGCATGCACATTGTTTATCCTGTTTATTTCACCATAGTTCTAATCCTTGACTCAATGAATGCAGATCCCAGCTCACTATCAACACTTCCATTGTGTACATGCATCGCTTCTACATGATCCAGTCTTTCACTCGCTTCCACAGAAATGTAAGGCTATTTATCAATATGAACTTTAAAGCCCCACTAGTTGCAAAGTGTATAAGTATATGCATATATTTGATCCAGGTGATTGCCCCTGCTGCCCTTTTCTTGGCAGCGAAGGTTGAAGAGCAGCCACGCAAATTGGAGCATGTGATTAAGGTGGCCCATGCCTGTCTCAATCCTCAGGAGCCTCCTCTAGACTCTCGGAGTGATGTAAGTTTTGATCTACGATGATGGTCATGTGTGGTTGTTTGGTCTGGGATTGATGTAGCGGTTGGAGTTTCTTAGAAAGTTAAGGGATCTTTTTTTTTGCAGCTAAGCCCTGCCAAAAAGTTAACCCCCGCCACTCAAAAAAAAAAAAAAAAAAAGAGGATATGAAACTTGTACTATTAGTTTTTATTGAAGAAGGTGAAATTGGGACATGTCATTAATAATTTGCATGAAAAGGTCCGTATTTCGGTACCTTTGCCTCCAAACGAACTCACACAAGTAGCTGTCCACTAAAGATCGGTGTGTGCTGCATTAGCGCTTATTGCATCTTGTAGATGTGCCAGAAAGATTCGATGGTTTGTGTGTGAGCTCCAGTCGTTGGATCCCACAAAGTTTTCGGTATGATTAACCGTTTAATGAATATAATTCATGCCAATCATCGTTTCAATTCCTCAATATGATGCCCACATATCGGAAATGATGATTGAGCCGGGAGCGAGTCGAAAGCGTCAGCAAGTTCATTTCATGGCTTAACTTTCCGCGCGTGAATTTTTTGCATTAGTGCGTGCGTGCATTAAATTGGAACTGCCACAGGTGGCGGGGCTTAACTTTTCGCGCGTGCATTTTTTTTGCATTAGTGGGGGGCTTATCTGGAAAAGATCCAAGTTAAGTTTCAACAACAATTAAAAAAAAAAAAATCTTGATTAGGGATGTACCAATTCAACACCTTGATTCAGTGTTGTCTGGGCTTGTTAAGTGATGTCACATCTTCCGGTTCTGTCCACTGATATTTTCAGATGTGACTTGAATTCAAGCTTGTCGCTAGGACACGCATGATGTTATATGGAGGTATTACTCTTGCAGAAAAAAAAGAGTAAAAGTGTGTCAGTTTATCGTAATATATTTATATATTTTTTGTTATGGGAATGGTGCAGCTCTAATCTCGATTGATGCATGTATATTTTTGATATCTAAAGCCTACCCTGACCCTGTTTTTGTTTTCATGTGACTCATAATAGGCCTCATTTATCAAACTGGATATGAACCAATTTACTCGTAAAGGGCATTTGCACCAAAAAAATGTTTATTATTAATAATAATGCAGCTAGATCATGAAAATCTAGGTATCAGAAGTTTATGCATGTGTGACTCATCAGTTTAAATTCATAAGACTGCCAATGTGCTCCTTATACAACCGACTCTAATTTTCCTTGCACATACACTGAACTGTGCTAGTATGACAAATGAAATGGCCCCCTTTAAATGGAAAATGGGTTAGTATGCATGTAACTGTTGTACTGCAGAAGCTGAGCTGCATTACATTAATCTTTTATTCCCTCTTTAATCATCTGTAGTTTTTTTTTTTTTTTTTTTTTTTGGGAACTTTCAGTTTGCAGGCATTTCGTGTGTCTTGCTGTATGCAGATCAGCTGTGCGGCCGCGTTTGGTCATCCGTGTTTTGTTTTTTGTTTTGTTTTGTTTTTTTTTTTACACCCGAGCCTGGTGGCTCATCAGTGCCGGTGGTTGTCCCCGGTTTTTGTAGCGTAAAGCAACTAGGAGTCCAACTCCTCCTGGATGGTACGCTGGTCCATTGCAGGTTACCTTCCCAGTATTTTTACTGGTACCCGTTTATACTGCTGGGTGAACAGGGGCACACTTGTGGTTAAGACCTTGCCCAGGGGTCCTAGCACGGTGGACATCTCACAGAGATTCGAACCCATGACCTCCTGATCATGAGCTCATCCATCAGTGGGATTTATTAATTTATTAGAAAATCAGCATCACTGAGACTTTTGGAAATGTCACTGGATTTCACCCACAAATGTATTAAAAGATTGCTAAATGAGGCCTAATGAGTACACACATGAAAAAAATATATATATTGGCAAACAGCATGACACAACTTTGCAGTCTCTTTTAATGGCGTCGGGTTTTTTTTTTTCCCATACGCAGGAATTTTCATATTCACAGCTATTTGCTATCAATCCCTGCACCACAGCATTGACATGCCACTGTACCTGCTTGTTTGCTCATATAGGTGTGTGTGTTTATATATACAGTAATATGTGCGTATTGACGGAGCTGATAGTTGTTATTGTGAAGTTTTGACTGGCTGCTAACAGGGTACTTGTGAGAAAGAGAGTGATATGAGTGCATAAGACCCTGTGAGTAACCTGCCTGTTCTCTCGCTCTCAGACTTACCTGCAACAATCCCAAGACCTGGTCATGCTTGAGAGCATTATACTCCAGACCCTCGGTAAGTTTGGAACTGGCAAACGTGAGTCTCTGAGTCACAACCACCATGTTAGTGTGAAAATAGAATAAACCCCCTTCCCCTATTTACTCCCATCCACAGCCGAGTCTAGCAGACACAGCGTTTCCTAAAACTCATAAAAAACCATTGTAACTTTATGTTGCAACTCTCACCTTTTTTTTCAGTCTTTTCCTCATTTTTTTTTCACCCCATCATCTCTGGAAATGTGGGCCTTTAGTGGGGACGTAATCAACTTCTTATTATTGTCACATCACAATAATACAAATGATCAATAAAATACAACACGACAATAATAATAATAACATGGCGTTTCAGAGTGAAAGAGACATTTCTGCTTGTAACTCTGAGCATTACGGGAAATTTAGCGCTTGGCCAAATGTAACAAGTCTAAGCCTTACCTCTTCGACCTCGCCTTACAATGACTTCTGCAAAAGTCCGCCGTGAAAATGGATTTTTAGGACTGTCCGACACCAAGTCAATTTCTCCTCCTCTGTCAGCCATTGTGGGTGTAAAAAAAAAAATTCAAACTCAAATGTGTTTTGTGCAGATCAGTACAGACTATTCAGTTTATCGTAACTTTTTTTGCTCTGACCAACCAATCAGAGGACAGAAAAGTACTGGCGTTATTGTGGGCCAGCTAGCTGGTCCTGTGAGGCGAATCTGAAATCTGATTGGTTAAATAAATAGCCCCGTTCCTAATAGTTTAAGTGGTATCGGCCAACACTGGTGATTCTGAAGGCCCCAGGCAGATTAGATTGGCATGGCAACACAGAAGCTTTGTTTGTTTTGGGGGTGGGGCTTAAGGGTTGTGCATGAAATTGGCATCGCAAGAGCAGCTCAATGATATCCCAGTGAATTTACAGAGGAAATCCTCTGTCCTTGATTCACTCATCTGTATTTATCCTGTGTAGGATTAAGACTTAGCCTCTTACCTACCTTGTGGGAAAAATTAAAGTCGTCGTGTCTCCCCCCCCCAATCACTGCGGGAAACACGAAAAATTATATTTCATAAAGCATAATTTTAAAGTGAAATAATTGCGTTATTACTTTAAATCGGTTAGTTAGACTCT
>JAQNCB010000005.1:5280394-5298261 GCA_030068295.1 Euristhmus nudiceps | reverse complement strand
ATGGTCAGGTGGGCATGATTAGGGTTGGAGCGAACATATTCAGGAAGGTAGCTCTCCAGGAGCAGGATTGAGCACCCGTGGTGAACGGTCTTGAAAGTTAGCATAAACACCATGGTGGGGGGAATACGGGACTTGACAGGCAACCAGTGTAGATGCTGTAGTATAGAGGTGATATGGTCAGTCTTTTTAGCACCCACAACAAGTCTAACAGCAGAATTTTTCACACGCTGTAGTTTTGCAATACCTTTCTGTGGAAGGCCTGTAAGTAGACTATGGAAGTAATCAAGCTTAGATGAGAGAAATGCATGAACCAGGGTTTCGCAGGTTTGTCGATCTAAAAACGTTCTTATTTTTGAAAAAAGCAGACTAGCATACGTTAGCCTCGGTCCAAAAAAAACAAACAAACACAGTTTAATCTGTTAAGTTTCTAATAGCGTAATGTCCTAAAAATGTGTTCCATATTGGTACATTTTTGCAAATTTCCCCATTTGTGGGACGAATAAATGATTATCTTATCTTAACCTCCCATCATATCACAAATGCAGTGATTTACAGTAGGTGACATGCAGATTTATCAAAAACTGTTCATTGTAACCTGTTTTGTCATTCATGTGTCAACAAACAACAGAACAATTTTTTTAATACAAACTGGTTTGTTTGCACGGAACATTATTTGATTGATTTAAGAATTAAACGAAGAACCCGATGTTTAAACTCCAAAGACGGCGATGCGTAGTCATTTGGAAACAAAGCACAAGACTTGCTTTGCATAATGGATTATTCAAAAGCTAGGGAAAAAAATTTGAATGCTGTTTTTTTTTGTGTGTGTGAAAGGATCAGCTTGAACTTTATGCTCTTATTATGGTTTGTTTTAACCATACTGGAGAAAGTTGGGTGCTAGAAGTACCATACAGGATCGGCTGGGCTGTACCCATTTGTCTGATTCAATATTGCATTCATTCCTTTATTCATTCATTTTCTGAGCAGCTTAATCCTAATTAGGGTTGCGAGGAGGTTGGCACCCATCTCAGCCGACTCTGGCGGGGTACACCTTGGAGAGCTTGCCAGGTCATTGCAGGGCCAACACTTACACAACCATTCACTCTCACACCTCGGGATGATTTGGAACAACCAATTAGCCTACTGTGCATGTGCAATTAGCTTACTGTTTTTTTTAACTTCGGAGGAAACCGGAGTACCTGGAGGAAACCCACGCGAACCCAGGGAGGACATGCAAACTCCACACAGAAATGCTTGAGCTGGGAATCGAGCCCAGGCCTTCTTGCGGTGAGGTGGATGTGCTAACCACTACGCCACCATGTTACCTATTGCATTAATACGCTGGTTTCCACGATGATGAACGAAGTCCTGATGAGACTTAGTCAGCTCCTAGTGTCCCTCCTTAGGTGTTGCGTTCGAGGTTAATTTTTGAAGTTTACCAACCTACGAATGGAATGCACCCATTGAATCTTATCAGATCCAATCAAATTAGTAGCTTGTGAATCAGAATCATCTCAAACCGATTCAGGGTGCGTTGGTGAATACACACAGCCGGAGTTATTAGGAGGGAATGCTGTAAAACCTGAAATCAGGTTTGATTTGGTTTTGGTCCATACACTCCTTATTGCCTTGGAAGGAGGTCTACTGTGTCATTTTTTTAACTGGGATCCACCAATCAGTTACTCAACTAAATGTTTGACGTTTCAAAGCTGATTGTTGCCGTAACCCTTATATAACACGATGCGGACACATAATAAGTAGAATGTACGCACTTATAAAGGAACGAACATTCATTGTCGTGGGGTATCAGCACTGGTTTCCCCAGTCAATTTGAATCCAGTCGACAAGGTCCTGATTACTTTGATTTGATTTGATTTGAAATCACTATAAGTTAATTTAGGGATATTTTAATGACTCTGCCTAATTTTAATTGGATTCAAGAGATTTCCAGTAAACAGACGGTGTACAAGGAAACAAACTTGTAAAAGGAACCTTTTAACTGGGTGCATTAATAAAAATAAAGATTTCGGGGCTGCCTGAAGACTGAGCTCCCGGTAGATCACTTTTGATAGATTCCAGAGACTGGTCTTTAAAAAGTAGGATGTTTCATTTCAGGGATCAATTAGCAGCCATAGCCTGCCTAATGGTTAGAGAAGCAGCTTTGGGACCTACAGGTTTCTGGTTCAATTCCCGAACCAGCAGGAAAAATATCTGGTGGTGGGGGAGTGAGCTGCACCTTCTCTTCCTTTATGGCTGAAGTGCCCTTGAGCAAGGCACCTAACCTCCAACTGCTCTCTGGGCACCCCAATGTGTGGCTGACCACTGATCCGAATGTGTGCGCGCACTTTGGATGGGTTAAATGCAGAGGTAATAATCCTTGCAGGATTAATGCAGTATAGCCCATATAGGAGGAAACAAATAAATCAGTCCCCCCTGTTTTTCCCCGACTATGGTCTGGAGCAAAAGCAGGAAAGGTTAACATTGAGTTTTCTTGTCATTGCCTGTCACTCAGTTTCTGCTTTCATGTGTATGACCTGTCTTCTTAGCTTCTTATCCATTTAACAAGTTCATGTTCCGATTTCCCATTCATGTTTGGTGCTTTTTTCGGGCAAAGTTTGTTTGTCTTCCCAAGTTAGTGTGTGTGTGTGTGTGTGTTTTATAATTCTGTGCATGTCTGAGCAGTAGTGTATGAGCCTTTTTTTAAAAATTATTTTTGTAATTTTTTTTTTTGGGGGGGGGCTTTCATTATTAATAATAACCCCCTTTTTTTAATTGGTGATGCAGCAGATTATTGGGTTTCCTGTGGGTGCATGGACACTGAATAACTCCAATTCATGTCCCCTGCCTAATAGTGTTTTATTCATACCAATGCAGTATGTAATACATTACCTTAATGTACCTTTCAGTTTTACATGGCCTACAAACTTATTGTACCTCTTTATGTATGAAATTAGAAATCAAATCAAATTCACTCTGTTATAACCAACTTCAGATTTTGAATGACATCAAAAGCAACCCATGTCAATAACGTGTAAGCACCACAAGATGGTTTTGGGGATTTGTGGTATTCCTGCAGTAGTTTACATACATGTAGTGTAACTTGAATCAATTGAAACATTTGCCTTTAGACTTGAAGGTGCCTTCATGGTGTAGCCCAATCATGTTAATATAACTGTGGTTTGCTGGATGGTCTCGTGAACAAATCCCACCTTGTTGAGGACTCTTGAGATTAGTGGTAATAAATCTTCACATAAAGGAATAAAAATAAAAGAATCCTGGATTTGAAGAATCGCTATTAAGTTTGGTTTCAATGGTAATTTTTGTATTTTTATACCCAGTCCGAAAATTCATTAAGCTTTTGTTTATATCAAATGTTTTTAAGCGCCAGTCAAAAGTTTGTGCGCACCTTCTGATTCAGTTAGAATAAGTGGGCGTGTCCAGATTTTGAGTGGCACCGTATGTAATAGCAGCTATTATAAACAATTGTTCCATCATCAGGCTTGGTTTGTGTTTTGTTTATTAATTAATTAATTAATTAATTAATTTATTTATTTATTTCCCTTCTCCCCCTTTCCTGGAGTTATGCTGCAGTCCACTCTACCCACAACTCTGAAAAAACTTTATTCAGTCAAAGTGCTGATGAGAGTAGAAAGGGACGGCCATTCAACTTGGAATTTGGGAATCAGGAACTTGGGCAACATCCAACTTGTTTAGTGTTGTATCCCACTGATTTAATCCCAGTTAATATAAATACAATATTACATATATTAAATGATTTACAATTATAAATAACACTTTTTATATGCATATGTTTATATAACAAAAAAACCTCAAATAATTTGGAGGGTTTTTTGTTTGGTGACTTCACGATACAAGTTCTGGTACAGTGATGACCTTTGTTCTCATAAGTATAAATACCAGTCAAAAGTTGAACATACAAGTTATTTCATGTCCAAACCTTTGACTGGTACTGTACATTTATAACAGGTGTTCTTATCAACTATATAGACAAAGAAAAGCTCTGTATTACCTGTTAAAAGTGTATTTTCATACTAGATGAGTGCATTACCCAGTTGGATTATAGCTGCGGTTGTAACATTTCACATCTCCAGCTTTGCCCTTTTTGTCTCAGGAGACTTTTTACATCAGATGTTTTTAAACAGTGAAACCGTTGAACCACCATGCTATATATCGCTGGACTCCCCTGTTTACATGGAATAAATTGCTGAAGCAGAGACAATAAATGTATGGGAAAATTCTAACTGATTTATTAATCCTGTAACCATGATGCATCTCAGCTTAGCTGTCGGTGTATATCCAGTCACATGACTGTAAATTATTTAGCTGTAGGTCGGAGATTACTGAGGTGTACCGTGGTCAAGAAAGGTTTCTCAGATGTTTATGGATATTTTTTCTTTTTTCCATTTCATTTGTTTTCTTCAGTCTTAATGAACAGACACCATGACTTGTTTTTAAGCTGAAAGGTAATAAACCCTGCGTCACCAAAATAGGTGTGTATCATTTGTTCAGAGTTTCCTGGTAACACTCAGCACCACTGGAAAGGGAAACATGACCACTTTGGGTCTTTTTTTTATACCCATAATTCATAATTTGAGCCTAAATTATTGGTGGTGGTGTTCAGTCACATGTACTACTTGGCAGATGTTTCTGAGGAAGACATTTTATAAAACTGGACGTTTAAGTTGAAATGAATTGAAACGGGGATTTGTGTTTCGGGTTTGGTGGCAATGATTCCTGCTTATTTCCTAACCTTCAAACTTGGCTAATGTTCTGAGCAGAGCTCCTAAGCAGAGACCAATAGGCATGGGACATGATGTGGATTGCTGTCCTGTGTCCATACTCTCAGTGGAAGCCCAGTAAGGCTGCCGATTTCCCCCTCAATAATAATAATAATAGCAATAATCATAACAATAACAATCTTATCATTACTAATGCAGAGAAAGCCCCCCAAAAAATAAAGGCTCATACACCACTGCTAAGACTCACACAGAATAAAACGCAGTCTACATCTGGCATTAATGGGAGCATGGAACATGAACCTATTACATGGATAATTAAACTAACAGGGTGGTTGATACAAATGAACGCAGAAATTGGTGAATGAAAGGCAGTGAAAAGAAAACTGAATGTTCACCATTCTCGACAGAAGTCATAAAACACAGGAGAGGTTTTTTTCTTTCTTTCCTTCAGGGCTGAGGTTGATTCAGCTGTCACGAGAGCCATGCTACTCTTAGAACACCAGTCTCGGGCACCTATCAAGAGAGATCCATCTGCCTATAGGTGCTGCCTCAATCTTTAAGTTTGGTATAATTATTTTTCTGATTGGATTTGTAGGTGAATGAAGTATTTAAAGAGATATATTTATTATGGTGAGTAACACCAGCTAATGCGGCTCTTCCTGATTTCCTATATCTGCGGATCTGACTGTTTATAGTGGCAATAAAAACTGGAAGTTTAGTAAGGAATGTTAGTTACATCATGACTGGGACACCACCTGTAAACACCCCTGGCTGTGTTGATGTGCGTAGAATCAGTCCAAGATTAGAAACTCGGCTGTAAACGTAATTTCTGCTCTCTAGCAATGGCTTCCTAGTAGTGGAGTCACTTGAAGAAGTGACTGCTTTCCAAGTGCAGGTAAGGTTTTCGAAGGTTTAAAACGAAGGGAGGGGAAAATGAAAGGAAGGAATAAGAAAGACAAAGAAAATCGAATCGGGAAAAAAAAATTAAAAACGTCGTCTGTTTTCTTCTTCAGCTTGTTTAGTTCGTGAACAAAAAGTAGGCTTGCTCACGTTTCCTCCTTATTTTGCCTGCCAAGGAGGAGTTAGTATGTAAAATAAATCTTTTATATAGGCCTGCTGGATTATTCATGGTGTTAACAGTGGTAGTTTGCCAGATATGCAAAGGCAAGACTAGCAGGTTAAGGAAAGAGGCGCTCCTCAGTAAGGTGAGTACCAGACTCGTTATGAACTTGAAAATGTATAGTGAAAAGAGCGCAACGTCGTGTTTCGGAATGAATTGGCGATAACAGTGGTGTGGGTCAGCACGTGGCGATCACACTTAGCAAACGAACCAGACCTTGATGGGTTGCGTAGTGTGAATATGTGCCAAGACAATATCCAAAATTTTATACAAATCACCAGCATGACAACTGATGCACAGATTTCATATTTCAGAACAAAAGAAGTTATAGAAGGTTGATTGAATTCGGAGTTGTTTTTGTTTTGAACAGCTGAGTATAAAATGGTGTTTTGTTTTGTTTTTGTTTTCTTGAGATGAAAAAAATCCATAACGAGAATTTCTGTGCATGCAGACATGAACTTATGCAAATTTCAACAGGCAGGAAAACGAATGTCAAGCCAGGAAAGGTAGGGCGCTTGGAGTTGGGGAAAAATGAGAGGTGAAGAGACTACAATATCTAGATAGATGTATAGATAAATAGGTTGACAGATAGAATGCAGTAAATGAGTTTGACAGGTTAATGTACAGGCCAAAGCTTTAGCTTGAGATTAAATTAATCTATAATAAATAAATGTGTCTTGATTTTCATCAAATTTTAGAAATGTGGGTATAGCATTTTACAGCATTTGAAATGTAATTCCGACTCATTAGCACTCTTGGATGTGAAGAATGAACGTGATGAACTCGGAACTTCTAAATCTTCATTGCAAAACTTGCGATTTACAGCTTGAGGTCCGTGTGAAATAAGAAAAAATGTGCTCTGCAGAAATAAAAAACTTAGTACTGTTACTATTATTATTTTTAATGAATAACCCGTGTTTTAGGGAAATCCTCAGGGGTTTCCTTTTAAAGAGGTGTGAATAAACATGACCAATTTTTTTAATGCTGGTTATGTAGAAGCTTAAAGGTTTCTGGTTCTTATTAAAGGAGCTGTGTCATGGCTTTTACCCAAATTCAGCTGCTGAAATGTCATGAAAATGTGCAGTGAGTCCAAAGGAATTTTAAGTTTTTGGACCTAACATGGAGCAGACGGCAATGGATTGCAATGTGAACTTGAAATTTTGTGAGGTTGAATGGTTTACGAAGATTTAAAAAAAGTGCTGCAAAGTCCTAGTAAATTGTATTGGATCAAGTGAATTTCTGTTAGCCCATATCCACCAAATTTCTATTGTTGAAAATGGCTGTTTTGTTTGGCATTACCATTAATTTCTTTGGCCCACTTTTTACAAACATCCATGACCCAGCCTCTTTAATCTACCTCTTAAATGCGTTCATGAAGTTGGACGCTAATGTGGTGCTCAGTGGAGTTAAGGTCAGGGCTTTGTGCAGGCCACTCGAGTTCTTCTGCTTCAACCTTGGCACACTATTTTCATGGACCTTGCTTTGTGTGCTTGGACTCTGTCCATGCTTGAGAATGCTTGAACCCCGTGGGTTTAGTAGTAATTCATAAGGGCCTACTTAAAAATGTAGTAAGATCGCAAAACTTCTGTTATTTTTATTGCTAGTAGCAGTAGTAGTCGAAGAAGAATAGAAACTTTGCATCAACAGTAATAACCACCGTACTTATGTCTACCTATGGAACGATTTCAAGTACTTTTTGACTTGTGAATGGTTTTTGAAAAATCAGAAGCCTCTGCATTTTTCAGGTACAATATTTGGGGTTTTTCTTGATTTCGAGATTTAAATCACTCGAAGCATGACTTCTTTTATTTCCTTTTGTCCCATGGGTGATGTTTCAGGACAACTGTCACAACAGGGCTATCAATACGCCAGCTAAAGTAAACTCAGTTTAGCTGGCGCATTGATAGCCGGGATTTTCACCTGGAGGACATCAGCACATAACTGCTGTAATATATATAATACGTATATTACAGCAGTTAGGTGCTGATGTCCTTCAGGTGAAAATCCCAGCTAAGTCTACATAAATCTTCTGTTCAAGTGAAAAGAGCAAGTATACAATAACTTTAGGTTTTCCTTTATATTCAAGGCTGATAATGAAAACCGAATGGTTTGTTCGTTTTTGGGGGCGGATAGAGATCATGACCTGTGGTGTCTTGCATCATTCAACACTATATGTTTAAAGAAAACCTTTTGTTTCTGCAAGGTCGGATGAACAATTCCAGTATTTAACCTTACACCTGTATCTGTTAACTTTGAGGGTCTTTAAGATACTGCAGTGAATAGTAGCTAGTTGTTTGAAACGAGGGGAAATGCTTAAACTGAAAACGAACACAAGCACTTTCAAACTGACTGAGGTGATTTTGGAGCTTGAAAATAGGGTGGATACAATTATGGTAAAGTCCACGTATGGGCGTTATGGTCAGGTGTCCGCAAATCTATACAATAGGCAAGGCTCAAACGTTTGGGTGTGTTGTAGCAGCAAGGTAAATAACATGTTTAATAATTTTTCTTTAATTTATATTCTTATGTTTAACCATTAATAACATTTTCCTCCCCACCCCCTACCCCCCCGTCATTGTCTAGGTGCCGTAGAACTTTCTACTCCCACAAATGGATCGTTCATCTGCCGTAAGCATACCGACTATAAGAGTATTTTCTTTTTTGCTGAGTAGCTTACAATCCCAAGCATGAATTCAAACAGCTTGCAACAAAATTTCATCTTGTTTCTTGAAAAGGCAAAAGAAACTAAAGAGGCAACCAAAACCCTCAATGGGCGGCTGTGTTGTGAAAAATGTCGCTTTTCAACCAAAGACACTGCGCTATTTGAAAGGCACGTAGCTCAACATGAGGAAGTGACGTTCTCCTGTACTATTTGCAACCACATTTCGTACTCGAGGGTCGAATCTCAACGTCATCTTGTCAAACACAAAGGCTCATTTCCATACAAGTGTAATTGGTGTGCCTATGGAGCAGTCAGGAGAGACTACATGGTGAAACACATTCAGAGGATACATGGAAAGTTGGCAGATGAAATCTTGACAATCGATCCTTCTAAAAAACTAGACGGGACTAAAAGTCAGTACGTGCCCACTCCAAGAACTTTGGGTGGACCTTCACATGATCTAAAGGTTGTGCACCATTCAGTAGGAAATGTGTCCAGTCTACTTTCCAGTGCTATTCAGGCAAGACCTAGTCCACCTTATCATGTATCAAGTACAACTTGCAGTCCACCCATTAATAAGTCTCAGCCCTACATTGTACCAACGACTACTCACACAGCATGTAAGGTTACACAGGGAATCATTAATTCATCAAATATCACCGGTAAAGACATGGGTCCAGCTGTAGGTAATGGAATAGATTATATGAAAAAGATGACTGAAAAAGCATCCTCAGTAAAGACTGCTGTAAGTGCTGTGGCCACACTTCCCAGAGTTCACGTTGGTGTTTCTGGAGATCGTGTGCCTCAGCAAAAGCCACCGCTTCAGAGTCAAGTGGTAGGTACCACAGAGAAGACCGCAAATCAGTCCAAAACAATTCCAAAAATTCAAGTCGGAGTTCCAGCCACTAAAACTAATCATTTGAAGACACTTCTTAGTAACCACCATGAACCTCCAATGACACAAAAGCCAGTTCAAAATATTCCAGTGGCACATTTAGTACAAAGATCTGGTTCATCTTTGGCAAATCCCCCTATTTCTGTCGAGCAGTTTAGACAAGGCGTACCATCGATAAAACATGGGGCACAGACGGCAGAAAAAAACAGTCAACACAGAACAAGACCAAATATTCTTGTGAGGACACCACCTAAGAATCTTGAGTCTAGTACAAAGTCTGGTGTACGAGTGGGATTGTTGGCTTCCTTAAACCAGCCCACCAAACACAACAGACCTTCGATGGTACCAGGTCCCAAAGTAAGAGCACCTCCCCAGTCCAATGTTCAAGTGGAATTGTTAGCACCTTTAAACCAGCCCATACAGCACAACAAACCCTTAACGGTGTCATGTCCTGAAGAGATTACCATCCCAGCTGGGTGCCTCGTTGAATTGGTGGAGGTGAAAAATGTCAATGGTACACGAGAACTGGAGCTCCGGCTAGTGCCCCAGCAGCTTACTGAACCTCAACAGGTAGATTTGAAAAAGAACACAGTAAAGGCTACAACAAACAGATTGTCGTTCAAATGCAGGGTTGCTACTGATGATAATCAAGTGATAAATACGAACCATGAATTCAACACCCCGAAGGCAAATGCCATTCCTGAGCATCCGGTCCAGGAATCACAGCTATGGAGGCTTTGTGCAAATAACAGTGTAAATGTGAAAAATGAAGCCGATGCAAATGAGAAAGGGTTTTGTCCCAGAAAAAATGGGACAGAATTACCAGAATCTTCAAGTAAATGGCTCCATGCTGTCCCGAGACCAGCAGCATCTAACCCTTCAGAATCACACAAGTTCATGCAACAAGCACGAGCCGCACGCAATACTGCTACAAAAGAACTGGTTACACCCCTATCCCGCAAGCGTTGCACGGTGAAAAACGTTTCTCCACGTGTAAGTAAAAAGAATGCCACATCTGAAGGTCTTAAATTTGAGCTCAGAGCTGCTCAGCCAGCACCAAACAAGCAAGAAGATGTAGAATTGAGTCATCGGGGACTTCCCATCATTTCATCTGTTTTTTCACTGTGTCCCATTCCTCAAGATTCTACAATCCATGTTAATGCCAGAGAACAAGATGCCCAGATGCCTGTTGTTTCACGATCAAGAGAAAATGTAAAAAACACCGACAACCCTAGAGTCTGTAGTCCGACACTGAAAACAGAGGATGAAACAGGACTGTTGACTAACGATGTTCAGAAATCTAGCCAATTCACTGTTCAAAAGTATGAGATTTTAGAAGAACCTAAGGCACTTGAGGAAACTGTGAAAGAAAGGGCAGTTGCCATGGTGGAAAAGACTGTTGTAAAAGTCAGGGAGGACAAAATTCCACAAGAACTCTATAAATCTTCACCCGATGCTCTGCAGACTGATCCGTTACCCAGCATGGACAGTTCATCAGTGAACACAAATGGTAAATCCATACAGCCTGAAAAATCGGAATTGGAGAAGAATCTAGTTGCACAGAGCGACAGTACTCTTGCATCAGCCATGAATCCTATAGTGACTTTGTTCAGAATGCCAAACTTAGAATTTCTTTCTGCAACTAAAGTTCAAGAGAAGCGAGATGACGAGGAGAGCATAACTGCTCGTCCTGTCGTCTGCCGCACGTCAAACCAGAAAAATGTGCAGGGACAAACAATTAAGCTGATTTTAAAGAGAAAATGGTCCGAAACAAAAACTTTGCAAATCCAAAAGGTAGACCTAGTATGCATCGGTGTACCACCATCAAACAAGAAAGCCAAAAAGGAAAGGAAGAAGGTGAAGAAACACAAGTCTGCTGAAGACCAGCAGTTGTTTGGGAAAGGCACGATGAGAAAACTGTGCTTGGCGCCACTAAAAGATGATCAAATGGTCAAAGTTCCAGGACCAAATCAACCTGTGGTGGTTCTGAACCATCCAAATCCACTGGTCAGTCTAGGAGCTCAGACTTTAAATAACCAGCACTGGAGAAACTCAATACCTGACCTCAGTAATCAGAATGGAACAACCCAACCCAAACCTGTGAGAACATGTCCTGCGTTTAAAATGACACTGAAAAAAGTCCAGGGACAGAAATATCAGGTCACCAAACTTCTTCTACAAGGTGTTTCTGAAAATTCAGTACTCTAAGAACAAGACTGTTTTTACCGAACCCTGGTCAACTAAGTTCATCTTGCGTTTCTCCTCCATCTGTCCACCTTTTGGTGGTATTTTGCCTAGCTAGTTTATAAGCTAGGTAGAAGCTACATTGGGAACATGAGGATATCCGGGGGGTTGCTAAAAACAGTATTGAAAAGACTTCTCTAAAGTATTTTTACAGTGTTTCCTGGAACTTTTCTTTTTCTGGGACTCAGAGGAAGACAGTTTAGACTTTATTTAATGTTGTCCAGTGTACTTCTTTAAGTTCTACTCAAGGGATTGTAAATCCTAATCTGGATTTTGAAAACCGAGAATTTATTAATACATGTACAGGAAAACTTTTGAAGTTTGTATATAGTTATTTGGTTTAAAAAAACTTTTTTTTTTTTGTGTGTGTGTGTGTGCGCATTTGACATTCCAATATATCATACTGTTGAATGTAAGATATTCCACTATAGAATACTAAACTGACCACGCAAATTTTATTTTAAGGATAAATTACCTGGAGACTTGTCTTGAATTTTCGAGCTCTCACTGAATGCTTTATATTTATGAGAGAAGTACGAGTGCTTTTTTTGTGTAAGGTGCCAACATCACTATGGAAGTGTTCTGAAACCATTTGTTGAATGTCATGACTTGATAAACTTGCAGCCCGTTTGATGTCACAGCTGTCAGCTTGTTTTTTTCTTTCTTTAAAAAAAAAAAAAAACAACAAAAAAAAACTTTTTGTTATACACAAGCTTGGATGGTAATAAATTCAATATGAAGCCGCCATATCGTAATACAATGTAAGGATGTTTTTTACATGGTTGTTTAACCTGAACGTAAAAATTTCCTGCCATTACTCGGAAATTATATAATAGCTGCCTAAATTTATTAGCTAAAACCATTTCCATTTCAATTACGCTCATATTCCCAAAACTTGTCTGTTAAAATTCAAATAATTGATTCTAAATCCAGTCCTCTGGTCAATATTAATGTATAGGCCCCAGACACTGATCAGCCCTAACATTAACAGCACCTCACTGGTCTGACACCTTCCTATCATAGCCAGCAGGCTGAGTAGTTTGTGCTACAGTCGCTCTTCTGTGGGATCCGACCAGATGTACTTGCATTTGCTCCCAATGTGCATTAATGCGTCTTGGGCAGCCAGTTCATTGAATTGACAAGAAATGAATGTTCACTTGCTGACCAAATATATATCCCACTTCTTACTAGGTACTACAATAAATCATAATCAGTTTTACTCACGTTCAGTAGTGTCACTCACCTGCCAATAGTCAGAATGTTGAATGCTTTGGCTGATGACTGTGTATATCATAATTTGTGTGATGTCAAGAATACGTCTAAATTTAACACTTTTTTTTTTTTTTTTTTTTTTTTTTTTTTTTTTTTTTTTTTTTTTTTTACCTTGAATGTTTTTAATAAATACTATTGAGTTTTTAAAATTTTTGTTAGAAAGATGTTTGTTTATCATGTTTTATTTATGTTTTTTTTTCCACAGCATATGTGTTGTATTGCTCTTAATACAGAAGTTAGCCAATGCACTTTTAATGTGTCAGCCTTTATTAAATAATGAGGCAGCCTTTTGAGGCGACATTTAATGTTGTAGAAACAAAGCCGTTTGTTCCTGTTTGGACTTTCATTGTAGCAGCTGTCTATGAAAACTTTGTTAACAACCAGATTTGGCAGTTCAGCCACACTGTGATACAAACTTATTGCTTTTATATTTAGCATTGTGAGGCTGCTTTGTACTATAGCTTCGACATGGTAGAAATTCAGATTTGTCTTTAACCAAAATGTATGACACTGACATTTCCAACTTTAAGCATTCTCACATTCCAGTTGCAAGTCTTAGTAAAGTGGCATGTGTGGAACAAAACATTAAGTTGGAGTTAACAGAAGAAAAATAGTTATTCGCCATGCTAGCAAAAAAAAAAAAAAAATGGCATGGTATTGCCTCTGAAAGTCTTTCTTGTGTTAAAAAGTTTAAATATTTGAGGTTCGTCAAGCAGTAACACTGAAGGCTCCTTTCATAAATTATTTTAGAAATAAGTCTCATTAATTACGTCATCACGACAAACACCTCCCTAATGGGTGGGCCAAATGGAGACTGTGGTGCTATCCTGCATATTTGTTTTTTTCCTGCTTTAATACATCGATGTTGTTCCACACATGACCTTTTCTCCCTTTTTTTTAATGCAGTTACAGATTTTCAAGCGGTTTGTCAGCTCGGTTTTTAAATTAGAATTTCCTATGCAACCGTAATGATAATCTCTGATTGAAATAAATGTTAAAGGAATTGTGTCATTGTTTGAAGAACAATGTTTGAAGTTTGCCGCAGTAGCATAAACTTTTTTTTGCCATTTCCAACAATAGAAATTTGATCTATGAAGGCTAACGGGAATGGATTTGATTCACCGAAGCACTTTCCTAGGACCTTGCAGGCATATTTCAATCCTTGAAAACTGTACTCCCCAAAAATATTTCAAAAGGATTATATCGCAATCAATTCCATTTGTTGGAGTGAAAAGCTATTTTCAAAATTCCTTTTGATTTGCAAGTTAGAAGGCTATTTAGCAAATATAAACTAGTATTTTAGACATTCATTGCATAGTTTCATAACTTTTCTGAATTTGGGTAGAAGTCAGAACACAGTCCCTTTAATTTTATGATATTTCTCCATCAGCAGGTGATGGTTAATGGAAATCGGAGGACTGTAATGCACAGACAATGTTAGTTATTGTGCACGAGAGTCAGTCAGTGATGACACCGATAACACAGATACATTACATAGAAAAAAACGACAGCAGAGACAAAAAGATCAAGAAATCAACTCAGCTTTTTTATATTAACTCTCGGAATTTGATCACAGCTCAAGTACACACGGTGAATAAGACAGGAAATGGTAGGATGCTAACTTGGTTTATTTCCCCTTTTAGTACTATGAAATAAAGCCTTGAAAAATTAATTTTTTTTATAAAGTCAATAGATAAAATATTGTATAAAGTCTGGCCCCGTTTGCTCTTATGCCATTTATTATAATTAAATTGTATTTTTTTTAAACATACAGATGAATCCGAGGTGAGATTTGGCCAAGGTTTGTTTACTGATAAATATGTATAAAAATATTTAATGACAATGGGACCCATGTAGCAATTTTATAAATATGCTGTAAAATTAAATGTTAAAAATTTAATTGCAAATGCACAAGTGTTAAAAAAAGCAACGCGTCTGAGTGTTTCTATAGAAAATCCAGCATGTACAGTTTCAAAGGGATCGTTAACAGATTGTTTATTTGCCATGTTGAATGACTTCTGTAAATGTAAATACAATGTGACTTTTTTGTTGTTGTTTGTTTGTTTGTTTTTGTTTTCTTTTTTGCTTTTTATCATCCAACCTTGTACACAAATTACATAAAGATTCTGATTTGACACTAAACTGGTGATCTTTACAAGTTTACTCGTTACTAACCACATTGCTTGCAGTATCGTTAGCTCCACATGCTACTATTTAGTCGGACCCCCTTTAGCCTTGATTGCAGCCCATAATGGTCATGGCATTGTTTCAGAAAACTTGAGCAACATCAAAACATTGATTTCAAGCCAAAGTTGGGTTCATATTTTACAGCCATCTTGAATTGATGAGTGGGAAATTGAACCACTCCAAAAAGTCTTCTCCTTTACATCCCAAAGGCTTTGAGTAGAGTTATGGTCAGGACTTTGTGGTGCTAGGTAATGTCTGAAAATGATTCCTCATACTCTCTAAACCAATCCTGTGCCTGAAGTTTATATTAATACCACCATGGGGGGGAAAAAAGTCCATTGATGGGATAACCGGTCATTCATTACATTTAGTTCATCGGCTGACTGCATCTTATCGGCACGTAGTTTTGCTGAGCGTCGACCAACTAAAGCAGCAGTGCCATGGTGATTATGTGCTGTAATTAAGGGTGAAGGTAGTCCAACAAAATATTTAAATATACCCCCCACCCTCGCCTAATGGGAGGAAACTGGAGGAGTAGGAGGAAACACACGCAGGTATGGGGAGAACATTAAACTCGGCACCTCGCAGACCCTGGGACCTGAACCCAGGACCTTTTTTTGCTGTGAAGCAGACCTACCAACCAGTGTGCCACCGGGCCACCCCTCTCATTCATGCATGCAGTTATTCAGTCAACCAATCATGTACAATGCATAAAACCATTCAGATACTGGTCAACTGCTTGAGTTAACATTCACATCAGACATCTGAACAGAGGAAATGTGATCTCTGTGGCATTGAAACTCGGTGAAGTTCAGAAACTTGCTGTGGAATTTTCACAGCGACTGAGTAATGAGTTTACAAGGAAGGGTGTTCAATACAGGAACTCTGCCGTTTGAGGCCAGTCTGGAGGTTGGGAGAGAAAAGAATGACCAGACTGGATTGAGCTGTGAGAACGTCTACAGTAGCTCAAATAAACACACTTTGCAACTGTGGTGAGCAGAAATGCATTCCGGTGTGCATCACAGGACAAAATTTGAGGCAGACGGGTTACGGGAGCGGATCACTGTATCATGTTTCACTCCAAGAACCGGAGTCTATAGTGGGACCGGAGTTACAAAGTACTGCTCAGATGACACATGATGGGAAAAACTGTTTCAAATGTTTTATTATTAATGTTTATATTTTTCTATAAAATTTGGTTTTGAAATCATCACCACTCTGATATTTTAATACGTCGGCTCCGGAGGTCACGTGCTGAACTTTTAGCATCGAACCACGTGACGCGCTGTAGTAGGAGTATCTTGGTCGACTCCACTACAGAACATTTTAATCACTTTTGTATCCATAGCTTTGTGCGTATGGATTTAACCCTCTATTAACCAGCATAGCATATCGGCAACATGAAGTGAAAGAGATAAAAAAAAATTTATATATATATATATTTAAATATTTGCCTAAAATCAATATTTTTGCCTAGGGAAGTAGTTTTAACACAATTCAAAAGGAACCTGGTGAACAGAGGGTTAATTGATCCTCCAGGTCTGATATTGGGACTCGGGTTCTTGAAGCTTTTCTGCACATGAGCCCTTTTCTTGCTAAACAATGACACTCCATGAAGTTCAGGAGTTGCATTTTGGTGAAACACTCAGAAAGCCTCCCTTCTTGCCTCCTTACTTTCTGAAAGTGGTGTTTGTTGCTGTTTTTGCTACGTCCCAATCACAGCGATCGGTTCGTAAGCTCTCGGATTCAGTTCCTTACAGATTAGAAATTGCTCCAAGATTCAAAATTGCTCCAGTCACGTGATGGGTTTTATTCTAATTTTAAAGGCCGTTTGCATTTTGTGACCTCTCATGAGTACAGTAAAATTGGTTTCTCCAAATCCAAGTCCCCAAGTATCATCCAAGTCCCTTCGCTCATGAAAATAACACTTTAACATGAAGAGGTTTTTAAACCATGTATTTCAAAGAAGAAATCCAGGAAGTAACAGCAATGTCATTGTGTACATCTATCACAGACATGTCAGCTCACGAGAATTTCCTTCAACAAGGAACCGACTTTATCTTCAGAACCTCTTTACTTGCCTCCTTTAGAAACTTTTCCCACATTGCTTAACCTGTACTACATTTACGATGATGAAGATGATGATGATGATATTATGGGTAAGACCGGGTGTGTGTTAACGTGCAGGCGCATCAGGAGTCGCTCCACAGTCTATTTAGTTTCGTTATGGTTTGTTGGGTTGTTTAGCTCAGCAGTCGTCTCATGTCTTCTGCTGTGACGGGATACATGAGGACACACTGCCTCTTTCGCGTGGACGCAGTTGAGGGGTTTCGTCCGTCAATCAGCAGGATGGGAAATATGGAATGGAATTTGATGATTTCAGACACCGACTCGAATGCCTGCAAGGCAATAACATGAAATGCAACATAAAATAACACACCGATAACCTCTTTCTCAAGATAACTGGAGCAAAAAGGGACACTTCTTTTAGCAAACAACGTAGCTAGAAATGTTTTTTAACCACAATGAATTTGTAAGACTGCAAACGATCTGTAGTGCGAAATGGTGTGTATATATTGTACAAAGAGTTCAGTTACAAAATTAGAAAAGTACACCTGTATACAGGAAACTGAAAGAACAAGACTGGGATCCCTCACTTTTTGCGGTTAATGTGGGGTCGAGACCCGACGTGAACATCGAATTTCCGCAAAGTAGGATCGACCCCCC
>JAQNCB010000005.1:4901706-4912298 GCA_030068295.1 Euristhmus nudiceps | reverse complement strand
ATTCATTCATTTTCTGAACCGCTTAATCCTAATTAGGGTCACAGGGAGGCTGGCGCCCATCTCAGCCGACTCTTGGCGAGGGCACACTCTGGACAGCTCACCAGGCCATCGCAGGGCCGACACTCACACAACCATTCATACATCTCGGGGCGATTTGGAACAGCCAATCAGCTTACTGCACGTGTTCTTGGACAGTGGGAGGAAACCCAGCAAGCACGGGGAGAACAAACTCAACGTCCAGGCTGGGAATCCAACCCAGGCCTTCGGGCTGTGAGGCGGACGTGCGAACCACTACACCACGGTGCTACCTGCCAGATAATTGGTATCATATCATATCATATCCAGTGGCAGGACAGAAAGTGAAAACATTTCACTCTGCGACTCCACTCAACATAAACGGTACACTGGCGAAGAAATGTAGGTCGAAGTTCCTGATGAGGATGCTTTCACTTTTTTCGGCTCTTTTTTCTGCATTTCTAATTTAGGACACCTACTTTGATGTCTTTTCCTGCTTCTCCCTTTCCTCCCTTGCCTGTCCTGATGTGCGTTAGATCATGTCAACAATTGGTTATAAAACATTTTGACAGAAAACACACATTGTATATTACAACACACTATACAGTACTGCTACACTGCATACTCATTTACATAATATCAATAAATACATATTCAACGCTATGAATGTTTATAATAACAATTAAACATTCAAAAACAACGCATAAGATGGAAATAAAATATAAATAATATAAAATACATACGTGTAATTGTACATAGATGTAAATAAAGTGTAAGAAATGTGTTTTTAGAACTTTTAACATAATTTTACGTCGGCTGTAGTGACTTTGACGATATTGACGCTCCACTTGACTTCAGCTTCTTTGGTTTAAGGAGTTAGGCAGATGTTGGGAAATCTGTCTCGACCAATCAGCTTGTGAGATTTCAGAGCCGAGTCAACCCGAGTACCAAACCCGAGTCAGTAGTGACCTCGTGACATTTCCCTGAACTTTTTCCCAATTTTTCCTTAATTTTTTTTATTTTTCGCTGAATATTTTTGAAAAATCCTCGACGCACTGAAGCCGCAGAAACTGAAGCGTGAAGTAGTGAGGGATCACTGCATTTTGAACCTGGGATTTGAATTTGGAAAGGTAATGGTATTTAAAATATTCTGATTCAAGAACATTCTGACTCAAGAATTGAACTGTGCTGGTATCATGAAATATTATAATGAAAGTGTTAGCTTTTTTAAATTATTGTGGCGATGAAAAGAAATAATTTCAGCACATTGGACATATCAATCAAATTTTATAACTTACAGTTTTTCCGTAAATTTTAGAGTATGGCAGGATGTGGATTGGTACACATTCAAGCTTAAAATAAAACTTGTAATTACTGTAAATAATTATATAAATAAAAAACCAACCAGTGCAGTCAACAGATATACTGATAAAACTTTTTGTCTATAATTGATATAAAAAAGAAACATTGAATGTGTTTTTTTCTCTCTTTTTTCCAGTTTGAATGCAATGCCTAATGGTAATATGGGGTTTGAGGTAGGCCTCTCTTTAGAAAAGATAATTCAGCAGAATTTCATGCCAATGTTTTCATTTGGATAGCCACACACTGTACAAAAACACACTAAAAAGCACATAATCCTAAATACAAACACATTCAGGCACAGATAAGTTTTAAAACAGCATGCACAAATGAAATGCATAATAATTATTGTCATTATAATTCACGCGGTTGCTCAAAAAACCCGACTGCTCGCGATTCAGTGTGACGCTCGGACAGTTTGCCAGGGAAAAATCTGTTCTCCATTCTCCTGTTGTCTAAAAGCTCATCTGGGTGCAGTAGCTCTGAAAATTAAGAATCCGTGATTTTCGCTCCAGCTCCAGCCCAGGGAAATAAAAATGGAATGAAAAGGACCTTAAATAATGGTCGGTGGAGGCCATAACTATCCAAGACGAGTGCGTGTTACAGCACATCTCTTGGGAAACGTTTGCATGATGTGCTGGGGCTGGACGGAGGACATCCAGGAGATTCAGGAAGAAATATATCCAAGGAGAAGGTTGTGACCGGAGTGAGAGATCTTAACCTGAAGTGTCCGGTGTGGATACTTTTACGGGGGTGGGGGTTTGTCCTAAATAAATATTCAACACGGACACTTGAAATCTGGTCTCGCTCACAAGTTATAATAAAAGTCACGAAAGAAATCGAAAGGGTAAAAATTTTTTACCCCTTTTTTTTTTACATTTATTTCACATTTTTGTGGCACAAGATGGAAAATTATTTGTTGACTTTTGCTTACATTATCTTCAGAAATCCTTTATAATATCCAAATTTCCTGAAAAGCTACTACGCAAATTTTTCTTATTGTCATGTCCAATACGGCGCGTCGTTACCTTGGAAGCTCTTCAAGATTTGCTACTACCCCATAAAGTAGTCTGGATAAGAACTTGATGTGTTGTGATGAAGAAAATATTAGAAAGTGACACCATTTTAAAATCTTTTATAATTTCAAAATAAAAAAATAGCCTTTCTAACTGGTGCTGTTCATTAAAACGAGTAACATTTACAATTTTAATGAGCATGTAATGTATTTATTTTTACCTCTGCCAAACTTTTAATTCCTCACGCAGAAACTTGTGTGAATTTTCGTGAACATGTCATGATGATCCAAAGCACATTTTGAATTTAGGAATTTTTGACAGGATTTTTGACAGATTTTTTTTGGAAGTGTCATATTACAGTGGCTCAGCAGGGGGCGCTATTGACTTTTTGTGTACTTATTTATTTTATTTTTTTTGGTCAGTGGTGGGGCTTTAGACGTAGTGGAAGACTCCATTCAATGTTGGAGATAATTCTGATCCGAATTTTGGATTGAGGTTAATCTTTAAAGGTTTTTTACCATTGTGAGATATAACTATTTTTGACCGTTTGGTTCAGATGGGTGGGGCCAGCCAGTGGTGTGGTGGGACCAGTTAGAGTGCTGGCTGCGCTTGTGATCAAGAAGCTCCCCCGACTAAGAAATCTGGGCAAGGTCTTAACCGCAAGTCTGCCTCTGTCCACCCAGCAGTAAATGTGTACCAGTAAAAATACTGGAAATGGAATCAGTGATGGACTAGCATCCCATCCAGGAGCAGTCGAACTAGCTGCTACACACTGCAGAAACCATGGACAAGCTATGGCTTGGCTAAAAAAGCCCAACAGAGTTTATCTTCGCTTTTCCCTTAGCTGGATCGTATGATAGATTGCTTGGCTAGGCTTGTCAGAGTTTTGTGCTGTCCAGACGGCCATGTAACAAGTTATTTACTGTTGGAACGCAAGTTCTAGGCTTTACAATCATAATTTCGCCCATATTCTCTTCAACCTTGAGGTTAATAAAACAAAACAACACACTTTTTTTGTCATGTTACCAAAAAGGCAAAGCCCAGAAGTCTTCTCGCCCTTGGGAAATATCTTCGCAGTTTTCTCATGGTGGAACCCTAAATTGTTTTCAACTGTTAAGGAGCACTGAAACCATAGATTCCTTCTATTTATCCACTCACTCATTTGCCTAACCACTTGGAGCCTATCTCGGCTGACACTGAGCGAAAGCAGAGTCCTGAACAGCTTGCCAGACCATTGCAGGGCAAACACACACACAGATACACCCATTTACTCTTGAACATAGGGGAAATTCAGAGCAACCAATTAGCCTAAGGTGCATGTCCTTTGTACTGTGGGAGGAAGCCGGAGTACCCGGTGGGCAGCCACCCAAGTAACTCCACACAGAAGCATCCAAGCCCGATATTTGAGGCCAGGACCTTCTTGCTGTGAGGCGGACATGCTACTCACGACACCACCAAGACTCTTTCTAAAAGTTGCTAAAGAAATATTTGTTTATAGATTATTATTATTATGAATTTACCTTGCAGCTGCGGGTTTATCCTCCCAACCAGTCAAAATGAAAGATTGACCAATCATATGAAGTAACTTTGCCAAAGTTTCTTGACACTCGTGTGCTAATTACATTCTTGGTGACAAGCTTAGGTCTCAAGTTCATGAGCTGTACATGGTGTGATGCCCTGATGAGTGTAGGTTGAGAAATGTAAGGCAGTTAATATTGTGTTTTGATTTTATCTTTGGTTGATGTACTTCTAACTACAGCGACGTCTTTCAGCCAACTCGTAGTCATATCTTTCCTGTGAGTTCCTTTCAGAATCAGTCATTTATTTGCCGAGTTGTTTTCTTGGTTCCAATGTTTTTCTGTCATATGTTGGACTCCTCAGAGCCATCTGCAGAAGGAAAAAAGCGAAGCCAAGTGAATAGCCATTCTATTTCTTTCCATGTATTTTATTATAATTTGCTAACAGCCTTTGCTGGAATCACTTAATTAAGAGCAGCTTGTCGTCTTAGTCAGGAATGCCAGTTCATCTTCGCTCAGTTTCATGCCCACCATTTATCACACAATTAAGTCCTGAGTGTCAGCAAAAGGTTAAAAAGCATCTTTGTGGCTCATAAGAACTCTCAGAGAATGAACTTCAGAGGAACTTCATGCTACGCTGGACAGCAACCTAGCCGTGTGTTAATCTCAAAGTTGTCCTCAATATGTTCCTTTTCTTGTTTCTGCCTGATTTCAACTTTTGTCATTTCCATCTCATCAGTGTTTTGGGTTGAGGGAATCCATTTGCCTGAGGGATCTAAACAATAAAATCAACAATGAGCACACAATTCTCAAAACTAGAGAACAACTCTAGAGGATTGACTCGAGAGCCAGACACGAGTCAAACATGGTGATCAACAACAAATAATGAATCCAAGGAGTAATCCAAATGGGTAAACAGAGAATCAAAGCGATGGTCACACACAATAAAGCAGATAATAACAAGGCAGCTAATGATCGATGGTTCAGAATGTACTTGAAAGGTAACAAGCCTCTTGGCAAGGTAACAGTTGGCAAAAGTACGACTTGGCAAAGCTTTGCAGTGAGTATATGTGACCATGAGCTGTATAAAGTGTTTAAACAGGAAATCACTGTGACAACTGTGGAATTCTGGAACATACACTCTGGTGGCGCTGAATTCACCTAGATCAGGGGTGTCAAACGCATTCCCAAAAGGGTCGCGTGGCTGCAGGTTTTAGTTTCAACCAAGAAGCAGCACACCTGACTGCTCGAGTCTTCAGGCAGTTGATTGGTCAATCTCTGTACAGAGCGCACAGATTGACCAATCAACTGCCTGAAGACTCCGATCAGTTGATTAAATGCTGTTTTGCTGCTTGGTTGAAACCGAAACCTGCAGCCACACGGCCCTTTTGGGAACGAGTTTGACACCCGTGACCTAGATAGATGTAAAGTCCTGAATCTTCTCCTGATGGATTGGCCACAGGTCTGTTAACTCCTCCTTGTTTACTCATTGATTGCTGGGACATATTTGGTTTTCCAAAGACTCATTGCTAGCCAAAAACACATGGTGGTGAATCTTGTCTGATGAATGCCCCTATTTCGCCCATGGGAGGAAATGCCATCAGCCCAATTGTTCTGGTTATTGTGGCGATATTTTCGTAGGAATCTGATCACCATCACAGCAAAAAAAGTGCTCAACCAGGCCATTTGACTGTGAATGGTGTCCTGAAGATACAGTGTCGTCCCAAAGTTTATACTGGAATAATTTGCATTACTAATAAAATAGCCTGTATATATGATGTGAAGTCAAATTCTCGATCTGTGTCCTCTGATTGACCATAATGGCTAAACACCTTTTTGGAAATCGTCTCCGTTATCCCCAAGACTTGTCTTTGTGATAAGATCAGTAACTATGTAGTACTACCGATGGTGTGGGTGGGGCAGTAGTTCAAGCAGATGTGGTCTGTGGTTCACACCAAGTTTCGAAGGTCTTGCGCCATCACGGACTTGTTTAGGACTTGATTTATTGTACCTATTTATCCAGAAGTGAATGGATCCACTACAGATCCTGTTCGCTTATGGTGATGTTTCATGTAAATGCAATAAAGCATCTGTTTTTGTGTTTGTAGACTCGGCTGAAATGAACATTTTTGGATGTTCTCATCCTTCAGTCCTGTTTCGATGGCTCACAGAACCAAGTTCCTCATGTCATTGCTACGTTTGGCTGAGGTCGTTTTTCTTGAACATAATGCCAAGGTCGTTGCACAAAATTCTGAGCCTGATACAGATGCGGTCTCTATGGGTTCACATTTCTTGATCCATGTTTCACACAGATCTGTTGAAAAAACAAACAAACAAAATAAAAAAATGGATTATTCAGGTGGTCACAAATAAGATGTTCATACCATGTTGAAACAAGTTATAATCATCTCTGATAACACGCTTCAGTTGGAAGAGTCTGATATCTCACCACAATGCAACCCTTATGATACTTTGACGATAGATAAATGACTACGCCATTAATGAACATCATACTTCAGATTAAACTACCTTGTACAACTTCAATTCCAAGACATTTGGAAAGCCGGGTTAAATGTAAATAAATTCATAGTCAAAGTGAATTCCATAAAATTCATAATCAAAGTAAATTTCAATGGGTTTACCATATTTTATTTGTAATAGAACATGGAAAACATCGCCAATGTTAAAAGTAAGACATTTTACGATTTCATGAAAAATATTATCCTATTTTGAATTTGATGGCGGCAGCATGTCGAAAAATGTTGTCTGAAAAAGGCTGGAACAATAAGTGGTACATTGTGCTACTAATTTGGTTAATTGGCAATATGGTACAAAAAGTGTGTCCGGGTTCCTTGTGTAAAATTGCAAGGAAATGGAATATCTTCTCATTTACCGTATTCTACCAACAAAAGATTTCAAGAATTTAGAGAAATACCTGTGCGCAAGCAACAACAACAATAATAATAATAATCATAACAAAATATTGGGTGCCCATAATCTTCAGGTCCTCAGACAGCACTGCATTAAAACCAGGCATGAGTCTTGATGGGAATCACTGCATGGGCTCAGGAACACTTCCAGAGATCATAATCCGTGCTTTAACCCCAACAGTACGCTGAGAAATTCTTACTAAACTGCATATTAAAAGACTTCACTACAGTTATATTTTATTCCAGAACATGGTAGTCTGTTGCAGTAAGTATATGCAATTTAATATTTTTAAAATGATTTTCAGGCCCACAATAAAGTGCCTTTAACAGGCATAAGTGGAAAATAAAAAAAATATATACAATTTTATTATTCCTATATTTATGATCCAAGTAAAATATTCTCATTATTGTGTTTGAATACGAATATATCTTATGAGTTGTATCTCCATGCTATGGTCCGGCGAGCTGTCCAGGGTGTACCTCACCTTTGAACAGAGTCGGCTGAGATGGGCACCATCCTTGCCATGACAGTAATTAGGATTTAGTAGCTTAGAGAATGAATGAATGGTTGAGTTGTATCTCCTTGTATACGTTGCCTTATTAAGGTAATAAACAGAGCGAAAGCCTGTCGTACCTCCTGGTGCACGTTGCCTCATTCAGCGCTACAATCATGTAGACCAAAAGATTCAAGAGTTTTATTTGCCAAATAGAATTATACACGTTATACTCTTATAAGTGTATTTGTGACAAATAGTACTGTTTAGTCTGAAGGCCATTTGCTTCATAATCAGTGTTGCTCGGCAGTGTTGATAAATGTAATATATCATGACACTGTAGCGCTGATAATGATTAGTTTATGGTTCTTATTAATTTATTATGTAATACACATATGAGCCAAACTAAATTCCTGGCCAACCGCCTTCAATCTAAACATCTGCTGATATATTCGCTTAAGCTTTTCTTAAACTGTGTTTGTTGTCCTGAGCTTTCTTTTTCTTTCCTTTCTCTGCTTGATTTTTTTTTTTTTTTGGAACCCAGATTTCACATTCTTGTGGGAAAGGTACGGTCAATCAACTCAATTATCTGTATTTAGCTATGTTTGGCTGAGATGAGTCCAAGTGCAGGTGCTGACTAAACCATTCTGAGCTTTTTGTCAGGATTGGGAGGCGTCTCGGCTGAGCCTTTACTTTTTTTATTGAAAGCCAGCACTTGTGTGTGTCCTTTTATGGACCCATATGGGTAGTAGATGGGTCCCATATGGGATTATATACAGGTTCTGCAGCCATTCCATGTCAGCTGCCTACATGAACTCATTTTCCATTAACAGTTCACACTTGAACACTCATAGGCGGCCCATCCAGGCTAGGACACACACAGGGGGCCCATCTGGGCTTCCCAAAGTGAAATGCACTGACTTGACCCAAGTGGGTCCCAATTAAGATGCTCATTTTGAGCCCATGCCCACTTTGTGCCCATGTAGCCCAGGCGGGGCCCACATATCTGCTGACATGGGGCCAAGGTAGAACGCACGGGCGATCCCATATGGGCAGTAAGCCCAATTACTACCCAAATAGATTTCATGTCCAAATGCTGGCTGGGATCTCAACTGATTTATTCCGCTAATTCTGGTTAAGGTACGACACGATATATTTTGAAAGTGAACAACTGAAAAACAAACAAAAATACCAAACCTTTTATTCAGGGCTTTGCACATTTAAGGTACAGGTGCGAATGGGTTCTGATACATGACAGCAAATACCCAACAAAATGTTCGACTTTGGATCTTTCATTGAGCAGCAGGTATGTTAAGGCTAGAAATAAAAGTAACCTGACTGAAAACAGCTATATAGCTACACAGTCGAGACCCCCCGCAATGACCGAATTTCCGCGAAGTAGTATTGACCCCCCCCTGACTGATGTGTATATAATATCAATAAATATATATTCGACTCTATAAATGCGTATAATAACAATTAAATATTCAAAAACAATGCATAAGATGTAAATAAAATAAAATTAATATAAAATACATGCATGTAATTGTACATAGATGTAAATAAAGTGCAAGAAATGCCTTGACTTCAAGCCTTTTCTGCCACACGAATGCTGTTATTTCAGAGGCTGAGTCCCAAACCGGAGTCAGTAGTGACCTTGCCGCCTTCCCTTAAGTTTTCCCCTATTTAATAGTGAAAAAGTTAGGGGAAAGGCCGCAAGGTCACTACTGAATTCAGTTTGGGACTCGGCCTCTGAAATCTCGCAAGCTGATTGGTCGAGACGAATTTCCCACTGAGTCCGAGTCAGTAGCGACCCCTTGTGGCATTTTCATGAACTTTTTTCCATATTTTTGCTTACTGATGAATATTTAAAAAAAATCCACGACGCACTGAAGCCGCAGGACCTGAAGCACGATATAGCGAGGAGTGATGACTGTACCCAATTACCTAATGTAATGTAACAGCATATTGTGAGCTACACTGTATAGCAAAAGGTTTGCAGAACCTGACCATCACACCCATTGATGGGCTTTACCCTTGCCATCGGAAGAGACCTTCCATGGAATGAAGAGGCCCAAACGTGTTCCTGCATGACAGTGCTCCGACACACAAATCAAGATTCATGGACACATGTTTTGCCAAGGTTGGAGTGAAGGTGAAGCTCTGACGTGTGATATATTTTCTCCTTGCATTGCAGGTAACACTGTCTGGCCAGCAAAGAAAAATAAAAATTCTGTTCTGTTGACAAGTTGCACCATGAAGTAATTGTATGTTGGAGGCACACCAACACCATATCACACCACCCGTTGTAACGTTTTCACTGCAGCCTTTAATTGAGGAAAAAAGTATGAAAGATCTTAAAACTAAAATCTTGTGCTGGCTGATGGAACATCACAACTTAAACTCATGGTTGTTGGTGAAAAAACATCAGGAGTAAACCTTGTGGTTGTTGGTGGAACATCAGGATTGAAGCTCATGGTTGATGGTGGAATGTCGGTACTAAAGCTTGTGGTTCTTGTTGGAACATCAGGGCTAATACTTGTGGTTGTTGGTGGAATTTCAGGATGAAGCTCTTGTGGTTGTTAACTTGTCTCACAAGGCCTACTACTGGTGAGGAGCAACAGCCTTGGAAAAACTGCAGCTGCTCTGCTCACACAGCTGGGATCTGGTTTCTGGCTCTGCTCTGTCCATGCTTCCTAATCATTTCTACCTTATGTGTTTAGGTTGTGCTATTGTGTTATATTATTTGGGAGCCTTATTTGGCCTTAATATTGTATATATAAGGCTCCACACTCTGGACTTCCTTGGGCTTGAATTAAGGTACTTGACATCGCCCATGATATCACCAAGAACCTAAAAATCCAAACTTTTCCAAGTTTACTGGAGGAAACCCACACAATCACAGGGAGAACATGCATACAGAAACATCCTCGCCTCGCCAATATGGACCCAAACCCAGGACCTTGTTTCTGTGAGCCAGACTTGCGAACCACTATGCGACCATACCGTCCATGTTGAACATGTGCTTATTAAAATTGAATACAATGCTGCTGTCCGACTAAATAATCAACATGTTTATTAAAAACACAATTCAAATGAAAATACAGGGATCCCTCACTTTTCGCGGTTAATGGGGGGTCGAGACCTTACGTGAAAACCGAAATTCCGCAAAGTTGGACCGCCCGACTGACGTATACGTACATGTATATGTGTATATAATATCAATAAATAAATATTCAACACTATAAATGCTTATAATAA
>JAQNCB010000005.1:4777956-4795470 GCA_030068295.1 Euristhmus nudiceps | reverse complement strand
CTAGTGTAGTGGAGGTGCAATTACACTTAATTCTAGTACAGTATGGCAAAAAAAAGCATGTTCCCCAGGGTCACACAACCTAACCCCCCCCCAAGGGGTGCACGCCCCACTATGGGCAGAGGAGTGTGATGCTGGGTGGAAGGTTTGTTTACAATCGCAGCACCGGGTGTTGGTATCAGCAACGGAAAGACGTGCTACACTGGAAAAGGCGCTAAATACAAAATCTGACTTGCTAACAACTGTGTGTTTTTCCCTGTGATGTTCTCGCGAGTGATTCAGGGTGTTCCCCGCCTGCGCTCAGTATCTGCTGAGATAGGCACCAGCCTCCCTGATACCCGGGTAAGGTTACCCAGTTGAGAGAATGAATGGGAGTGATTTTGTGAACAGTACACCCTGTTTTATGTTACAAACAGTGAAGAACATGTAACAACAGCGATGCCTGTATATTTTGGATGAAACTCCATCCTGACGTTCACAGTACGATTCTGTTTAAAGTCTTGTTCTGTAATTTGTTGTGGCAGGCGCTCGATGTTCCACACCACCACAAAATGTGACATTTATTACTTGTTTTTGGTTGCCATGAACATGCTACACAGCAGATGAAAGATTAAGTCGACTTTATACAAACGTAAATGCAAAGTGCAAAACCAGGAATCCTTGTTTTACTTCCTTTTCTACTTCCTTTATTTCCTACTTCCTTTTCTGCTTCCATAGTTTCCTGCTTCCTTTTCATACTTCTATTATTTCCGACTTCCCATAATTTCCGACTTCCTTAGTTTCCTACTTCCTTTTCCTACTTTTATTTCATACTTCCTTTATTTCCTACATCCTTTTCATACTTCCTTTATTTCCTACTTCATTCATTTCCTACTTTCTTTATTTCCTACTTCCTTTTCATGCTTCCTTTATTTCCTACTTCCTTTTATACTTCCATAATTTCCGACTTCCTTAGTTTCCTACTTCCTTTATTTCCTACGTCCTTTTCATACTTCCTTTATTTCCTACTTCCTTTTCATACTTCCTTTATTTCCTACTTCCTTTTCTACTTCCATAATTTCCTACTTCCTTTTTATACTTCTATTATTTCCTACTTCCTTTTCATGCTTCCTTCATTTCCTACTGCCTTTATTTCCTGCTTCCTTTTCTGCTTCCATAATTTCTGATTTCCTTAGTTTCCTACTTTCTTTTCATAATTTTATTATTTATTACTTCCTTTATTTCATACATCCTTTTCATACTTCCTTTATTTCCTACTTCCTTTTCATGCTTCCTTCATTTCCTACTGCCTTTATTTCCTACTTCCTTTTCTACTTCCAGAATTTCCTACTTCTTTAGTGTCCTACTTCCTTTTTATACTTCTATTATTTCCTACTTCCTTTTCATGCTTCCTTTATGTCCTACTTCCTTTTCTACTTCCAAAATTTCCTACGTCTTTTTCATGTTTCCTTCATTTCCTACTTCCTTTTCTACTTCCAGAATTTCCTACTTCCTTTTTATACTTCTATTATTTCCTACTTCCTTTTCATGCTTCCTTCATTTCCTACTGCCTTTATTTCCTGCTTCCTTTTCTGCTTCCATAATTTCTGATTTCCTTAGTTTCCTACTTTCTTTTCATAATTTTATTATTTATTACTTCCTTTATTTCATACATCCTTTTCATACTTCCTTTATTTCCTACTTCCTTTTCATGCTTCCTTCATTTCCTACTGCCTTTATTTCCTACTTCCTTTTCTACTTCCAGAATTTCCTACTTCTTTAGTGTCCTACTTCCTTTTTATACTTCTATTATTTCCTACTTCCTTTTCATGCTTCCTTTATGTCCTACTTCCTTTTCTACTTCCAAAATTTCCTACGTCTTTTTCATGTTTCCTTCATTTCCTACTTCCTTTTCTACTTCCATAATTTCATACTTCCTTTATCTCCTTTTCCTACTTCTATTATTTCCAACTTCCTCTTCATGCTTCCAATTATTTCCTACTTCTATTTCATCAGTACTGAATTCAGGCATGCCACCTTGTGAGCAAAGCTCTGTGACTGGTGTAGGATTGAATAAACCATCCAATCAACCGTCAATTCTGCTACTAATTCTGTTCATCAGAAGGCGAGGATTCCTTTGCGTTTTTGTTTTTACAGTAAGCTGTATTATAAAAGCTCTTTTGGAATGTAGGACTAATAATAAGCAGTTTAATAAACATTGTAGTGTTGAACAAAGAAGCGTTCTGTTTATGCAGCATTTCTGGAAGGAGTCGCCAGTGTCCATAAGTTTTCCGTTTCAGGAACGTCTCCAGTAAAGGTGGACGAGTTTGCGTTTCAGGGTTTGTCTTATTACTTTATACACAGAGAGAGAAACGAGGAAGACATGCTGACATATCTTTCTCCTTCCCCACAACCCTAATAGGATGAAGGCCTGTGGAAGCCGCGGCCAAAGGGTCACTGATTCGATTTCCTGAACCAGCAAAAAAAAAAAAAAAACGGGGGGCGGGGTGAACAGCACCTTCCCTTGCGATTACCTTGATGGCTGAAGTGCCCTTGAGCAAGGTGACTAACCTCCAGCTGCTCATCGATCCGAGTGTGTGTGCTCGCTTTGGATGGGTTAAATGCAGAGCAAAAATTCCCCTTGTGGGATTAATACAGGATATCAAAAAATTAAGTGGTTCAGCAAATGAGTGAGTGAGTAAGTGCTCTCTGTTAAATTCTCCGAAAGCTTTCGTACATTGTACAGAACACTGTCGTTGGTTCGAAGCGAACATCAGTGTCTTCCTCATCTGGGAGGTACAGCAATCCCACTTGGTTGTTGACCAAAATAACCGGCCCCTGATCAGGCGCTCGAGGTGGTCTCATCCAGGTCCTGGTGCAATCTAGCGTGATTAGTTTCAGTAGGAAAACCGTGAACCCGACTGCAGGAAGTGTTTCAGGCTGCAGGTGACCTTTTTCTTGATGCGAGCCATTACACTGGGCCAAAGCACAGCGCTGTAGAGATGCTGAAGTACCACGTGTTTTGGATCCTTGGACCATGGAACAGAATGAAAATAAACCCTGGACGTGATCCACACACGAGCTATTTATATAATTAACTAATTATTTACTTAGCGCTGGCTGCGTGTTCGGTGTGCGCCGATGATTTTTGCGATTTTCTCCGAGCGCTTGGCAAACGTCTGTTTTGGTTTTCGAGCCTAATGTTTTCATGTGGCTCTTTGATTATGGGGCGGCACGGTGGCGTCGTGGCTCCCACGTCCACCTCAAAGCAAGACAGTCCAGGGTTCAAGTCTCAGGCTCGGATGTTTCTTTGTGGAATTTGTTCCCCAAAGCGTTTGAATGGGTTTCCTCCAGGTACTTAGGTTTCCTCCTATAGTGAAAGTAGGCTGTTCCAAATTGAGCCTAGGTGCGGATGAGTGTGAATTATTGTGCTTGTGTGTTACTCTGGCGAGCTGTTCAGGGTGAGCCCAGTGTCGGCTGAGATAAGATCCAGCCTCCCTGCAAGCCGAGCAGGATTTTTATCCATTACTCGACTGTTGGTTTTCTCTCGCTCATAATTGGCTGACCTCCATTTGACACACACTCTAAAACGGCATTTCAAACACTTTATTCAACTCATCCAAACTTTATTTCAACTCCTCAATCGGAACGATCATCGGATGGCATTCTGGCATCATGCCCTACTTTGTACTTTTTATTTTAATTCTTTATGTTAAGTATTATTGTATTAGTCTGCAAATTACCTCAAAATATAATTTTTTTTAAATAAATATTGTTTTTTTTATTCTGTTATTGGCTCTTACACATATAAAGCATACAGTATGTTATAGTTTTATCAAAAAAGTGGAAAATACTGATGTTACATAAGTAACAAATGTAAAAAAAAAAAAATTAAAGTTTTCAATCTTACTTCCCCTGAAAGTAAGATCATTTCCAGCATATGAAAAAAAAATCCATAAAAACACTGCTTAAGTATTTTAAGTTAATAAAAAAAAAGTAGAAACAGTTCATTAAAAAACCACGCACACACACACACACACACACACACACACACACACACACACACACACAACAACAACAACAGAGAAGACTGAATTCCTTCATTGATACAAAATGTACACAAGTTCATAGTCTTATGAGGATTTCGCTTTCGGTCGAATGTCATGAGTGATGGTTCCTACAGGACAGGAAGTGAAGTAGCTTCAAGAAACATGGCCGTCCCAGACACCTGCAGGTATTATCGTGTTACACACACTCACATGCACTCCTGTTTCACATGAGAAACAAGCCAAAGACGTCTGGTAAAAAGCATAGAGGAGGGGGGGGGGGTGGTGGTTAATCATCAAACATCTGAGTGCCCCAGAAACTGTTTCTATTCCATCAGATTTCAATCACTGAAAACATTTTCTCCAGTCAGTCTTTATTATGTAATAACCTCAGTTATTATAACCGAGACGGATCCTTTGTTCAGCTGCGTGTGAAACTGAAATCTATCAGAGCGTCCTGTGCGTACGCCATTCGTGTTTTTTAAATGTCAAACCAAACATTGAGAAATATCATTTAACCAAACCATATTAGTTTTTGAGAACAGTCCTCAGTAGTGCACTCAGACTTTTGGACCCTACTTTATGTTTGGAGAGCTGGGCTGGGAGAAGGTTGGGTTTTTTTTTTTGATGAAGTTCATATGGTCATGCTGTTAAAACAGCCACATCCTCCCCTGGCTTTCTTCTGCATGGAAGAACACGAATGAAAAGTCTATGGGGTCATCGAGGACCTTTAGGATTTTATAGGCGTCTATGTATGGGATCCATGAAGACGTATTTAATGCTACAGTCCAAAAGTCTGAGTTTATGCAAAGCCTGGCTTCAATGATGTTTTTATTTGAGATGCATTAAAAAAAAAATAAGTGAGTACAGTGGAACCTCAAGATACGAAAGCTTCAGTAGACGGAAAATTAATTTAACAAAATGGTATGCAAAGGTTTTTTCGCTTCATTTTACGAAAAATTATTCAGCATACGAAAAGAAACAACACAATTTCCCATCATGCTCAGTACCATCTGTGATCCTGCTTTTCCTCTTCAGTCCAGGTGGTGGCGTTAATACACCGCCAAAAAAAGGAAAAGAAGAAGAAGAATCCGATGTAGTGTAAGTGTAGATAAGTTTAATGTTTCCTGCCATTTATTTTCTGCCGTTTTTATTATTTTCTTTGCCCTCCTCCTGACCACTTTTACTTTCAGACATCACCTCACTCTAAAGGTAAGGTTCCACATTCTCCTATTATTTATTTTTTAACGGATTACTTTCGTATCTCGAGGTACCACTGTATATGGAACCACAGAGGAATGGGACCAGGTTTTTCTGTGAGCTTTATCAGCTACTTGTATTGAATACAGATGGTCATTTTGCACAAGAAGTATTGGTGAACTGGTTTGTATAAGGCAGAGGGCAGAGCCAGAACTGATTGGATAGATGGCCAGCCCTAAAATGGTGTCTGAGAATTTGGAACAAAACAAACAGTGCATGGAGAGATTTCTAAAAGTCAATCTCCCTGTGGTTTGTTCAACAATTGTGGAATTTTGGATGGTGCAACACTAGAACCAACAACAAAATACAAACAGTTGTTGGTACTGGACTCGGACTTGTTGGACGGATTAAAATCTTTCTTACTCAACAGGAATCAGGAGAATCATCACAGATGTATCGCTCTGCCTTACTGCATTTAAGCTCGTCTTCTTACAAATACAAGTACCGAAAAAACACAAAAAGAACATTTATTATTGCAAGCAATTGGCTTCTCTCTGTCCGTAGTCCATTCAGTCCTGATTGGTCCAAGAGAGAACATCTCATACATATTGCTCTGCCTCTCCCTCTGCAATGATGGTCACCGAACCATCGCCGCTGTTCATTTCAACATCGTTAGCAGCATTAGAATTTTCTGGAAGCATCGCTAAATCTTTAAAAACGTCAACGTAATGGCTAAATCCTGGGCCCCAGTTTAGTAGGCTGTCCCAGTTGAAGTTACCAGATCCTTGGCCCAGTTTATGGGGCAGTGTGTGATGCTGATACTCCCCAAAGGGGGGGTGGCCTCCACTGGCCCCGCCCTCTGCCCTCCGACTGGAGTATCTCCTCTGTTTGATTCTTCCCCCTCCGTAGTCTTCGTCGTCAGCATCGGATTCGTTGACTTGCGACAGCTTTGGAACCCGAGAACCGTAGTTGACCGTTTTTTCCCGGTCGTATTCCATCTCGGAGCAGGTGAAGGAGTCATGCGAGTCGCTCTCGGACGACGAATCCGGCGCCGGGATTCCGTCTGCAGGATTTCGCACGCGAGACAGCGGACGTCGGGCATCTTCCTCGGATGACGAGCGTCCGTGATCAGCACTGCAGATGCTGGGGTTTCTGGGTCGTGGGGTGTTGAGTCGCTCCACTTCTTCGATGGACAATCCGATCGGAGGCCCAGTGTCCAGTGGGATTTGCTCAATTGGTTGTTTCAAGCGACTCGCAGGTCTTGAGCCGTGACCCGCCATCGTTTGTGGGCTCTTGCTGCGCCTTCCAAGGCGCGATGCAGTGTAATTAAAGATGGCTGCTGACTGGCAAGTGTCTCCGTGAAAGTCCAGCGGGCTTCCGTCACGCCTTGCCAGGTTCAGATTCATTTCCCGTGTCGGTGTATTGCGGTAAAATGAGGCTGGTTTGCTAAAATGTGCAGGGCTGTGGCGTGACAAAGGGGTAGGTGTGGGGCAGGGGGCATGACTAAGTGGTGTTTGGCGAAGTCCTTGAGTGTAAGAAGGTTGGTAAGCGTAACTAGCAGCACCCAGGGTTAATGGCGATTGGCGAGCATAACCCAGAGGACTATGGCGTTGGATTTGAATGCTGAATTTGGGGGTGTGGCTTCGGAACTGCTTGTAATGCTGAACAATATCTGCGTCAGATGGAGCAATGCTGCTGGCATTGTCAATGTCATAGTGCTCAATCTCGGCGATTTCCGGCGCACTGGGAATCGTATCGCCGCTCTCTGGAACGTCGGTCTCGTCATATATCAGATATGGATTCTCACGCTCAATGATATCTGGCTTTGGATTTCCTTCTGGCTGTTTCCGCACTGTCATGTCGACGTCCCCGATGTTATCTGGATCATCAAATGCCACGTTCTCGCTTCCCTTCTTCTTCTTTTTCTTTTTCTTTGCTTTCTTGTCCTCCTTCGGTATGGCTGTCTTTCCACCACCTTTGCAGTGATTGTGTAAAATAAGGCCAAGCACCAACAGAGCGAGAATCGTGGCACAGCCGCCCACAATCGCCGGAACCGCCCAAATTGGCAAAACGAATTCTTCTTTGTTGGAGTCAGACACGCAACTAAACCCTCCATTGGTTCCAACTTTGCATACCGTGCCATGTGGACAAGTTACACCCAGACATGCCACCAGGGTTTCACACACTCGTCCTGTGTACAGTTCATCGCACACGCAGCGAAAGCCACCACTGTTGGTGGGGACACAACTGCCCCCGTTTTGACACGGACTGGAAGCGCAGTCTCCAGGCGGAACGCACTGGTAGCTAAACCACTGATTGACGCACATCATGCCATCCCAGCAGGGGGCACTAGCACACATGTTCGGCCCACGGCAACCAATTTTTACCGATTCCTCCGCCCCAGAAATAGAGATGGAAACAGTTCGGTGGTCGCCGGAGAATGGCAGGAGCTCGCCGTTGTACTTTACATATTCATAGCAGCCATCAAAACCTGAAGGAAAAAAAAAACAAAGGGACGGTTATTAGTAGAGTTCGATGAATTTTAAAACATTCTAAGTTTTGGTAATAAAATTTACGACTTTTTTTTGAGCCATAATGCTTTCCAGCTGAGTCTTGAGTCTCAAGCAAGGGGGTCGCACCAAGATGGCCACCATCTGGCTTCAAAATTGGAACTCTAATTATAATCCACCTCGTTTTAGATCAGTTCGTGTTATTCACATTATTGTGTGCCATATTATTGAAAACATTATTATTATTACTATTATTATTATTATTATTATTATTATTATTAACACAGGATTATTAACATTTATATCCAAAACCTAAATGAACATTAACAATATTGTTTAAATTAGCAGAGAAGGAATATTTATATTATTATTTTGATAATATACTTATAATAAAGATAATGTTATTAGTTGGGCAGTGGTGGCCCGGTGGTGTGGTGCTGGAGTACCGATCCCAGGTTTGGGGGTTCAAGCCTCACTATCAATGGGTTGTCCCTGCTGTCCCCCCCAGTGCCGCTAACTGGGTTACCAAAGGCCGGCCGTGTCCCTCACTGTCCGTGGTGAGAGGGATGTAAAGGAACCATCGCTGACTTTCGTCAAGAATAGCTGCATAGCCGTCAACATGTTTCTGCCGTGCGATGGCCTGGCGGACTGTCCAGGGTGTACTCTACTCTCACCCAGAGTCGGCTGAGGTGGGCACGAGCCTCCGTGCGACCCTAATTAGGATTAAGAAGCTCAGAAATTGAATGAATGAGTCTCGCCATTGCTTGTACTACTAGCAATATTTTAAAATTACGTTTAGCAAAGCAACACTACTTTAATGTTTTCACATAAGAAGAATACTATTAGTGTTGTATTCTGAGAATAATGATAAACAAATGTAATTAGGAAAGCATTATTTATTGCACTGCCTCAGTCTCTGTTATTACGCACAAACATCAACATCTGGTCAAATTTGCTCCTTTTATCTCCCTGCAATAAATTTAAACACGCGATCACGGCATCTGAAATATGGGAGCGTAAACGTTTCCCCGCGTGCAGGTTCAAGAGAGATCGGGTTCAGCCGAACCGACTTGGCTTTTCGCCTTTCATAAAGCAAAACACGATCCTGTCCATCGACGTGGTGGGCGGGTGGATAAATTCAATAAACATCTGTTTACATTGGTGAAGCAGCATCAAGAGGAAACTCGATCGCTTTATGTTCTGATTAGTCACGTCAGCATTTCACCCAGATGGTTCTGAACCCCGTATACGAGGCTAAAGATGGTATCTTTAAAAAAAACACACACACACACAAAGTCTATCCAAGGCATTCCTGGATCCAATAAGAGTCGAATAGTAACGAAATGTTATTTCAATTGTTATCAAAAACATATTTTATGAACAAACCTGTCACTCAGTTTATAGTCGGCTAAAAATGTTTCTTGGAACAAGCTGCACTGTATGCTAACGTAGTAAGTTACTAGCATGCTAGCATGCTAACACTTCTGCGACTGATTTCAAAAACATCACCAAGAACTGCTTTACTTTTATGAATGAACAAAACACAACACAACTTGCTTTGTCAGGTTTTTATTACAGATTATTCCTTACTGATTGAAATTTAATAAGAACAGCGTCGTTATTGTTATTGTTATTGTTATTGTGGTGGCGTAGTGGTTAGCATGTCCGCCTCATAGCAAGAAGGCTCTGGGTTCGATTCCCAGCCTGGGGGTTTCTGTGTGGAGTTTGCATGTTCTCCCCGTGTTTGTGTAGGTTTCCTCCGGGTACTCCAGTTTCCTCCGACAGTCCAAAAACATGCACCGTAGGCTAACTGGCTGTTCCAAATCACCCTAGTAGTGAGTGTGTGTGAATGGTTGTATGAGTGCCGGCCCTGCAATGGTCTGTTGAGCTGTCCAGGGTGTACCCCGACCTCACTCAGAGTCGGCTGAGATGGGCACCAGCCTCCCCGCGACTCTAATTAGGATTAAGCGTTTAAGAAGATGAAAGTCTTATTGTCTAAACCTGTTTGAAATGCTAATACATCGGATACTTAGCAAACAATTAAATTAGTCGTTCGCAATTATTAATGATTGATTGAAGCTTGTGGATAGCACAGATATTTCTGGAGTTCAGGGGGGCATGCATGTTGCAGCCTGCGTTATTTTTATATCCAAGGCAGGGTGTGTCCTGACCCCAGCGGTTATCACTGAGGGTTTCCCGACTGACCCGCCATGTTGCCTCTCAGGCTCACTGTTGTGTATAAATTAGTTTCGTAATGATAAATTATTTTAGTAATTTTCATCTTAAATTTTTTCTTTAATGCAAAATGTCTAAATTTGTACACAGGAAGTCCAAAGACCGTATTATTATTATTATTATTAGTAGTAGTAGTACAATAATTATTATTATTAATATCATCATCATTATTATTATTATTATCATTATTATTATTATTAATATCATAATTATTATTATTATCATTATTATCATTATTATTACTACTATTATTATTATTGTTATCATTATTATTATTATTATTATTATTATTATTGTTATCATCATCATCATTATTATTATTATTATTGTTATTATTATTATTACTATCATTATTATTATTGTTATCATTATTATTGTTATCATTGTTATTATTATTATTATTATTATTGTTATCATCATCATCATTATTATTATCATTATTATTATAATTTTTATTATTATTATTACAATCATTATCATTATTATTGTTAATATTATTATTATTATTATTATTTATTATTATTATTATTATTATTATTATTATTTTTATCATTCAGTTCAACCCCTGCCGCATTTTCTCAAAATCTCAACATGGTTCTCCACCAAAATGGTGCTTAGTGCACCTGAGGCATTCCTCAAACAGCGGAAACCTCCGAAAATAGCCAAGGGAGTCCCGAGTGGTGACATCTGTGATGTGAGACAAATCTGGAGGATTTGGTTCGGCCTTTTATTTCCCCCAATATAATAAGTAAGCAGTGTTTCAGCTGGAAACATCTGTCTGTTGGGTGGATTATATCGTATAAGACTCGTTTACTACGAAGTAAACAAATCCTCTTTTTCTCTTAATTCACACATCTGTTTTTCTTCTCCTCTTTTTTCCGTCCCAAATGTTTGCGACCAATCAAATTCATGAGCAGCATCATGGTGATTTGTCCTGGTACATGTACTATCTTCAACGTAGAGTCATCAGCCACTCATCTGCCGAACCGCGCAATCTTATTAGTATCGCAGGCGGGGAGGTCGGAGCCTGTCCCGGTCGACACTGGGCGAAGGCAGGGTACATCCTGAACAGCTTGCAAAACCACTACAGGCGAAGATGTGTTTGGACTGAGGGAGAACACTGGAATACCCAGAGGGAACCCATGCCAGCACAGGGAGGACAAACTGCACACAGAGAGGCTTGAGCCTGGGACTCGAACCCACGACCTTCTGACTGTGTGCAGACGTTCTAACCACGACGCCATCATGCCTCCCATGTCGAGTTATCTTCGTCCTAATTAGTCCTGATTCCTTCGGTCAGTCCGTTTTTCCATTGTTTGTTTAAAATAACAGCGAGATTACGGAATTGTTCAGCTGTCAATCACACAGTGATGATGCTCACACACTGAATATTCCCCGAGTAACTACTGTACACATCTGTTCCTGTGCTACAGTCAGTGGACTCTGTAATAATAAGCTCAGGGTTGGAGAAACAGAGTCCGATACCTCGTAAAACCAAAGCCTGTGGCTAATTTGTATCATGTGACTGGTTCACCTGGTGTGGCCTTCTGCACGTTGGTCTTTGGAGGCTCTCCGCCGAGCGACAGCGTGAGGACGTCGAGGCCTCCGAAGTCCTGCGTGGTGCGTGTGATAACACGCAGGATTGACTCGTCGATGAGGACCGTGGTGAAGGAGGCGTTCCTCTGTAACAGCAGTGTGTGCCACTGACCGTCCGAGAAAACGCCGTCTCCCACAATCCTCTCCACCTTCCCTGCTACACCGGCGTCAGAGACGTACTGCAGGTTCCCGTTCTTCAGCTGAGGGGAGGGGCAAGGAGAGGCGTTTGGTTACTGAGGTTAGGGTCAGGGCTGTGTGTGTGTGTGTGTGTGTGAGAGAGAGAGAGAGAGAGAGAGAGAGAGAGAGAGAGAGAGAGAATGTGCAAAGAATGTGGAAAGAAAGGTTGTTGATTATAGTGGCAAATGAAAGCAATGATAGAACGTCAGAGAGAGGGAGAGAGAGATAGGGAGAGAGGGAGAAAGAGAGAGAGGGAGAGAGAGATATAGGGAGAGACAGAGAGAGGGAGGGAAAGAGAGGGGGGAAAGAGGGGAGACGGAGGGAGAGAGAGAGGAGGAGGGAGAGATGTATTGATTGTGATTTTAAATCTTGATAGTTTGTCTCACATTCACAAAGTGACACAGACAAGAGAGACAGAGAGAGAGAGAGAGAGACAGAGAGAGAGAGACAGAGAGAGAGAGACAGAGAGAGAGAGAGAGAGACAGAGAGAGAGAGAGAGAGAGAGACAGAGAAAGAGAGAGAGACAGAGAGAGAGAGAGAGATTCAGAGACAGACTGAGAGAGAGACAGACACAGAGACAGACAGATAGACAGAGAGAGAGAGACATTCAGAGATAGAGAGAGAGAGACAAAGAGAGAGACAGACAGACAGACAGACAGAGAGAGATAAATGTCTTCAGTAACATAATAGAGAAAAGAGGTAGTAACACAGGCGGGGGGGGGGGTTACATTGTGCAGGTTGTGTGATTTAAAACGGTCACAAACTCTGGAAATGGAAAATCCATCTTGCCAAAAAGAAAAGAAGAAAAAAAACGAAGTGAAAATCAATCTGGGGAACAAATCTTGAGTCCTGTCTCTGTAGCATCATGTACTAATACTGTGTGTGTGTGTGTGTGTGTGTTTGAGAGAGAGAGAGAGAGAGATGTTGAAGAAAGAAAGAATGGAGAGATGGAGATGGAAGAAGAGAACGGCTGCAAGAAAGAGAGAAAAGTGGCTGATAAAAGAAACAGATAAAGTAGAAAACAAAGAAAAATAAGAGATTGCTGCTGAAAAAAGAGGAATTACATTAAAAAAGTGCTATAAAAGAAACTGGAAAAAACTGGGGGGAGTGAGAGAGAGAGAGAGAGAGATGAAGAGATGTAGCGTTTTAGTGATTGGCTTTGCGCCCAGAATTAGTCAAACTTAAACTGGAGCGGGCTGAGGAAATACAGCACACACACACACACACACACACACTCAGTGTAGCTGAACCACGTGTGTTCCTTCTCACCCTGACACTCGTGTAGTTCGAGATCTCCTGGACATGTAAAACTGTTCCAGTTTTGCTGCGGGTGCGGAACTTCAGCTCCAGGCTGCTGCTCTCAGAGTGTGTCTGGCTCTGTGGGTACGTGTGTGTGAAGCCCTGCAAATTCCGCTGTATCATCACGTCTCTCTTCCAGCTCTGTCGAAGGGAGTAATCCAAACGGCCGCCACCGTCAAGGGATAGAGCCGAATCTGCAGAAATGACTAGGAGGGGCAAAAAGAGGAAAAGCTTTTGAAACTCCTCTTTCAGATATGTCCTTCTCAGCCGTCCACTCTGAGCCTTCGAGCTTCATCGCGCTGGAAGCTCAGCCTGCCTCTGTCTAGTTTTACCCAATTATTCAATATCAGACCTCAACTCCTCTGACCCCACGATTCCCATTGATCTACTGTATATTAAATCGACCCCATTGCTCCACTGTACCCCACCAAAGCTCCTCTGCAGATCCACATCAGACAGCTCCCTCTGATCCATAATGTCCTTATGAATCTCAATCATGATCTTGTAACCATGTGGATTTCTGGCCCAGCCTACCCTCAATCAAATCTGTATCCTCTGACATTTCTTCTCACACAAATCTGCCACTTTTGCCTATTCCTACCCGACTGATCTTGGACAAATAGCTTCCTGACCCGTCTTCCTTCATTAGCCTTCATCAATTTACCCTCTGTTACCCATACTGCCTGACCACTCCTTATTTAAATGGCCACCTCTGTACCATATCCACGGGTCAATCTTGGTAAATCTGCCCTTTATGGCCTATCTAATTTAATCCAAATCAAACCAACCCCATACCTAAAAAGTTGTCATATCTGGACGATCAAATCAAACATCCCACTCTGACCAACTCTACCCAGTTCAATATTGCCATAGTCCATTGCGGACCATTGGCGTCTTCCAATGAAGAGTTTTGGCACTGGTAGACTGTCGGCTGATACCTTGAGGGGCACCACTCCGCATCAAGTGGTTTATTTTCAGAGTACCTTCTCTTAGCCTTTGCCTACACCAGAGGCAGAACCTACAAGGCAGCAGGTGGATTTGGACACTTGCGGTTCAAACCTTGTCCAGGGGTCTTAACACGGTGGGGGGCTAACTGACCAAATTGACCCATCTACTTAAACTCAAACTGCCCAGTCTGGCCAAGCTTACCAAGTTGACCAAAATTAAGCTTCCCCTTCGACCTATTTTGCACTGTGCATTCAAGTCAAATTGTCCACTCAGACCAATATTACCCTGTTCATCTGTATACATTTGCTTCCCCTTAGTCCCATCTTATTCATCTATCTATATCCAGTCAGACTGCCTTGTTCGACCGATTATACCCCATTGGTCAATATCAAAGTACCCTTTGGCAAGTCTTCAATCAGTCAACTTTTCTCAAACTTCCCCTCTGAGTAGTCTTACCCCATCAATACATAACAATCTGCCCCTTCTGATCTGTCTTGCCCCATTCATTGATATGAAACTGCCATGTCTGACATGTCTTACCCCAACAATATATCACAAACTGCCCCTTCTGATCAGCCTTACCCCATCAATCTCGATAAATCTGCCCTTTCTGACAGTCTTACCCCATCAATACATAACAATCTGCCCCTTCTGACCTGTCTTGCCCCATTCATTGACATTAAACTACCAAGTCTGACTTGTCTTACCCCAACAATATATTATAACTGCCCCTTCTAATTAGCCTTACCCCATCAATCTTGATTAATCTGCCCTTTCTGACAGTCTTACCCCATCAATACATAAACAATCTGCCCCTTCTGACCTGTCTTGCCCCTTTCATTGATATTAAACTACCAAGTCTGACTTGTCTTACCCCAACAATATATCACAAACTGCCCCTTCTAATCAGCCTTACCCCATCAATCTTGATTAATCTGTCCTTTCTGAGAGTCTTACCCCATCAATACATAACAATCTGCCCCTTCTGACCTGTCTTGCCCCTTTCATTGATTTTAAACTACCAAGTCTGACTTGTCTTACCCCAACAATATATCATAACTGCCCCTTCTGATCAGCCTTACCCCAATCTCGATTAATCCACCCTTTCTGACCTACTTATACCCCATCAGTTTATACCAAACTGCCCCCTCTGACCCGACTTACCCAACCAACCTCTACCAAACTACCCTCTTTGACCAATTCTTCCCAATCAACCCCTTTCAATCATACTTCTTACATTTCTCGCAGTATTTGCCTGTAAGTCCTTCGGCACACTGACACTGTTGCCATGACCACATGTCCATACATGTCCCGCCATGCCTGCAAGGGTTCGTGATGCACGCTCCCTCCATCCTCGGACATCTGCAATACACGTACACACACACACATACACACACACACACACACTTTAATATACTGATCGGCAGACGGGGAGCAGAAGAGATGAACCCTCCGTGAACAAAAACAGATGGAAAGGGAGCGAGCCGCATTAGCATATTAGCAAAAGATCTGTCGCCTCCATTTTATACAGCCATAAAAACACTGCATATTTTTTCTGGCTTACAGAAACAGAAGTCTGGACACTAATAAAAGTGTATCAGACAGCGGGTGGTTCACTGACGTGTGAGCTTCAATCGCTGCCTGTTGAGGGTGGTGGGTTCACCCAGTGTGTACGAATACAGTCGAGCCCAATATAGTCCAGTGGCAAGAACTGTTTTTATTCTAACAGTTATCAAAACACCAGTTCCACTGTATCTCACTCTACATGAACCGCACTTGGTAAAGGTCAAGCCTGTCATTTTTCCTTTCTGAGACAGTGTCTGAGACAGTGTGTGTGTGTGTGTTTTTGAAGATCGTCTCTGTCGGCCAAGCTAACAGTACACACAGATGAGCCACGGTTTTCTTTTAGGCTTCATCAACATCTTGCCTTCACCATATGGGACAGGAGGGATAAATAAACCACGGACAAAGATATGATGTTTAGATCATGCAAGCCTTCAGACAGTGTGGTGTGTGCCAACCAACATGCACAGCCGTGAAGAGACATGAACCATCCATCCTTGATTTAAAACGTCATTTATCAACACTTTTTAAACAGAGTGTTCCTGTAAACATTTACTCTGCATACTGCACATTAATAGCACTCTTCAAACCCGGAGTTGTCAACGATCGCATATCAGTTCTGTAGCAGAGGTCAAACATCTCAATTTTAATCCAGAAATCAATACAGAAATGAAAGGGTGGGCGTGTCTGGCTTGCTGAAATCAGTGGTTATAAGCGGGTGTACGTCTGTGAAGGTGTATGTGTAGCGTACCTGTCTAAGATGCCTTGAGATGAGAGAGCCTGCGATGGCTCCAAAGGGCGTCCGTTAATGGCAAATTCCATGATGCATCCGACAAAATCGTGCGTATTCACTTGATGTTTGCGCTGTAAAACCGGTTCGATCGCCCGAACGCCGCCGACGGACAAACGATTCGGCTGTACGTCCAAAATCCTGGGAAACGATAGAGGAAAATATATTGGGGGAGATTTAAGAAACAGAGGACGAGAGAGAAAAAGATGGAGAGACAGGCATGTATGCAGACAGTACAGGGTATGAAAATGCAAGAAGGAGAGAAAGCCAAAGACGGATTGAGACCAAAAGAAAACAGAGACGCAAACAGAGATTCAGGGAGATAGAGATGGAGAAAAACTATGAGAAATAAAGAAGGTAATAATAATAATAATAATAATAATAATAATAATAATAATTAAAATAATAATAATAATTATTATTATTATTATTAAAATAATAATAATAATTTTTAAAAATAATAATTAAAATAATAATAATAATAATAATAATTAAAATAATAATAATAATAATAATAATAATTTAATTAGCTGCATGCAGACAAGCGCATATTTACCAGTCAGTATGGACAGCCACATTGCTAACAGCGCAGTACCCGGATTCCTGTTCTTCTCCACACAGATCAACAGTGAGCGACGCGGCCTTATAAATAAAAAAGAAATTCCATTACTCATTAGCAATATTAACCTCAAATTAGATGGAGACGAGGTCAGGGGAAACAATGCTAATACATTCACGAAACAAATGCTAACAACATGCTAACAGTCAATTAATCCGGTTGTGAAGTTAGCAAGGATGCTACGAAGTTCCTTTCTTTGTGTCATGAGTTCACAATGCAATGAACAATGAATGCAAAGAAAAGAAGAAAAAAAAACCAATGCTAATAATGCGACAAAATACAGTGATCCCTCGCTACTTCGCTCTTCAGTCGCTGCAGTTTCAGTGCATCGTGGATTTTCCAAAAATATTCATCGAAAAATAAAAAAATTGGGAAAAAGTTCAGGGAAATGCCGCAAGGTCACTACTGACTCCGGTTTGGTACTCGGGTTGACTCGGCTCTGAAATCTCGCAAGCTGATTGGTCGATTTTTTTTTTGGTCGACATTTCTTACACTTTATTTACATCTATGTACAATTACACGTATGTATTTTATATTATTTATATTTTATTTACA
>JAQNCB010000005.1:4711176-4721891 GCA_030068295.1 Euristhmus nudiceps | reverse complement strand
CACACAAACACACACACACACACACACACACACACACACACACACACACACAAGCTCTGCATGGAGCGAATTGGAAATTTCTCAGGATGGAAACGAGCTCCACGGGGGGGGTGGAGACCTGCCAGGATCAGTAAAAAAGGAGACAGTAAGGGCGGGCACACACACACACACACACACACACACACACACACACTCTCAAATCCCTATAAGACCCAGATGAGCCAGAGATTGTGTGTGCGCGCATGCGGACATGTATTACTTTAACAGTGTAGTAAATACTTAAAAACAAAGTCGGCTCTAAGAGGGAAATCGCATATTCAGCCAATTAGCCTGCTGTGCATGTTTTTGGTCTGTGGGAAGAAACCAGCGTACTCGGAGGAAGCCCCTGCAAGCACTGGGAGAACAAACAAACATCACATAGTAACGTCCAAGCCCAGGATTCAAACCCAGGACCTTTCTGCTGTGCCACCGTGCCGCCCTGCATTTATTTTATGTACTATAATTTTTATTGATTTCTATAATTGTTAAATTTTACTTCATAAATGTATTAAGTTTAATCGCACGCCATGACTGCATGCTCTCCCTGTATCTGTCAATCACAGAGGCACGAGCCAATCATGAGCATCTCTGAGCTCATGTATGTGGAAGAGGGTAGAAAGCACTTTTGTTTCCAGGTGTTTTAAATGCTTCCCATTCGTGCACACAAGCAGCAGTTTAAAAAAAATGTAGAGGTTGGGTTTACGTGATTTGTCGTAAACGTTTGCCCCCGACTACATTAATATGTGGTTATCACGTGATGCGGACAGTTTATGTACTGGTTTAATTTAATTTAAAAGGATATACTTGAGAATTGCATCACACAACTATGAAAGATATTATTTAAGCAGCAAGTGTGTGTGTGGGTGTGTGTGTGTACCCCCCCCCCCCCCCCCCCCCAGCACGCCCCCTGCTGTGCACCTCAATGAGAAAAGCCCAAAACAGTGACAATAAGACACAATAAATGTGTGTGTGAGAGAGAGGGACTGTGAGAATGCGAGAGCGCGACTCGTTGAGAAAGAGTATGTGTGTGTGCGTGTGTGTATGTGAATAAGACCTCAGCGGTTGGTACATAATCGCTAATTTTTGTGCACAGCGGCTCCCAGAACTCCCTGACAGTTAAAGTCTCTCGGGTGGAGATTAAACAGAACACAATGGTCCAAATTCACACACGTACACCCTGAAACGGAGCAAACCAAACCCCAGCAGAGCCAAATTACAAACTTCTTGTTACACGCCATAAACATTTAAACACTACCTCACAACCCTGCGTCTGTAACATGCTCACACACACACTGTTCTCTTTTTTTTTTCTTATTTTTTTTTTTTTTTTTTTTTTTTACAATTCCTGTTTGCCGTGATCTCTCCATCCAACATTCCAACCACAAAACACAGTTATAGAGTTTGCTAAAATGCCACCGCTCTTCGCAAACACGACTCCGTCTTCCCAAGAAACTTCAGCACACACTGTAGCATTAGCATCGAAATTAGCATTTGGATCATTTCGACAAGGCGCCAAACTCTGAGCCAAACCAGAATCGGTGAGAAAAAGGAAACTAAACACATGCCATGAGTTTCTACCAAATCTTCATGGAGCAACAAAGAAACGGATTTGGGTTAAAACATTGCTTCAAATCATAAAACTCCACTTGGTAATCCTTGATCCATACAATCACCCCTCCTTTGCTCTTTCTCCTTCTTTCGCTCTCTCTCTCTCTCCATCTGTGTGTGTCGTTTGGAGAGGAGCAGGAAGCGTCTGGCGGGCTGCGGGCCGAGTAGAATGGAGCAGAAACGCTAATGCGTTTAACATGAGGTGGCATAAAGCATATTTCTGCCAAGGAGCACGGCTATAACAGACCTGTTCCCCTTACTGAGGCCATTCATGAAGGAGAGAGAGAGAGAGCAGGAAAGAGAGATGGGGAAAGAAATTGTAAGAGACAGACAGAGGAAGTGACTGGAAGCGTGTATGAATAATAGCAAAAGAAATCGCGAAAACACAACACTGCAATTTAGGATGCTTTCACGTCCACTTGGTTCCTGAAGTGTTCTGGGACCCCCTGATCCGATCTAAAAAGCGTCTGTGAAATTCAAGACTCACTGAAAAAGCGATAAGTTTATGTATGGTGAAGCAAAAACATATCTTGCTGAGACTTTACAAGACAAAAAAAGAAGGAAAACAGCACAAGAGATAGCAAAAACACATTTCGATTTCGGATGCCTTTATGAATACCTTGTTTCCTTGAGCATTTGGGATTCGGTTCCGTTCCAGCCTCATCCGAATTTATGATGTGGTCCAAACCTGATCCAAACTTATGTCAAATGCAACCCCAAATGGAGGGAAAAATATATTCTGCTTTGACCTTCATAAAATGCCTTATAAAATACTCCAGGGAATCGATCATTATTATATCAATGTAAGCTCGTATGCAAGAGGACTCTATATAGGAAATCGTGTCTGAAAAAATGCGCCTATCCGATGATTTCTGTCCTTATTCGGTATGTGTGTCATCAGAAGGCTTCTTTGATTAATTGAGAGATTTCATGCTTTCCCGTTTGGCAGAGAAAACAGTACCCTCACATTCGACAACTTCTGGCACAAATAGGACTGGCAAGATTAAAAGGATTACTGCTTGTCGAAATAATACGATTAACACTGGGAAAGCTGCTGCCACTAGAGCAGAGACCACAATCCCCAACAATGGAACAACCAACTCTGGCAAAGCAATGGTCTGATTGATATTCGAAAAAGATGAACCTAAACATTAACTATCATTTCGGGAGTAATCACTGAGACTACCTCTTTAAGAATATCCATCACTAGAAAGTCCAAATGTAACATGGTTTCCCAAACAGTCAAACAGTGGACTATTTAAAGGTTTAACACCAAAATAACTCGCCTTGAAGATCCAGAACTGAAAGTTAAAAAGCCATTAGTGGAAGGTCTGGTAGAATAATAATATTTGAACGAATACTGCATTTCAAATCTTCAAAAAAATTTACTTATAACACTTAATCTTTCAACATGGGAAGATCCAACACTTGAAGCTCAAACCTTTCAACTTCCACCATTAGAAGACACGTCACTCGAGGATTTACTTGAGTAATAATGAAAGGACTATCAGATTTCCATGTCCAACTATTTGACTATGTTACACTTGAAATGTCCACACTATTAAGTGTAAGACTTGAAGAAAGACAAATGTTAAAAAAAAGATGCAGTCCTGGAAGGATTGTTCTGAGGAAGCTTGACAAGCCTTATAGCCTAGAATTGGCAAGTGAGACACCCCAGGAATCAATACTTGATGGTTTATTAATGAAAGGATGATCAGGTTTGAAGGTACAGTGCTTGAGGATTAAGGTCTGGCAGCTCAAACACTTGAAACATAATTAACATTGGACGACTAGTGTTGGATGGTGGCCTGCATACAGACCTGGAACTGGAAACACTTGAAGGTCTGACCCTGGATGGATGAAAACAAAAAGAAGGTCCAACAAGTGAAGGATGCTGGAAGGCCTAACTGGAGTCAATGTCCAGCACTTTAAAGTCAAACATTAAGAATCCACATTGAAAGAACAGGTATAAAACTGCTCCAATGGTTAAAAACAAGAAGATTTGCTTCCAGCACATAAGGCCATCACACTTATGGAATTATTCTTAAAAGTCTACCAGTGAAATGATTAATATTGTGCTTGAGCAGGAAGCCTGACATTCTTCTTTTCATGCCAGAAGACATAATCTGTCATGCATGTGTGACACTCTCTCTTCAAGAGTTCTTTTTCCTAATATGAACCAACTGGCTGTTGATATATGAGTAGAGGCTGCGCTTTTGTTTGTGGTAACTGCTGGCTGTGATCTACAGAGATCTCCAGGGTTCATGTTATTCTATAGATGGATTACTGGGTTATCATAAAGCCAGCGATTAGCAAAATCAACGCTTGGATTTCCTGAAGTTTTTCACTTCATAAACTCTGGTTTGTTTCAGTTTAATTGTCTTGAACAACTCAAAGCGACTGCTTCAATAAGCTGTTTATTGTGATGCAATTTGAGTCACGCTCACTTTAGATGCTCCGTCTGTGTCTCTCCCAGGCTGGGTATAGAGTTTTCGCTCAGGCCGGGTGTAACGTTCTCTTGTTTCCTCTGGATCCCTCCCTCTCCCTCTCTTTTACGCTGGGTGTATTCTTGAGTTTACGCTTCAGTAGAACTCAATAGCAGAGGAGCATGTGGTCTGAATGGTGAGAGCATTAGTGAATGTGAATGATCGCTGCTCATAAACCCATCCGAAAGAGGCCAGAAACGGCATCAAGAACTACTCGTACAGCTACTTAGGTTATTAGATACGTAGGATGTGTCAGTCTCTTGCTTTGTTGAGGACACATTTAGCGCTCTGTTTGAAGAAGCATTCGCAAAGATCGATTACAACAAGATTCTTTGTGTTCTTTCTATGCTACTAACTAGCATACTCGTCTGTTTGTGCAAATCAAGAAATTTTTTTGCAAGGGTATTATTAATTTTCGTTTATCCAAGTAAAATAGACTTGACCACAAGTTCCAGAGCAGCTGATTGACAGTTATGGTGGGGAAATCCATGCTTGCCAAGTTGACTCTAGCTTCTTTGCGGTAAAATACAAACCTCAGAAAGTTCTGCATTTGCCAGAACAGCCCCCGACTTTTCACTTCTAAGGTCAAGTGATGCACTCTTTCATGCATACGGTATACCCAAACAAATACACCCTCAGACCTGTATACCGCAGACATGCAGCTGTCTGTCTTTCTTTACCACCAGTTTCTCTAACTTCCTGACTTTCTCTCTCTTGATTTGGGGTCAGATTTGAGGTGGAAAGGTGATGATTTATCCTGCTGAGAGGTGACGGACTGGAAGTTGCCAGAGTCCCTGAGGTTGTGACCTTGCCAAGTCATTAGTTAGCGAGGTTGTAATGCGGCCCTGACGTCTCGTTTTTGTGTCGTTCTCACTCTCCTCCTCCCCCTTAGAGAAGAGCGTAAAGAGATGGATAAGTGCACGATGAATAAGCCTGTTGTTCACTGTTATTGTTGTATAGTGAGAGCGCTGAGTGTCTTCTCTTGGTATTGTTTCCTATTTGGCAGCAAAATTGAGAATTAAATCTTAATGATTGAGGGATGACAGTGAATCAACCAGGATGAACTTTGGTTTATAGTTGGTATTTTTGGATGGTATTTACAGATTGTATAAAGGCGGCAATGTTTACGGGATGTCGATGCTTATGATTAAAAATATTGGGTTCCAATCTGTTTTAGTAGCTTTGCTCCCCCACATCTCTAGGGTACCAGGATCTTAGGTTGCTGTCTGTCTGGAGTGTCTTGTTTTCCCTGCGTCTGCCTGGGTTTCCTCTGGGTTCTCAGGTTTCGTCAAATCTCCCAAGGTCATAGAACTAATAGAAATCTAAATTGACCATACGTGTGACAAAGTGTGAGCATTTGAACTTGTCTTACAATTGGTAGAGGTTTCATTTTGGGTTCCACCTAATATTCCCAGGGTACGTTCCTAATTTACCACCGCACTTACTACAAGGCTGGAAATTGTTTGACTCCAAGAATTCAAAATGTTCAAAATTCATTCAAGAATTCAAAACATATCAGGGTAAGGCTAGCTAGTGTAGGGCATATCTGCAAGCAGATTTCTGAAATGTTCCTGTTTGTTCATTATGTGCAAGCTGTTCATTGTATAAAGGAGGTGTGGTTGTCGATAGGAAATACTGCTAAGGAAAAGCACTTTCTGATGTCAACCATGTGGGGGTAGGGTTAATTGTTTCACCCTCGACAACCTGTTTGGGTGACAGGGAAGCTTTTTGGGCGGGAAGGGGCAAGGGGCCCTGGGGGGGTGGGGTCTCGGGTCACATCCCTGAACAAGAACTAAACACAAGTTTGAAAAATGCAATAAGTGAAAACATCAATGCTAACATGCTAACTGAGTGACTGGTTTTCATGGACTGTTTTTTCCCCCCTGCAGCATGTTTTTAAAAACTTTGGTGCGATTCCTGTGCCATCGACAATCGGGACTCTCTCGAGCACATCGCTAAATCAGTACATCAGACACAGAAAGTGGCTGTAATGTACACAGATCAAATCTCACCATTCACATCAACACAAACACGATGTAAAAACACACACCCGCCCCGATACAACATTTACATGCTAAAGTAAACAGCGCTGGAGTGTGGAAGTGCTGTTTGGGCTGAAGTGGTCAGAGGGAAGCGTTCGTTTACAGGAGACGCAAAAACATGTTGACTTTACGATGCTCACAGATTGGCTAACAAAAGGAAACAAGATAAACAACTAACATCAAGAGAGAATGAAGGACAAGGAGAAAGAGACCGAGAGACAAAGAGAGAGAGAGAGCGAGAGAGAGGAAGTAAAGTCTATATTACAGGACATAGACACATATACGGTATAAAAACCGCACCGTCTACAATTTTCATTTGTTGTAGTTATACATGTAGTTAAACATATAGTTTATGAGAAAAAATCTAAGTAAAGAGAGAAAAAAACACTGGAGGGAGTGCAAGAGGGACAGTTAGTGAAGCTGAGAGACTCCGAGGCGGAACCGGAGAAGAAACGAGTGTGAGAAAAACAGAGATGGAGAAGTACGTCTTTTGCGTAGTCTGTATGTTATCACTCAACGCAGGTTGAGTGTTTCAGAGTTCGTACTGAGCGCGCAAAGATATGCTCACACATACTCGCACAGAGGACTCATAGTATCACACACTTGATCCACTGTGAGACAGAACCAATCAGCACCTAAGCCTCCACTGTACCCCTCCCTGTCTCGCTGCGCTCTCCCTCGCTCCCTCTCATGCACACGTAAGCTTTCAAATACTCTCTATATCAAACACACACACACACATATTACTCATTGTTCAGTCATATCTGCAGCAGGTACTATACAAGACACCTTTTTTAATACGACTGGCAAGCTTGGATTAGCACTTGATGCTAAATGTAAAAATAACACCGCAAAGCGGACAAAACCCCTCAGCCCAAGTGCCACTCAATAAAAGGAATGGTGATGTTTTTCAGCTAGTGCGCAGAATGTGAATATAACAAAGCAGCGGTGGCGGCCATATTGAACGTTGGACCGTGATGAGAATCGATCGGCTTGTGTAGTTAACCGGGCCCAACATCCACACCAAAAATGGTGGTGATCAGTAATATCATTTTTCCACTTGTAAATGGAATACAAATTAAAGATGGCAGCTGTGGCAGCCATACTGAATGTTGGACCGTGATGAGAATCGATCGGCTTGTGTAGTTAACCGGGCACAACATCCATACCAAAAATGGTAGTAATCAGTAATAGCATTTTTGCGCTAGTAAATGGAATACAAATTAAAGATGGCGGCTGTGGCGGCCATATTGAACGTTGGACCGTGATGAGAATCGATCGGCTTGTGTAGTTAACCGGGCCCAACATCCACACCAAAAATGGTGGTGATCAGTAATATCATTTTTCCACTTGTAAATGGAATACAAATTAAAGATGGCAGCTGTGGCAGCCATACTGAATGTTGGACCGTGATGAGAATCGATCGGCTTGTGTAGTTAACCGGGCACAACATCCATACCAAAAATGGTAGTAATCAGTAATAGCATTTTTGCGCTAGTAAATGGAATACAAATTAAAGATGGCGGCTGTGGCGGCCATATTGAACGTTGGACCGTGATGAGAATCGATCAGCTTGTGTAGTTAACCGGGCCCAACATCCACACCGAAAATGGTAGTAATCAGTAATAGCATTTTTGCGCTAGTAAATGGAATATAAATTAAAGATGGCGGCTGTGGCGGCCATATTAAACGTTGGACTGTGATGAGAATCGATCGGCTTGTTGGGGTAAGACGGCCTTGGAATCCACACCAAAAATGTTGATGATTGGTGACAGTGACACACAGACCCACCCACACACACACACACACACACACACACACAGAAGATTGAACATACAAACACATGTTAAACAGTCACAAACATACAACCACAAACAAACACACGATGTGGAACGGCATTTCACACACACACACACAAGCGCATGCTTTATCAGTGTGTCACACACGGACACACACAGTGATTTGACTTGCCGAGAAGAAATACATAAACACACACAAACACACTGACACACCAGCTTAGACGAAATGAATCACTTACATACAAATTTAATTACTTTTATCTGTCTCTCTTTTTTCCCTCTTGTTTTGTCTCTCTGTTTTACTCATCCCTTGTTCACGGAGTGTTAGTCCGATTACACGCCTTCTCCTTACGGTCAATACGACAGCCGCTGCTGTCTCACACTACAGTCCTCTGGTTTACGATATAAAATATTTTCAATCTGTATTCGCCTCAAATCACACCAACTTTGCTCAGTAACGTCACACTGAATTTGTGTTGTGATGTTACAGACACTATAATCTATAATTACAAAAAAATTAGCGTTGCTGAGATCGCGAGTTCGAATCCAGGTTGACGCCACAGTAATCCATGACCGGGAGTCCATGGGAGCTGATTGGCCGAGCTCTCACGGGAGGGAGGGACGGCATACGCTCACTTCCCTGTCACTCACAGCGATCGCCGTCCAATCATGGGTGTCTACGAGCCCATTCATACAAGGGGGAAGGTAGCACTTTCCCTCCAAGTGTGTTAGACCACAACCAAATACGCATGCGCAGCAGTTTAAAAGGAGGCGGGTGGCAGCATTACGTGTCACGGAGGGGGCGTGTACATGCTTTCGTCCCTCTCCGGACGGTGGTGGTTGTCTGAGAGGGAAGTCAATACTTGATGGGTGGGAATTGGATACGACTAAATTCAGGAGAAAATTGGAGGGGTGGGGGGATATACGTACACATATATATGGATATATAAATAATAAAAGTATTTGCACCCCTGCTACATTATTCTGTGTTGACATTCCAGCAAAGCAAGTGCTTCTGAAAACTGGAGATCGTTCTTTGACATCACTGTCCAGCAAAAAAATTTCCTGCACGAGAATCTCATCAGTGCTCTGAGTTTAAATGGTAATTTTGTTGTGTTGGAGCCATTAATAGACAAAGACGGGAACTTGCACTTGTGCACTTCATTCCGCCCAGATCAGAGCTTGACGGCCAGATGTTCTCACTCAGGATTTAATTTTGAAGAGTAAAATTCATGGTTCTGTCAATTATAACACGTCTCCTAAGCCCTGAAGCAGCAAAGCAAACCCCACAGCATCACACAACCACCACCATGTTTGGTTTCTAATATGATGTGCTGTACTTATTAAAGAAATGCTGTGTTCGTGTCACTTCCATGTCTATGAAAATTGGTCCATTTTCACCTTCTCAGCCCACAGAATGCTGTCTGGTCGTATAAACGTGTATGTTTACATATAAAACATTTGCACACGAGTAAGATTTGCTTTACGTGCTATTTCAGATATGGTCTCTCTCTAGATTGGACCCCACATGAAAGAAGCATAAAAAAATCTAACTGTAAACATGTTTCTGCTGCATGGCAACATTTGAAGATGGAGATTTAGTATTTTCACAGAATTCGCTCACGTGGACGGCATGTGAATTTAGATTCTGTTTCACTGGAGAATTTCTCATTCTGGACTGTGATTGCTAGGGATTGGTTTTCCATCTCTGTATGTCTTAAGGGGGAAAGTCAGACGACAAAAGACAGCTGTGTTTAAAAAAATGAATTAAACACACAGAATAATGTACGAATTTCATCTGCACACACGCACACACACACACGCGCGCGCGCGCATGGATCGATGGATGACAGAAAGGAACTGACCCTCAGTAATTAATTTATTATAATACGGCTGTTAAAGTCGTTAGCACTCGCTTACTTTTTCTCCTTCATTTTTTTTCCTGATACATTTTTTTCTCTTACGCTCCCCTGCACTCACATGCGCAGCCTTTAAACACACCACCATGACATATTATTATTATTATTATTACTATTATTATTATTATAATTTTTTTTCCATACTGTCCACACACACCATACCTTCCACAGTGTGACAGACAGAGACACTGTACATGGATACGGTTCTGGATTTGAGTTCAGTGGAGGCTACAAAAACAAAAGAAAGTTAACTCGAGAGAGAGAGAGAGAGAGAGAGAGAGAGAGAGAGAGAGAGAGAGAGTCCAGGAAAGGTAAACAGAGAGAGATGGGGGGAATGAGAGAGAAGGAAAGAAACAGAGAGAGAGAGAGAGAGAGAGAGAGAGAGAGAGCGTAAAAGACAGCTGTTGTTGCTTTTGGCATGACGAGCAATTGACAAGAACAATTCTGTTTTCCTTAAAGGGCTCTCTCTCTCTCTCTCTCTCTCTTTGCCTTTCTCTTTCTCGCTCTCTCCCTCTCTCTTTCTCTCTCCCTCTCTCTCTCTCTCATGTGCTCGCTCCCCCCCCTCTGTCTGTCACTCTGCTTGTGTTGCTGTTGATTTCTGTTTGACTCGCTGTGTTTCTTTCTCTCTCTCCCCTCCATCACGTCCTCACAGTGCTGCGCGTGTGCGCTGGACCTCGAACCCTGATTAGAGAACTGTAGGAATTTGTGGAACAACTGATGCCCCCCACCACCACCACTGCTCTCAACTCCAACACACACACACACACACACACACACACACACACACACACACACACACACACACACACACACACACACACA
>JAQNCB010000005.1:4168923-4180706 GCA_030068295.1 Euristhmus nudiceps | reverse complement strand
GTATTTATTGATATTATATACACATATACATGTACGTATACGTCAGTCAGGGGGGTCGATCCTACTTCGCGGAAGTTAGTGTTCGCGTCGGGTCTCGACCCCACATTAACTGCAAAAAGTGAGGGATCCCTGTACAGATATTATTGTAGGTGGTGCTACAGTCTGCGATGCTAACCGCACTATACTACAGTATACCATGTGATGCTATGCTAATCGGCAGTACACTGCATTGTATTCCGTAGTGTAGTGCGGTTTCGCACCGCAGACCGTCGCACCAGCTACAATATTATATTGCACGACAGGACTGTAAACTGAAATATAGTGTAATATCATGGAATTTGGGATCAGAATGGACTGTATTGTGGGCTACGGTGTAGATTAGCATAGTAAGCTGTCGTGTAGCATCCTGTAGTATACAAGTAGCATCGCACAGTGTTGGGTAGTATCGCTTTGTACACTGTTGTATAATGTATATTGGTGTATAATGTAGTTTAGTACAGGAGAGTATAATATAATAATATAATAATATACTTGTTATAAAGCACCACGTCGGGTCTCCACACAAGGCTGCTGGGGATGCGGATCACCTCGAGCCCATCGTACTTGTCTTTATCCCACTTCAGATAAGCATCATACCACGTCTGCCTTATCCACAAGTACGCGATGAGAACTTGGTTACGCTCGTCCTACACACACACACACACACACACACACACACACACACACTCGATACAGTGCTTAAGTGATCTTGTGATAATTAGATTATTCGGCTAGTCAAGCACCCGGCTAGACAGAGTCTGAGAGCGGTTATCTGATTCCAAAATGTTCACTCTTCCTCTCGGATCTCAGCTAACACTACGCAAAGATAGGGCACACCCTGAATATCCCGCCTGACCGATGCAGAGCCAACACAAACACACAAGCATTCACACTCGTACCGAGGGGCAATCTGGAACAGCCGGTTAGCCTAGCATGCTTTTTGGACCGTGGGAGGAAACCAGAGTGGCCCGAGTACTGGATGATACTGATTGTGTTCAGATGGCGAATTGCGCCAGGAACGATTTGAGCAACTTCGAAAAGTTGAGCAAGTGGCGCCCACTGAGTGTCACCTCCCCCAGTACAGTTCCCCAGCTCCTGGTGCGAATGCCTGCGTTCAGAAAAATGACAAACACTGGGTCATGGAAAGACGTGGAATTGGGACCCCACGGTATATGGGCATCGTTTTAATTCCCAGACTCTGGGGTAAGTCTGTAGGCTTTTCCACCCTGAGCCTCGAGGCTCATCAGGGCCGGTGCTTATCGGCGGCTTCTGTAGCGTGAAGCGACTCAGAGCTCAACTCCTCCTGGATGGGACGCTGGTCCATCGCAGGTTCCCTTCCCAGAATATTTTTACAGGTACCCGTTTATACTGATGTGTGAACAGAGGCACACGTGCGGCTCAGACCTCGCCCAGGGGTCTTAGCAGGATGGGATTTGAACCCACAACCTCCTGATTGTGAGCCCAGCACCCTAACCGCTACGCCACCAAAAAAAGCTGGACCTGCACGGGTATATAAACGTGTCTGGACCGTGTATTTGGAACGCATAGTGAGAACGGCATCATCAGGATCAAGTTGCATCATGGGAAACATCTTGTAAGAATCAGGTTATGGCGACCAGGCCATGACATGAAGCCCCGTGTCATAGAGGTCGTGTATAGGAGATGGAATGGGGAAATATAAAACCAGGCCTGCAGGGACCACGGCAGAGACGGTTTCCTATGACCATGTTGTGAGAACCAGGTCAAAGGTCAAAACCAAATTTAGTGGAGCTTCTAGAAAGGCATGCATGACCATGTCACATGAAGCATGTTACATTTTAGGACTTTAGGACGAGAACACCCGGCCCCAAAACGGACATCGGCAGTAAAAATGTGTGTGTGTGTGTGTGTGTGTGTGTGTACACACCATGTCTTTAATCTGAGACAGTGTGACCTGCAGTGTGACATTCAGGGTTTTATCGGTGTCCTCCACAGGCCGCAGAGCGTTCGAATAATTATCCATAAGGTCATCCAGGAGTCGATGTGCAAAATGGCCCTGGGCTGCATGAGCCACTAGATATAAAGACATGATAAACACACGCCGTTAGACCTGTGAACCTGCACAAAGCTGGAGTGGCTGACATGTTCAAATGCCAAGGAAAAAATAAAACTCACAAACGGTGTGATTGCAGGAGTATTGAACCCCATTGCTTTCAAACTGAACATCACCGAATGAATTCCTTTTTCGAACAACAAACACAGCAAGCAGAGACGATGTAACAACACACTTACCCTCCGACAACAGCGTCGCCAAGTACACGGACGTAACCGGGAAGCTCATGATCCCGCTGATGAAAGCATGTGCAGGGACGGGATGAAATGGATCAAAGCTACACGGTACGCAGGCCAGCATTCTGCCAGTCACATAATGAAACAGTGCACCAGGCGCTCTGCAAAGTCTGTCGTGATGTCAAGGCTGCGTCCCAAATGACTCCTCAACATACAGGTGCCAGGTCTAGTCCACATGGTCATTCCGTTATGCACACACACACACACACACACACACACACACACACACACACACACACACACACACAGGATGATGCCGGTTGCCTAATCCTTGTAAATTACTGATGTGTACCAGGAAACAGGAGTGAAGAGGAAGAGGAGTGATGATGAAGAGGAGTGTTAAAGAGGAAGAAGTGATAATGTCTGAGGAAGGCTTTTTTTTTTACCATAAAAAGAAAAAACAAAATAACCATCAGACAACAACAGTTCTTGAGAAACAGCCCAAACAAAATACATCAGGTCAAGGTCATCATGACAAGGTCAAACCGAGAGCCTGATAAGTGTATGCACTCCTCCACTCCATCGGAAACCAACACTCACTCACTAACTTGCGAATCCTACTATAGAGGCCTGTCCCCGTGGACGAAGGTGGTGTACACCCTGAACAGCTCGCAAGAGCATCACAGGGCAACACGCACACATACACATACACACTCACAAGCCTCATGTGCATGTCTTTGGACTGTAGGAGGAAACCCACACAAGCACGGGAAGAACATACAGTTGAACCTCGCTCAACCGGACCCCGATGGACAGGACTTCGGGTCCTACAACCCGATTTATTTATTTATTTTATTTTGTAAGGATAGTTCGTGAGCACTCCGCACTAGCAGCAGCGCTCGCACTAAATTAAATGAATGACTGTATTATGTAGTACAATATGTATTACATGTATTTACTGTACAGGTCCAATATAAATGTATTATTTACGTGTTAAATGTTCAGTACTACTGTGCTTTTGCAGAACTTTGAGGTGATTTTACTTGTACAGTATTCAGTATGGAGTATAGCCACACCCCCGAAAAAAAAAAACAAACACTTAACTCTAACAGACTATTCACTAATCCGGACACAGCCTCACCCCTTTTAGTCCGTACGAGCGAGGTTCGACTGTATAAACTCCATACAGAAACTCCGGCGCTGAGCCCAGGACTCGAACCCAGGACCTGTGAGGTGCTATGAGGTGGTCATGCTTACTCCTGCTAAACCACCGTCCCGCCTCACCATAGGAAACCAGCACGCAATATTTCAGAACGATCCGCACAGCAGTTTTTGAGAAACAGCCAGGACGAAATTTAAATATGGACACCGGCCATGACCTGGACCTCACTGTGTAGTGACCCGACCCCGGATTAAGTGGAAGAAGATGATGATGATGATGAAGACACCAGCCATGACAACACCCTGATGGCTGAGGAATATTCACAGCATTGACGATAGGGGTCGGACCTCTCATTAGGAACTCGCATAGATTCACGATGCTGCACTTTCGTATTCAATTAAATTAAACTATTGCACAAGCTCGCCTACATAGTGCACTTCTCTGCCAAATCCGAACAGGTTTGGGATGTGGCTTGGCGTTTTTGATCGTCAGAAACAGACCTCACCAGTCACGAGATGCAAGACGATATCTCATCACATAGAAACCAGATGCGGCTGTGCTCCAGTCACGACACCATTCAGCTGTCAATCAGCACCAGACGCTCAGCGGAGACAAGACGGAGATGGAAGCAGAGATAAGAGGCTGGTGTGACGCGGGTCCGTTTTATATCTGCGCTCAATCTGACCTGATATCCATTTATTCATCCAACCATTCCATTAATTCCTTTCTTTATCCATCCAGGTGACGTGGCGCGACTACACAAACAGGTTCTTGTTGTATAGCGTGTTGTGTTGTCGAAAAGCTAAGTGTAGTTCATGATAATTCTGGTGCTCGAGCCAACACAGCTCCAGCGAAGGCTCACGTGAATCCTGTGGGACAACATTCTGCGCATGCTCTCCCTGTGTATGCAGGAATGTCCTCAGGGTTATCAGGTTTTCTCCACCCCACCCAGGTGTGAAAGAATGTGCCCCGCCTCCTGGCTAAAATCTGCCTCAATATGGTCATAAATTTATTCATCCATTTGTTCAGCTACTTACTCTTATGAGGATTGCAGGGAAGCTGGAGCCTATCTCAGCCGACTCTGGGGGGGCTAAGCAGGGCACACTCTGAAGATCTAACCTGTCCATTGCAGGGCCAAATCACATCTCGAAGCGAACCGAAACAACCATTTAGCATAATGTGCATGTAGTTGGACTGGCAGAGGAAACCCGAGCACCCAGAGGAAATCCATGCAGGCACAAGTGAAACATGCAAACTCCACATGGAAACACCCTGACCGAGCCTTGGCCTCGAACTCAGGACCTCCTTGCTGTGAGGCAGACGTTCTTAGCTCTTTGCCACCATGCCACCCATCATGTGTAAGACACACACAGCATGTGTTCTGTGAAGCATCTGCCACGCTTACACACACACACACACACACACACACACACCTCACTGAACACAAATCTCACTCCTCCACCCTGAAAACATACTGAGCTTCTTCTTAATGTGTACAGAAAAGACACTTAAACGTGTTAACCTTCATTAACATCAATATCAATGAACATAATTAAAGATTAAATAATAATAGCCCCAGTTACTGTGAACTAGGATCAGAGAATATCCATCTCATTTCAGGAGTATCCACCGAAGACCCCCAGCTAGCCAGCAACAATATTATTGATGATATAACCTGGGGTTTAATGTTTGCAGGATTTCTGAGCGCGTTTCCAACTTCCTGTATGATTCACTTAAATCCGCAACTGAGGTCAGGAATTTTTTGTCACCCAAATTCTCACGCTGTTAGCACAATGATAAAATTTGTTACAATTTTACTTGGTGTTCTTAGACACAGCCCTCACACACCAGCAACTCCTGTCAGGATGCTGTTCGTAGACCTCAGCTCCGCTTTTAACACAGTCCAACCACACAAACTAGTGCAGAAATTGGGAAATCTGGGTCAAGGAAGCTCACTGTGCACCTGGATACTAGACTTTCTCAGCAACAGACCTCAGACCGTCAGGATAGGAGAACGCATCTCCTCCACTCTCATTCTGAACACCGGAACACCACAGGGGTGAGTTCCTGGCCCCCTCTTCTTCTCTCTCTCTTCACACACGACTGTTCCCCCTCTCACACCAGCAACACCATCATCAAATTTGCAGACCACACTGTCATAGATTTAATAACAGATAGCAATGAGTCAGCCTACAGGGAGGAAGTGTCTGCACATCTGCAGCGATGATGCAACGACAACAACCTAGAAATTAACACAGCCAAAACTAAGATGATACGGGACTTCAGGAGATCTAAACAAATGGAACACTGCCCTCTACATCGATAGAGAGGGTGAAGTGCTTCAAGTTTCTTGGAGCCCACATCTCTGCTGGGCTCATCTGGACCACAAACATCTCCCACCAGGTTAGGAAAGCACAACAAAGGATGCACTTCCTCAGAAAACTCAGACAAGTCCATCTGCCCAACCCCTACTGACGAACTTTTATCGCTCCACCATCGAGAGCCTCCTGACCTACTGCTGTACAGCGTGGTTTAGTAGCTGTGCTGCAGAGGACAGGAAGGCCTTGCAGCGGGTGGTGAGGATGGCAGAGCGGGTAATTGGAACTTCACTACCTTCCCTCAGTGACATTTACACTGACAGACTACATAGGAGAGCCAGTGGAATTGTCAGGGCCCACCCCACACACCCTGGACACCCCCCTTTCTCCCCTCTAGAAAAAGCTACAGGACACTAAAAACAAAAACTAACAGACTCTAGAACAGCTTTTACCCACAAGCTGTTAAATGTGTCACCCCATCACCACCACCTTCACCATCACACATACTGACTGAATAACCATCACTCAACCCATCTTCCTGGAAAAGTGCAATAACACTAAGTGGAATACTCGTTTTTAATGTTTCAAGTGCAATCTGTATCTGTATCTAGGGTGAATTCACTCGTGAGCGAGGAAGTGCAATATTCGTGTTTACTGCTACAAGTGCTATTCAAGTGCAGTACTCATGTTCAGAGATCATAACATTTTTGAGAACGAACACAATTACTGATAACTGATATACCCCGCCCAGAAAAATGTCCTAAAGGTCCAGCCAGGAGAAACTGGGGAACGTGCCCATTGGCCCGCATTAGAAACTGGCGAATATTGCAAAATCAGTTGTTGTTTTTAAAGAAAAACACTTAGCACGCTACACTTGCTGTATTAGCCACGAAATTCTTCTTTTTATTTCACTTTTCCTTAGAACAATAATAAATAAAAGCATTGCCACATTGCTTTAATTTATACAGACTTTAATATCATTATTTACAGATGAAACCTTTTCTTCTGCTGATTCTGCAGTCAATGCTTTGTTCGGTTAAATGAGATTCTTCATACATCCTTTCCTAATTTTTTTTTTTTTTTTTTTGCTTTTTGAAAAACTGCATTCCGGTTTTGACATGTGTCACGTGTGTGTCATGTTTGTAATGTTTTTTATTTACTTTATTTACTGGCATTGTAGAAATGGGATTTCACATAAAAGCTCGGGTGATTGTGCAAAATGGAGGAGGGGAAGTTCGGGAATGTCCTGCCCTGCTGTAAGAATCATGGGAGGAGAAATAAGGAATACTGCTCAGGGAAAGGCACACTTACCTCAAAAAAAAAAAAAAACCCATTAAAAAAGATGTGATTAGTGTGAGAAAATGGAAAGTGAGATTTGAGAACAGACTGATGACAAATGGAGAGATCGGTGTCGCATGTTTTGTTTGTGTGTGTCAAGGTGCAATTAATCCGAATAGGAAGCGCATCCGACTTGGACACGGGCGGAGTCAGGGGTGTGGGAAATCTGGAGAATGGGACGCAAGTGGTGGTGATCATGGTACACTAGGTTCAGTTGCTAAGCAATAACTCCGTTGCCGTTTCCACGTCCCAGGATTTCGATGACAGAGCCACTATTACCGCATTCTGGAAAAAAACAAAAACAAACATCAAGAAAAAGAAAGAAAAAAACAACATAAGACAGACTGAAAAGAAAAATACAGGGATCCCTCACTTTTGGCGGTCGAGACCCCCCACGAAAACCGAATTTCCGCGAAGTAGGATCGATCCCCCTGACTGACGTATACGTACACGTATATGTGTATATAATATCAATAAATACATATTTAACGCTATAAATGCTTATAATAACAATTAAACATTCAAAAACAACACACAAGATGTAACCACAATATAAATAATATAAAATACATACGTGTAATTGCACATAGGTGTAAATAAAGTGTAAAAAATGTGTTTTCTGCCACACGAATGCTATTATTTCAGAGCCGAGTCCCAAACCGGAGTCGGTTAACTATTTACCCGATTTAATAGAGAAAGAGTGAAGGGAAAGGCCACAAATTCACTACTGACTTCGGTTTGGGACGCGGCCTCTGAAATCTCGCAAGCTGATTGGTCGAGACGAATTTCCCACTGAATCCACGTCAGTAGCGACCCCTTGTGGCATTTTCATGAACTTTTTTTTGCTTGCTTTTATTTTTGGATGAATATTTTTTAAAAATCCGCGATGTATTGAAGATGCAGAACCTGAAGCGCGATATATAGGGAGGGATGACTGTATTCTGAATTTGTCAAACATGACCCAGTATAGACGTGTGTACTCACTTTATCGAAGCCCATAGCACACAGTTTGTCTATTTTGCGTGTGTAGTCTGGACTGGAGACCGGTGCACCTGCGTAAACATGTGACCAGAGCCGAGCCGTCTGCTTAAACATCTCTGGGTTCTGCTTGTACTGCGCACACACACAAAACCGGACACTATGTTACTCACGATTGCCTGCTTTGGTGTGAATTTAAAACAACAAAAAAAACCTGTTACTGCGTTAGGGTTCGCGCCACCGTAGTCAGACATCGCAAATCATATTTAGTTATTTTTCCACAAGCGGTGCAAAAATGGACAATGTTTCAATAGATCTGCATTCAAAATGTCATTCACTCATACTGCTCATCTGCCAAACCACTGAACCTTCCTCGAGTCACGAGGAGGCTGGGGCCCATCCCTGCCAACATTGGGCAAACAAAGGGTTTCACATTCAGGGTGAATTTGGAAAAGCCAATTAGCCCAATGTGTATAACTTTGGACTGTGGGAGTACAGTACTGCTATATAATCATAATACCATATTTTCCGGACTATACGTTGCTCCGGAGCATAAGTCGAATCATCCAAAATGGCATAATAAAGAAAATAAACCATTTACAAGTCGCACTGGAGTATAGGTCGCATTTTAGGGGCAGTGTTGTTTAAATGATTTTGTTAACGCACCCTTTTTTGGATGATGACAACGTGACGATGACACACTGAAAATGGATCTTTGGCGACTAAAACATGACGTGACGAGGCGCAATGAAAATGTTGGTGTGTGAGACGCTCACAGTGCGTCTCTGCCTGCTCTGCGCCGAACACAGAGCGGGGAGGAAAAAGCCTCATCTTTACACACAGTTACACACAGGAGAATATAGTTCCACTAAAACATTAATTAGACTGTCTGCTCAAACATGTTAAAACAGACTCTTCATTTCAATTTAAACTCTACAGTTTATGATATGCTTTATATCTTGGGTGAGGTGTCATTTAGCTTAGCATTAGCATTTAGCCTCTTATTAAAGTTCGCTGTAATCTGCTCTTACTGCAATGTGCTGCCACTGAAATCCTCTGTTTTTAATCCTGTTAATGTTTTTAATCCTGTGTGTTTAATATATATCCACTTGAAACGTTCACAATAAATGCACTGTCTTTCCGGTTCATAGGAAATCTGAGTGAGCCTTCTCAACAAGCACTAAACGCTTCCTGGGTTGCCAGTTGTTAAAAATAATCAACATCTGAACTGTGGTTGCCAGGTTTATACAATTTTCAACATGTAATGTGTAAAAAATATATAAAATTATATCATAATGTGTTAATAATAGAACATATAAGTCGCACTGGAGTATAAGTCGCACCCCTGGACAAACTATGAAAAAAAACTGCGATTTATAGTCTGGAAAATACGGAACTGCACTTCATGTTCTGCTGTTGTACTGAATATTCAGTCGAACAACGCCCCCTCTCCAGTTACACTGCTTAAACAACACACACTTACCAGAGGACAAAGGAAATTATTCCGCCTACCTGATTGGCCACCACTGCATCCTGTGGATCGTCTGGTTCTGCTGCTGCCAGTAAAGCCTGTAGAGACAGCAGTACTGTCCGGAGTGTCATGGCCGCCGCCCTGATACACAAACACAAACCCAGAGAAATGGGGGCAGCCGTAGCCTAATGGTAAGAGAAGCGGTTTTGGTTCGAGTCCCGAACCAGCAGGAAAAATTTGTGGGGGTGGGGTAGTGAGCTCCACCTTCCCTTCCTCCACCTTCATGGCTGAAGTGCCCTTGAGCAAGGCACCTCACCCCCAACTGCTCCCCAGGCACCCCCAATGTGTGTGGCAGCCCAGTGCCCCATGTGTGCGTGCACACTTTGGATGGGTTCAATTCAGAGGCAATAATTTCCCTTGCGGCATTCATACAGTACTTCAAAAATGAAAATCAAAAAAAGTATTTGAATGGTGTAGATAAGCCACAAATGTCTTGGTGATAAAACGCAGTTCTATCGACAGTTAATTTTGTATTTAGAACAAAACCCACCACCACCATACATACAAAATAATTACCCCCCCCTTCAAAATATTTAATTTTATTTGCTTCGAAGCCTGAAATGAAGACACACACAACTTCCACGCTGTATTTGCTCAGTGTACAACATCAAAGCGGGAAATACAGTGGAACCTCAAGATACGAAATTAATTCCTTTCAGAGTGGCTTTCGTATCATGATTTTTTCGCATAATGAATTGTGTCTTACATATAAATCGCCTAATTCGTTCCAAGCCCTACAAAAATACCACATTAAATTTTATAAGGGTAAAACCAGAATGAAATAAGAGCCAAATACATTTGAATCATTCGATATACCTAACCGTTAATACATATAAATGAAGTAGATAATAGAATATAATGTGGAAAAAAAAGAAAAAACCTTACCTTTCGAGTGAGGCGATGTCTGAAAGCGACAAGGAGGAGGGCAAAGAAAATAATAAAAACGGCAGAAAATAAATGGCAGGAAACTTCTTTACACTTAAAACACATTGGATTCTTCTTCTTTTCCTTTTTTGGCGGTGTATTACCGTCACCACCTGGACTGGAGAGGAAGAGCAGAATCATGGTGCTGAGCATGATGGGAAATTGTGTTCCGTTTCTTCTGTATGCTGAATAATTTTTCGTAAAATTAATTTTTCGTGTACTGAAGCTTTCGTATCTCGAGGCTCCACTGCAATAGTATCAGTTCGGGGGAGGGGGGAGACCCCAAAAACTAGGATGACTGATATGGTTGAATGAAACCCCCCCAAAAATGCTAAAAACTTTAAATACTTGTAAAAATATAATCAGGGGTAAATCCCACATTCAGCAAGTTGGTCCCCACTTGTGACCGTTTGTAATCATCCTGATTCAATCAGCTATTCTGAGTACACTACAATACTTAAAAGGGTAACTGAATGCATTCGATAAACTATGGCTGGCAAGGCACTGTCAAAAGATCTTCGAGATAAAGTTGTCGATGGGCACAAATCAGCAGACGGATACAAAACAAAAACAAACAACGGCATCCCAAAGGCACAGTAAAGTCCATAACACACCCTGAACTCTTGCAATTATACCTTTCACTTGGCGGATATATGTTGCACTCAGTAAATACAGCTTGGAATTTACAGACCAGGTGTTGTCATTGCAGGCATTCTCAAGGGGCCGATTCTACTCTATACCCACTACATCCACACGTCAACAACTTCTTTGTGGTGCACAAGCCCAAGAGTCTTACCACTGGTCCTTTAAAATATCCAGACATATGGCACCGGTTACTGAGCTGATGTTGGGATGCCAGATCTTTGTAATAAACCGTACCTGATGCAAAAAAAAAAAAAAGAGAGTGAAGGAGAAAACAAAATGGAGGTCAGCTCTAGATATAGTATTAATCCATGAATAAACAGATAAAATGGACAACACATTTTACGAAAAGGAAAGCGCAGGCTTTCTATTACGACCCATTTCATATTTTGGAGGTGTGTCTCATCAGAGGGTTCGAAAACCCAGGACTACTTTTCACTTTGCAGTAAATTGTAGCACAAAGGGGGTTTTCTCTAAAAAAGATTTTCGGTTTCAAAATCGCTTCTACCTCCCCAACACACACACACACACACACACACACACACACACACACACACACACACACACACACACACACACACAC
>JAQNCB010000005.1:4157321-4167823 GCA_030068295.1 Euristhmus nudiceps | reverse complement strand
TTGTCATGTCTATGCAATGTCATGCGATCGACCAATAGTGCCTTTGTGATCGACTGGTAGCTCGCGATCGACGTATTAAGCACCCCTGGCCTACAGTCTCCCAATGCCAAAGGCTAGGCATCGGAAGACTCCAACGGTCTGCACTGGACTATGGCAATATCGATCGATCGATGCTTTTCACGAAAGAGTATCGAAAGTAATAAGATAGGCTTGAGCAATAAAACAACAGCTACATGTCGGGCAAGTTGATATTTAAAAAAATAATAATAATAAATAAATAATGCCATAGCACGTCCACGTCGATCTCCACTTCACAGCAGGGTCCTTGAGGCGTTTCAGTGTGGAGTTTGCATATTCTTCCCATGCTTGGGTGGGTTTCCTCCAGGTACTCAGGTTTCCTCCAACAGTTCAAAGATATGCACATTAAGCTAACTGGCTGTACAAATCTGCACCCCGGTGTGAGTGTGAATGGTTGTGAGTGCCCTCTGATGGTCTGGCGAGCTGTTCAGGGTGGACCCCACCTTTTCCCCAGTGTCAGCTGAAATAGGTTCCAGCCTCCGTTCGACCGTGGTAGGATTTCAATTTTTCCTTAAAGTTGTACCCATTACAGTTTATTAAATAATTATTACAGAAAATAAAATAGAATGCCCAAATGTACAGAGGCTGCACCGAATTCTCTTTTAATAATCGCATTCATCTTTCTGAGAAAAAAAAAAAAGCTCCATTGAAAAGCTGCCTGGATTCAAGTGCTTGCTGTTGTCTTGGTAACCCTGACAATAACACGCAACGTGCACACGGATGATTGTGTCCTGTACAGCGTGAAAGCCCCCCATTCATGAGGTCAGCCATTTGGCCCAGCATTCCAGCCCCACACAGTTCTTTCCAGTCATCCAGTTATTATGCTGATTGTTATTATTATTCACCTCTCCCTCATAGAACATTCTCATCCTTTACAATTACTCGATAAAACAGGTTGCCGAATAGGCCTGCAATTTATCGACCTCCTCAAGTCATGGAAAGAGAAACGGTGGGTAAAAAGGCTGGTGTTTAGATTCAGAACAAAATGGTTGAATGCAAACTTCTGGAAACGATAAAAAAAAAATGGGTCATTAAAATCGTTTTTTTAAGATAACTGAACATTTAATTGTGATCCATTATACATCGCCCAGATCTATTACAAAAAGTGTTACTAATTTGGCAAATTCTGTTATCCAGAGCGACTTGAATTTCATCCCATTTGTACAGCTGAGCAGATCAGGGTTCAGCGCCTTTCTCAAAAGCCCAACAGTGGCAGATTGGTGGTACTGGGGCTTTAAACCCCAACCACTGGATCAAAGCCTTCACCACTGATCCACCACTTGTATCTCATTTGTACCCGAAAAAAAACGACTAAAAAAGGTTAAGTCGAAACGTTTTATGAATCTAATATTGAGCTTCCAGCTTCAAGTCATAACAGCCTCCCTACCAAAGTCACCAGGGGCAACCGAATGTCACCGGTTCTCCCGAGAAGAAACCCATGTGGTCATGGGGAGAACTTGTAAAGACCCTGGAGCTCTGATGCAGCACAGACACCTTGTCAGCCTGCTAAGATTCATTATGAATTCAGAAACATTATTATTATTATTTTTTAAATATACAGGTGTCGGCCACACATGAATGAACACAGTGTCTTGGGATGAACCTGAATCCTGTCCAGGATACATTCCCACTTCACACCACGACCCTGACCAGACTAAAAACACATACAAAGTTATTACTTGACATATTTCACACTTTCTCATTTCTGAATCATTGCTGTGGAAGTATGGATTCCCTTTTCCTGTCTAGTAAACATCCTGGGATTTAGTTCATTTCACTCACCAGGTGGCTAGCACTGACACACACACCAACTAGCACTAGTTTAGCCAAGGTAACGTTATTCTTTAATTCATTTACATATAAATAGGCGTATAATGTGTTTTCTTTAACATACACATTATCATTAATTCATTCCAACCTATAATCAGGTCAGTTTGGAGGCAATGTCGGCCTGCTTGCTTGCTCATACATTAGCTTCTGAAAGGTTTAGCCTAGCTTAGCTTGCAGTCAAACTGAAGCACAATTTGCAACAATATAAACTTGCCAACGATATTGTATACTATTTAAAAGAATTAAAACAAATAAGGGCTATTTTCCCATCAAAAAGTCAAGAAGGTATGGTGTTTTTATTAAAAAAATTATGCTAGCTAAGGGTTAGCCTAGGTGCTAGCATAAAGCTAATGCAGTACAGGAGGTAAGAGGAAGTTGTGTGTTAGCTTAGCTTAGCATAGCATGTTATCTTTGATGAAGGAAATGACCAACTGTAAAAAAAAAAAGGAATGAATTGTCAATGTGTGTGACCGCACCTCTTCGCTTTTCAGGACTTCTTTGAATTCTCGTTTTATCCTTTGCACCGCGATGTTAGCCATGCTGCTGCCCTGTGTGTGTCTCTCTCTCTCTCTCTTTCTTTCTTTCTCTTTCTCTCTCTCTCTCTCTCTGTGTGTGTGTGTGTGTGTGAGTGTGTCCCCCTCCTCTCTGTTTCGGGGAGAATCGATCCTGAAAACGGGTTTTACAAGAAAATATGAACAGACCATTAAAAGGTTCAATGTTCAAACTGGGATTTAGGGACGCAGGCTAAACTGATACTGTCATGGAATGTTTCTTCTCCTGGTTAGAATCAATAATGTTTGTGAAGCGACCGGTCATAGGTCACGTGACGTATTCACGGCACGTCATCATCGACGGTGTCGGTCGGTTGTGTCGTGGCTGTTGTTATTTCATGGTAACGACCTCTATCCAGTGCGACTTCATGTTGTGGTTTTATCATGGTGTCACCCTACCTTATTGTTGCATTGGAAAATTCTCAACTGTACACAGTGGCTTGCAAAAGTCCCCCCCCCCCCCATACACACACACACACACTTTTTCACGTTTTGCTGTCTTTATTAAAACATTAACACTTGATATTTCATTCATTTTCTGAACCACTTAATCCTAATTAGGGTCGCGAGGAGGCTGGCACCCATCTCAGCCGATTCTGGGCGAGGGCGAGGTACACCCTGGACAGCTCGCCAGGCCATCGCAGATCTGAGACTCACACAACCATTCACACACACACACACACCGAAGGGAGATTTGGGACAGACAATCAGCCTACTGTGTTTTTGGACTGTAGGAGGAAACCGGAGTACCCATATGAAACCCACGCAAGCACGGCGAGAACATGCAACCTCCACCCAGAAATGCCAGAGTACAGGAATGGAACCCAGGCCTTCTTGCTGTGAGGCGAACTTGCTAACCACTACGCCACTGTGCTGCCCTATTGCAGGGCTCATTGTTTTTATAATGACTCATTTATTTATTTATTTACTTACTTACTTACCAACCAAGCCTCTGAATTCTACTCGAGTTAAGGGGAGGATGAAGCCGATCTCGGCCGACTCTGGGCGAAGGCAGGGGTAAGTACACCCTGATTGACTTGCCAGTCCATCACATGGTAACAGACACACAACCATTCACACTCAGACTCACATCTACGAGCAATCTGCATGTTTTTGGTCTGTGGGAGGAAACTGGTGTACCCAGGGGGAAACCTACACAAGCACTGGGGAAACATGCAAACTCCATACAAAAACACCCTCGCTGAGCTCTGGATTCAAGCCGAGGATGTTCCCGGCTGTGAGGCAGACATGGTACCCACCACTACGCCACCATTCCGCCGCCAACAACCTTGAACATGCAAAAACAAAAATAACAGAAAATGTGTGGGTGTATAACTAGCCCCCTGCCACTGTATTCCCTGCCACTGTTCAGGTTCTGAACGCAAAAGAGACATATTTCAGTAAAACTAAACAGAAAAAAAATTAAGAGCTTTCTTGTGCCATCATGCATGCACTACGTAACTTGATGGATGCCTGATCATCTGTGGGGTCTTCTCCAGAATGTGTCTCTCCATCACACGCACACAATTATACAGAACATCTCTGGATGCTGTACATTACATTCTCCCTTTAGTGGAACTAAGGGACTGAAACATGTGGCACTGGAAAAACTTAAGTGGCCAGAACAGAGTCCTGAACATTCACTTACTCACTTACTGAGCCACTTCATCCCATTCAGGTGGTGGTTTAGCTTTGTTTTACAATCTTCTAGAGAGTCCTCTCGAAGAAAAAAGGTGTGTGTGTGTGTGGGGGGGGGGGTTTAAATTTGGAAAGGGATGCTCAAAAAGCACATGAGGAGTGATTTAAAGATGTCAATAAACCTTTGGTCATACGGGAGATTTTTTCTGTGTCGGCTGTGGAAAATACGCAGTGACTGTTGGTCACCAGGGGGCGCCATAAACCAGCAAATACAGAATGAAAGGGGAAAAAAATTGTGACGTCAAACTATCATCCGGAAGTTGATTATTTTCCCAGAAAAAACATTTCTTATATACCATAAAAAAAAATCACTATTTTTGATTTACAGGATGAAGCCTATTCAAAAAGTTTACTAAAAAGCCCACAGGGTGAAGTTTTATCAGGACCTGCGTTAAGATGATGCTGAGGGTGTGAGGTTACGATTATTCGATTTATTAATATTTAGATCAATTCATTCATTAATTTTCCTTAACCACTTAATCCTAATTATGATCGCGGGGAGATTGGTGCCCATCTCAGCCGACTCTGGGCTTGGACAGCTCTCCAGAAACATGCTGACGGCTATACAGCCCCGATATTTCCATGGTCCAGTGTAGACCGTTGGCGTCTTCCGATGCCTATTCTTTGGCATTGGGAGACTATAGGCTATCCAGCCTACTCTTTCATATTTTATTTGGCATCATGTTTTAGAACACGTCTGGCTCACAGCGAGAAGGCCCTGGCAGCGGACCATACTACTAAATCCATACCTACTCTGCGCCACTACCACCTTTGGTCCACTCCCTACAACGCTCTCTCTGCTTCAATAAATTGTTGTACCGACCAACTCTGCCTGGCTTGGATTATTTTACAGATTTCCGCATGCGCCCTGCGATGGCCTGGCGAGCTATCCAGGGTGTACCCCGCCTCGCCCAGAGTCGGCTGAGATGGGCGATAGTCTCCCTGCGACCCTAATTAGGACGAAGCGATTTAGAAAATTAATGGATGGATGGATGAATGAATTTCTGCATCCCAGACCATCACAAGAGTTTGCATGTTCTCCCCGTGTTTCCTTCTTCTTGAGTCTGAATATTTTTATTAAAAATTCGCCGGATGAGAAACTTGTTTCAAGATCATGTTCTGGACATACATGGAAACATACAGTGTTGTTTTTTAAACTGCTTTTATCAATATATAATCACAACATATACAGTATATACATTTAGTTCTACACCTCTCAAATTTTCACAAATCAAATGACCTGGGAATTGTTTTAAATACATCTTAAAATCTTTGGAGGTTTTGCTTGCCATGTGCTCATCATTTAAACAGGCAAATAAGATATTGTGAAAATGTTGAGCAAAGAGACCCACCAGAACATTGTGCATTTACAATACAAGCCAACAGGATAGAACCTCTGAGATCCAAGTCTTATTTATCCGTTGAAATTCTTTCCCCCAGTAATTTTTGGTTTCAATGAATACAGGAAAGATAAATATTTTTAAACGTGAACTATGAATAGAATTTACACAAGTTACACTAAATGTACTCAGTCAGCTAAAACATGCTTGACATGTGAATTTTCACTTCTATTCAGTTTTATACAGTTCATCCAACATCCATCCACCGTCTTTGTGTCTATTTATCCATCCATTCATACATCCATCCATCTATTCAGCCATCCATCCATCAACTGGTCCATCTGTCCGTCCATCCATCCACCAATCAATCGATCCATCTATCCATTCAGCTATCCATCCAACAGATAATCCATCCATCCATCCATCAATCAGTCCATCGATACATTAAATCAATTCATTAACCCATCCATCAATCAATACATCTGTTTGTCCATCAATCCACCGATTGATACACCCACCCATTGATCCAATCATTCTCACATTCCATTGTTGATGTATCTACCAATCCATCCATCCATTCATCCATCAAGGTCATGGAGGAATCCAGTGGTGAGTCAATCCCATCTGACTTCAGACAAGAGTTGAAGAACAGCAGCAGATTTCAAACACCAAACTTGTTTTAGATGATCAAGTCCACTCAGGCTAAATTGATTAAAAAAAAGGTACGGATCTCCTGTTGCTAAATCCTGACTGATCCAGAAAGGTCTTCAGATTCTATACACCACTCTTCTCATGGCTTGGCTCATCTTCCTCTTCCTCGTCTTTATCCTCCTCTTTGTCCTGCTCCTCCGTATCATAGCAGTAACCATAACGCCAGCCAACACACACATGCTGATTGTGACACACAGTCCAAAGAAGAGCAGCGGTTTGTTCTTACAGGTCCAACACTCCACTCGGGTCACACTTGGCTCACAAGGCGAGGTTACAGGGTCAGCGATGGAGGGAAAGCCCCCTTGAGAAATGAGCTGGCGGTAAATGGAGACCGAGGCTTTGGGTTGGGAACGATGCTGGGAGGAGAGGAAGAATCCGAAGTCCGGAGCATGATGGTCCTGGAGCTTCCAGACGTAAAATCCACGCACGTCAACCCCGTCAAGCTCGCGAGCTGCCGGGACAGAGGGAGGGGAAGAAAGAGAGAGAATTAACCGAGCAGTTGTTTCCTGATTAGGTTGATTCGTACTCATTCTGTTGATTTGTCAGCCTGTATTTTTGGAAGAGCTTCAGCTGAAACTGGAAAGATGCTTCTATTAAATTTTGCCAGACTTCCAGATGAGCAATGGCAACTTTAAGTCAAACTGTCGAATTGTCAAATAATGTAATTAAAGCCACTAAGAAGGAGATCATGCAATCGGATGCTGCTAGCATTCCATAGAGGCGTTCAGTGCTCCTCAGTCTATAGCTCCACATCAACCCTGACTGGGAAACGAAAGACGAATCTAAAGTTTGTTGGATGGAACCACTTCATTTTGAGGTTTTCTTAAAGACCACGTATGAAGTTGTGAATTGCTGCAGAAGCATGAGTCGTGCAATTCTGCTCCACTATATCCTCCAATACGCTGCAAGAGAGAATGTTTAGCGCAGATGTACGTACTGGTAAACACAAAGATATTGGATTTAACGCTCGGACCTCTGTTTAACTTCTGTATTATGTAATCGTATTAAGTGATAACCCTCTCTCGAACATTCCTTCTCACACAAAACACACTCATAACCACATAGTGTTGTAATGATCTCAAAGGTCCTCTATAAACACTGGCTAGAGGAGAGGGGATCACTGATAAGAAGCATTCGTGTGAACGAATGCTTCAGAAATTCTGTGTTCTGTAACCTTTGACCTTTGATGATATAAAGGAGAGGTAGTAAAGTTTGCCAGCACTTTTACATTTGTATTTATGCTTTCATGCATTTTGGAAATATATCATTAAAGGAGCTGTATCATGATTTTTGCACATATTTAGTTGCCAAAAAGTCGTGTAAACATGCAGTAAAGTACCAGACTATAGTTGTTAAATAACTTTTCAAATCAATGGGAAAATACATTTTTTGAACCATATCTATCAGGAGCCAATAAACGCCATTATTGTTATTTAGGCTACTTTCTTCAATCAGCCATGACACAGCCCCTTTAATCCCAGTTCCACAAGTACTGATGTTAGGACTAATGTCATTTCAGATCCTTTTTTTCCATTAGCTAAGCTTAATTAGCCATACTTCCATAGTGGGGCAAATAGGTTTCCCATGTTTCCTGACCTTCTGACTGTATGTTTAGGTTGAAACCAGTGGTTGGTGTGGAAGAATGGTCATCCCAGGGGTTTGGCGATGAATAAAGATTGCATGATGTAACTATGAAACAAACATCTCTCTTACCCTTCAGTGCTTCCTTCATGTAGCTCTTAATGTATCTCTGCCTGAGGTAGTCATTATGGGATGCCTGGTCATCAATCCCTGTGGCTGTGATAATGATAGGATGACTGTTACCATAGCGATTTTTCACCCACTTCAGCATTCTGCGGAGCCCCCAGGGCACAAGAGGTTGGCCTTTACTCGAGGACACCCATGTTGGATCTGTCATGAACGAGCAACCACAATCATGGACGGTTGAAGCAGGATTGAGGTCCTGTTTCAATTTTGGGTAAACCAGACGAGTTGTGAAGTGATTAACTGCAATAAAATCTACGGTCCCTTTTAGTTCAGCCCTTTGCTCCTCAGAGAAGTGCGGCATATGTAGGCAATCGTGGCAGCTATTTGCATCAGTTTCACCAATGTCCCGTAGGATAGGATCAAGGAAACGTCCAAGTTCAAAGAGCAAGAAGCGTTGGACAGCACTGGCGTGAGAGTCCACAAAGGGATTCGCTGGTTCGACCCAGTCAGCATGAAGTGCAAAACCCACCGTCGCCCCATGATGTTGACGGAAACTTGTGTGGTAAATATTCCATGCACGAGCATGTGCCATCAACACGTTCCGCACTACCGTATCTCTTTCTTCTGCACTCACACTGTATGCTTCCGTCAGACGATTTGGCTCATTAACAGTGATCCAGACATCCACAAGTGATCCAAACTTTTGAAAGCAATATTTGGCGTAGTCAACAAAGGCATCGGTTGTACTTGTATTTATCCATCCACCCTGGGCATGCAGCAGCTTTGGTAATCCCAAGGTGTGTGACCTGATGCTGGGGTGGTAGAGCGTAACAGCTACACTGATGCCCCTCTTCTGGAGTTCCGTTAGCATACAGCGGTAATACTGCACTGTTACTGCATCTGCAGACAGGATGTCACCGGTGGGGAAAAGCCGAGGCCAATCCAGGGCAAATCTGTAATGTGATGACCGTGTGACTTCTAGGAGACGGACGTGACGTTGAATAGCGAGGAAATCGGTGCACTGGGAGCCACGGGTGCGAAGATTTACTCCTGAGACAGGACGGAGGGAGCCATTACCGCTGACGTTCCATCGATACACGACAGGATCAGTAAACTGAGGTGAAAAGGGCTGTACGTGGACCTGCAAAATAGTAAAATATTACTGACGGTAGAAACGGTGCTGACACAGACTGCTAACAAGATCTGCTATCACATGCAGACATCACAGCTCATATAGAGCTTGCTATGCCCATTAGAAATTGTATTGCCCATTGGGAGCGGCACCTCCAATTTTGTCTATGGTCCACCCATTTCATCCAGTTTGAATGCATACCAACTATTCGGACTTCTAACACCCTTTGTGCAGCCATATCAAACAACTATTTCTTCATCACCAGTTGGAACCATCATTTAGAATCTTTCCCCTCATTTGGAACTTTACCACTCATACCACTCATTAGGAAATTTACGAACCATTTGGAGTAGTTCCAGCAATTAGAACGCCAACTACCCATTGAAAGCTGTACCACCTATTTGGAGCTCTACCACCCATTAGGAGAACTACTACCACCATTTGGAGCTGGACCTCCTATACAACCCATTAGGAAAGCTACTTCATGTTCAGAGATGGACCACATGTTTGAAATTGTCCCATCCATTCGGAGATAGACTGCCACTTTGGAGCTATCCCACCCATTTGAAGATCTCCAACCTAATTTCAGCTGTACCATTTGTTTCAAGCTCTACAACCCATGAGGGGAACCACTACCATGTGGAGCTTGACCACCCATTAGGAGATCCACTACATACTGGATTTGGAACTGTTTGGAGAAGTACAATCCATGATGAGACGAATTACACATTTGGAACTGTACCTCCAGTTAGGAGATCTACTACCCCTTGAGAGTCGTGTCGTTGGTCTAGTGCTCTACAACTATTGTTTGTGGCTGGTCTGACCATTTGGAGCTGCACTACCGTTTCGATCTCGTACCCATTTGGAGCTATGGTGTCTGGACCATTCATCTGGAGCAACGCTTTCCATTTTAAGCTGTTCCACCAATTTAAACAGGTGCCAGCTATTAGGTTCTGGACCACACGTTTGGAGCTGTACTCAATTTTTATGCAACATCTATCGCAGCCCCTGATTAAGAGCATGTGTCGAAAATGTTGTCCTCTTTTTTCTTTACCTGCAGGATAAAATCTGCGATTCCAAACTGGAAATTGCAGGGGAAATGACCATCAACGTCTCGCTCTGTCTCATCATGAAGAAAGCCGTTGTGCTTGATGATCTGTCTGTAGTACTGAGCTGATGATTTTGGGATTCTGGTGCGCTCAGGCTGGTTGAAGTCGATGTAGAATAGCCCTCTTCTTATGCGATAGCCGGTATTCCACTCAAATCCGTCCACCAGGGACCAGGCTGTATAGCCAAATACATTCACATGGTCCACGACTACCGCTAAAGGACAAACCCATACAGAAGACTTGAGTAAGTCATGATGTACAATGCATCTGTAAGTAGCTCAGAATGATTAATGATTATAATGTTGTTGGGGGTTCTTTTGGGGGGGGGGGGGTTCATAGCTGGGCT
>JAQNCB010000005.1:4110331-4120912 GCA_030068295.1 Euristhmus nudiceps | reverse complement strand
AAGTTATGGACGGATTTTCACCAATTTTTTACTGAATGTCCAGAAGAGCAAAAGTAACAATCGATTAGATTTTGGAGATGATCCGGATCACCGTCTGGATCCAAGATTTTTTTGAAGGATTCTTAACTATTGAGAGATAGGGCCGGTTTTGAGAAAAATGCTTCTCACTCATCAACTATTACTTGGAATCATTCACAAAAATTCTCCAGACATCAACATTGCATGTATTTCAAGATAAAGAAAAGAGTTTAGGGACCCTATGTCCTGGCGGAGGTCTGCGCTCTCCGAGTGCTTTTCTAGTTTTTATTATAATAATTTTAAATCCCTGTAATTTGGTTTGATGGCTGAAATGAATTTCATTTCTCAAAGTGTTTCTTTTGGACCGCAGGAATTCAGGGTCCTACGATCAGAGCCGAGGTGAACGATCGAGTGGTGGTCCACTTTAAGAACTTTGCCACTTACCCTTTCAGCGTTTCCCCGATCGGAATCCCCTACTGGAAACAATCTGAAGGTGAATTTCTCTTTCCTTCGACTTTATGAAAGCGTGCCAAGAGACAGACATGAATCATTATATCAATGGTCCAGTTTCTCTCCTGAACATGAAAAAGACTTGGTTTCTGATGCTTGGGTCATTTTGACCCTGGAATTGTAGGAGAAGGAAGTTTTTAGGTGATGCAGTGGCTCTGCAATTTCTGTTATCTCTAATTTCCGCCCAGAAACCTGGAGCAGAGGAAGCACTGAGCAACGGAAAGACAATTATAGCTGGGTCACGACTGTGATAAGCGCTCTCTGGATTTTGGATTCTGTTTGGTTGGAATGTGATGTTTCAATTCCTTGTGATTATACCTGATTGTTTTCAGAGTCTGTTTACCCGGGTTTATATATATATGTGAATATAACAATGAAAAAGGATAAGTGAAAAACACATTGTTTTTGTTAACCAGTGGTTTTATTTATCAAATGAAGGTCTTTTATTGTAAGTTTGATGATGTTCATTGTAAGGAGTCTCGAGTTTCATCCTTTGTAAGAGCCAGAGGGGAAAAAAATATAACTTAGCATTTTCTCAGTAACATGCCAAGTTAATTAATTAATTACATTCATTTATTGGTTGTTTGGTTGAGTAGTTGATTAGTTAGTTGGTGAATTGGCAGGTATGGATTGATTGATTCATTAATTGGTTGGTTGACTTTTGAGTTGGTTGGTTGATTGAATGACAGCGATTGTTTGGTTGGATGGGTAATTGATGGATTGATTGATCAGTTGGTTGGTTGCTTGACTGTAAAGTAATTGATTGGTAAGTTGGTTGTATGACTGTTTATTTGATTGAGTAAATTACCGATTACGTATTTGTTTCGTTAACTGACTGTTTAATTGATTGAACGAATGATTGATTATTTGACTGGTTGACTGATTAATTGATTGGATGATTTATTGAGTTCAAGAAGAGTTAACAAAGTTTGGTGAAAGTTGTTTATTGGTGTAGTTATGTAACTGATGACAGAGATGAACTTGTTTCAGTGTTCCAAACTTTTGAATGTTATTATAAATAGATAAAGTTAGGGTGATGTGGGGAGTGCTATTATAGGAAAATAGTCAACCTTGTCTAGTTTCCTGTAACAACATGACTTTTTGTGTTTTAATTCTTCCATGCGTTACATGTTATTGTTACACTGTAAAGATATTGGCGTTGTTCTGTGGAAGTGAAAATCACTGCAAATCAATGATTCATAAATTTGGTAATTTTGGAACATCTGTTGACGCAACACTGGCACTTCTGTACACAGTGAGAGCAGATTTTCTTACCATCAAGAGGGCTATCGATTATTTAATCTGTAATATGATCAGAGGATTAGCTCTGGAGATGGTTTATTGCTTTGATAGATATTTGGGGGAAAAAAATGATGGAAACACCAGAGAGATTTCAAAAGATTGACAGTGTTGTTGCGTTAAATCTCGAGTTGGATCTGATATGTCATTATTTCCTCAAATTTACAGTTCATTGTGCTTTTACAAGAGAACCTTAACCCTTGGTGTTCTGTATGATGTCCAGGCGCTAGCTACGAGGACTCAACATCTGTCCAGGAGCAAATGGACGACGCGGTGCAGCCTGGTGGATATTATAAATACATCTGGCACATTCATCCAAACAGTGGACCGACCGTCACAGACCCAGAGTGCCTGACCTACTCCTACTCATCACAGGTGGACGTTGTGCGAGACTTCAATTCTGGACTCATCGGTGCTTTCCTCATCTGCAAGTCAGGTGTGAAGAGATTGGATTCTTCAGGATCTTGTTCTTCATGTTTATGTACCTTTTATATTACAGTTCAACTTGTGATACAAAAGAAGCAAATAAACAGTCTAATTCAAGTTTATCTCAATCTAACCCAAAGTGAGATGATTATAACTCATGACCTTTGACCCATGTCCAGGTGCGCTAACGGAAAACCGTCAGAGTAAGGTACCCGAGTATGTTCTGCTGTTTGCTGTGTTTGATGAAAGGAAGAGTTGGTACAGAGACGTGGGCAGAGGAGATAAACCAAGAAAACCATCGAATCGCCAGCAGTTTCATACCGTCAACGGATACGTCAATTCCACACTGACAGGTCTGGTCAATGACATCTTATACAATCAACCAGCTTCACACAACGTGAAAAGAACTGTCCATCCAACATATATTTGTATGTCCAAGATATTATTTAACATATCAATCTTAACAAACAGCTTAGCAGGTGAAGGAAAATGACCAAACCTGGATTCTCCACTCAAACATACATTGAACTGAACATCGATGCTAACACTATACCTTTAAAAATGCTATTACTTATAATCAATCAAGGAAGTACTCAGGAAAGCCAACTGGATTTATTACAGTGTTGAAGATTTAAATGGAGCCATCCATCCATCTATATTTATGTTTATCATTTATTCATCAGCGTCGCTGGGGAACCCGCAACCGATCCTTGGTGACTTTATTTGAGAAGTTTGGTCCGTCACAAACAGGTTACCAATCTATTACTGGGCTTAACGTTCACCATGATTTACGGCTATTTCTAGATAGTACAGTAATTCCAACCATCATTTTCCATTCAGAGATTAATGGACAAGCAGAACGATGGCGTAGTTGTTAGCACACAGCAAGATGGCCTGGGTTGGATATCCAGCTCGGGCGCTTCTTTTGGAGTATGTATGTTCTCCCCATGTTTGTGTGGGTTTCCTCCAGGTTCTCTGGTTTCATCCCCCCAGTCTGAAACCATGCACAGTAGGTTGATTGGCTGTTCCAAAATCACCCCTAGGTTTGAGTGTGAGGGTGAATAGCTGTGTGAGTATTTGCCCTGCGATAGCCTGGCAAGCTGTCCGGGGTGTACCCTGCCTTCATCCAGTCGGCTGAGATGGGAAATCCAAATTCGGATCTAATGGGCGGATGGGCCGGCATGATGGAGTAGTGGTTAGCATGTCCACCTCACAGGAAGAAGGTGTTTCTGTATGAACTTTGCATGTTCTCCTGTGCTTGCTTGGGTTTTCTCAGGGTACTCCAGTTTTCTTCCACGGTCCAAAGACATGCACATTAGGCGAACGGGTTGTTCCAAATTGCCCCCATGTGTGAATGGTTGGGTGTGATGGGCCTGCAATGGGATAGTGAGTTTGGGAAATGAGGGCGTGAGAGGTGAGATTGATGGAAGTATGGATAGATGGATGGATGGATAAAAATGATGAATGCAACAGTAGTCTGAAAGCCAAAGCTGGTATGCTGATAAACACTTTCATGAAATGCGTTATACTGTGGCTTGGACATGAATGAATAGTTTTGGTGAAGGGATAACCCTATTGTGCTGATGTTTGGATGGATGGGAAGATGGAATGGCAGATTGACAGACCCAAGACCGTTTTTACCCCCCATCAGCTCTTCTATAGTTCATGTAATTCAAGAAGCGTTTTTCTGCCATCATCCTCATTGCCATCTTTTTTCTTTTCAGGGCTGAAGTTATGCAAGAACAGTCCAGAAGTTTCCTGGCATCTTATTGGTCTGGGCTCCACTCCAGATATTCACACCATTCAGTTCCAAGACCACACCTTAAAAGTCATGGACCACAGGCGGGTTATTGTGGAGATCACCCCTATGACCTTCACCACCGCCCTGCTCCAGCCTTATACAGTAGGGAAGTTTCTGATTTCCTGTGGGATCCATTCGCATCAGCAAGGTCAGTGAACACCCCAAGTATCCTTAAAGTCCAAACGTATCAAATTATACCACTGTTCAGAAAGCGTGCATGTGATGTTGATGTAACACATGTTACCAATGGATGAGTTTCATGTCTTTGGGAGATACAAAGAAAAGTCTGAAGTCCAAACAAAGAAATCTATTTTTTAATGTACTGCTTACACTTGTTTGCTTTTTTTTTACCCCCCTTAGCTGGTATGAGTGCCTTCTTCAATGTGGAAAACTGCCCTGAATCCAATGAACTGCCCGGAGAGCAGGCACCTAAGGGTGGTTATGACAACAAAGAACAAGGGGATGAAGACTACCCATTGGATAATCTTTTTTCTGTAGTGTTCCAACCTGGTGGACCCCCATCGGTTCTGAGGTCCTTTGGGAGGCGATCCAAAGTCTGGGTTCATTACATCAGTGCTGAAGAGGTCATGTGGGACTATAATCCTCAGGATGATCGGTATGATAACTGGAAAATCGTATTTTTTTCCCCCGGATTTATCAGAAGAAAGAGTCTAATGTCATTTGTGTTCCTCGATATTTGTGATGTACAAATGATTTTAACAATAAACTGTTTAGACTGCATCTATGGGTGGACAGATATTTTCAAAAATATTTCCGTTCATGGCCGGCACAGTGGTGTAGTGGTTAGTAATTCCCCTCAACAGCAAAAAAGGTCCTAGGTTTGAGCCCCATACCCAGCGAGGGTGATTCTATGTGAGGTAACCATGCTTGTGTGGGTTTCCTCAGGGTACTTGGGTTTCTTCTCACAGTCTGAATGTATGCGCATTGAGCTAACAGGATATTTTCGATTGAACCCTCCGCGTGAGTGTGAATGTTTGCAATCACGTTGGCCAAGCGATAGTCTGGAGAGATGTTCAGGGTGGACCCAAAGTCATCTTTGGGAATCAATGACAAAGTGGTGCAGAAAATGAAATGTGATTTCCGTCCAGATGAAAAATATTTGAAAACACTCGCATGAGCATACCAGGCTGGTGGTAACGTGCCAGAAACTGTTGTGTCAAGAAAATACTTTGAGTTAAAAACAATGAAAAGCACCAATGAAGAGATAAACATGTGGAGACACATTTGTGGGCTGCTCAGGTTTCATGTTGTGACATCATAGTTCTCCCCTTCTACATAAAAAAAAATACGAATGAAAATACCATTTTGTACAGACAGGATGACAAATGTACACATTTGGAAAAACTTGGATGAGTGTAATCTGCTTATTTTACATTTATCTGAGTAACTTGAATAAGTTGAAGTGATACAAATTTGTGTATTTGAGTAACTACCATGGCAATGTCCCAATAACGTGACTGAGAGTCGAGAGTCAGAGTCAATTAGTCTGAGTAATTTGGAGGAGTTAAAAAAGGGTAACTTTGATGTATCTGTGTTACCCAGACAGGTATGAGTAATTCAAACAAGTCTGAGGTGAATTCGGAGGGTTTGTTTATTTAGGATTTATCATTCATGTTCATTTTATTGCAGACTTTCAAGGTTGGAGCCTACAGTGGAACAAACACAGCGTTTGGGTCAAGTCTATAAAAAGGTGGCTTATGTCGAATACACAGACAGTACATTCACAAAGAGAAAGAGCGAAAGCAATGCTCTGATTGGCCCAGAGCTGAGAGGAGAAGTGAACGACCAGTTTCGGGTAAATGAATCCGTATCATTTTTTAAGTGTTAAAGCTGGGGTTGGTAATTTTGAACTATTTACACAAAGTATTCCAGTGGTTGAAATGGTCTTGACACCCCGACAGCAATCAATAGGTGATAAGATTTGGAAGCTTTTGCCATCTTTGGCGACTGTAATACAGGAAAATACTGACCAATCACTGCCTCTTGGTCTATTGGGAAATATCCAGTCCAATATTCCAATGTCTCAGTGCTCATAAATGCCCAGAATCGAATCAGCAGTTAAAGCAGAGCTGGTGCATCTCCGTGTAGGATGGGGTTCTGGTGGTGACCTTGGAAAGATCTCTGAGGCCAGGAAAGGGTTTACCAGGATCAGAGCTAGATTTTTCTAGCTTTCCAGATTACTAACCCCAACTTTATTGTGCAGTTTTGACATCTACAGTGCAATGTACTCATCCATCGTCTTATACTGCATCTTTCAGATTATTTTCAAAAATATGGCGAGTCGACCTTACAACATCTTTCCGAACGGACTTGCTGATGTTCAACCGATGAAGCAAAGAGGTCAGAGCTAATACATTCTGAAAAGTAAAGTGACAAACTGCTGACACTGGCACCAGCTGTCCTTCCTCTTGAAAACAAGAAACACATAATATGTTCAAAAGTTTGTGGACACCTGACCATCACACCCTTAAGTGCTTTGGAACCTTCTTGTTCCAGATTCCGTCTCCCTGTGCTGTTATGATGGCTTGCACTGTTTTGGGAGGGCTTTTCACTAAATTCTGTGGTGTAACTGTTGGGATTTAGGCTTATACACCAACAACAGCCATGTTGACTTGAAGCATTGATGTAAAGAGTGGAGGCCTTTGGCAGGGTCGGTGCGCAAGCTCATCCCAAAGGTGTTTGGTGGAGTTGAAGTAAAGACTCAGGGTATTTGAAGTTTTCCAGTCCATCCTTATCCTTGTCAAACCATGTGTTCATGGCTCTTCTATTGTGTTCTGCTCAAAGTTTGGGGGCTTTTAGTGCCAGTGAAGAGAATTTGCCCAGTTTGCGAAAGGTCAACATTTGGATGTGATGGCCAGATGACCACAAACCTTTGGATTAAACTTCATTACAATCTTACCTTGTAGTAAATGCAAATGTAAATGGTATACAATAAGCAATTATATTTGAAAAAGTGTTAAAACACAGTTCAAAAAGTTCAAAAGATGCAGAAACTGTCATCTAACAGGATTAGCTTTTCCCATGACCTCGTAAAGCTTCCTGACCTGCACTGTAATTATTTCTCCTCAGAGTATTTAATAGAACTAATGAGCTAAAAACTGATATTTTCCCAGGTCTGTACTTGCTAAGAAAATTCCATACTTATTTCAGAATATCATATGACTTAGAAAGCAGTGGTGGGCCAGATGTTTTTGGAGTTGTTCAGACATTTCATTCTACCTTGTTCAAATATTGTATTGAAAAAGCATGCCTCGAGAAACTTATTGCACAAATGACTTTGACACACTAATGACAATTTGACCGACTGCATGCATTTTATTCATTGGTGCGGCATCTAGGAAGACATGTAGACCTTCGGTCCCTGGCTGTCCCACCAGGTCAGATTATGGTATATCTGTGGAAAGTGTCAGCAGAGGACGCGCCCACCAGAGCTGACCCCCGCTGTCTGACCCGACTATATCAGAGCACTGTGAATCCTGAGCGAGATATTGCATCTGGCCTTGTAGGGCCTCTTATCATCTGCAAATCAGAGACCTTGGACAAGAGAGGGAACGTGGTGAGTATTAATTCTGTGAAATAAAGAATTCAATGGGAAATTTTAGTGTATATATATAATTGGTTATGACACTGTAGGTTGTTAGTAATTTTCTGTTGGGATCAGTGGAGTTAAAACTCAGGTTGATGGTTGCATGGAGGGTGGAAGAGGTGGATCGAATGAAGGAACTTTCAGATTGTATTTGACGGACTGAGGGATGGATGGATGGATGGGTAGATTTTGTGAAGGGTTATGAGTCTTTGGGTGGTTAACACATCACTGCATTTGGTGAAGGGCAGCTTTAATGGATAATTGTATCTGATGGATGGATGAATAAATGAAGATGTTCAGATTTCAGATGTTTGCATTTGTTTAAGTGATGGATGAATGGATGAATGAAGAGCTTGTCCGATGTTTGCGTTTGGGTTCATGAGAAATGGATGGATAAATGAAGGGCTTGTTAGATGTTTGCATTTGTTTAAGTGATGGATCAATGGATGAATGAAGAGCTTGTCAGATGTTTGCCTTTGGTTAAGTAATGGATGGATTGATGAAAGGCTTGTCAGATGTTTGCATTTGGTGGCTGGATGGATGCACAGATGGATGGAGTGAAGGGCTGACTACAGAGGGTTGTATTTGGTGGATGGATGCACAGATGGATGGATTTGTATGAGAGTTTAGGGAATTCATTTTGGACATGACTGAGGTTTGGTAAGTGCATCAGATGATGGAAGGCTGGTTGAGTTTGGGCAACAGCTTGGTTCAATGGATATAAAAATATACACATGGATAAATCTACAGATGTATTTTTTTTAATGGATCAGTGGGTGAATGGTTGGATGGACCTGGGGACATGACCATGTGTGTTTACTTTATTCATTAGTTATCCTCAGACAGAGAAAAACACCTCGTGTTCTCCATCTTTGATGAAAACAAGAGCTGGTATGCTGATGAGAATATCAGGAAGTTTAGAGAAGAGCATCCCAACATTGATCGCAATGATCCTCATTTCTACAATGCTAACGTCATGCACAGTAGGTATCATGTTTAACTTGCTAATGTTGTGTCGCAACAATCAGAACAATAAGCTGACTGAGCTCTCGTTGTATCCTTTTTTCTTGTAGGTGTAAACGGTTTCATGAACAGCAGACTGCAATTTAAGATATGTGTTGGCGATGTTATGCTCTGGCATGTGGCCAACGTTGGTATGCAGAGCGATTTCCTGTCAGTCTATTTCACGGGTAACCCATTTGAAAGGGATGGGATCTATGGCACAGTCCTTACACTTTTCCCAATGACTGGTGACACTGTCATCACTGAGATGGAGACTGAAGGTAAGGCTCAAAAGCTTTCTGGTTTTCAGTTTCCTTTAATTGTAATACAACAACATTAGTAATGCAAATCTTCTTATGATCACTGGATTTCCTAAAGAGCATGTGATACCGTCCTTATTGTATCTGTGATATATCTGTTACATATCCTTGACAGCTTAACAATCCCTATATGTTAATATTTATTTGTCCAGGTGAGTGGGAGATTGGTGCCTTCGATCCCACTCTGAAAGCCCAGGGGATGAATGTACGGTACTCAGTGTTTAACTGTGAACGAGAGCTCCCCCTGGTGGACACGAATGATTATGAAGATGAGCCCATCCCAATGCCACGAGGCTTCAAGAAAACGAACCGTACTGTTGCAATCCAGGTTTGCCAGAAAGTGTCAAGCAATACAAATGAAACCCTTGAGCAAAACACCACCCAGACATCTGCCGAAGGATCAGAGGAAGACGTCATGGTATGCAAGACAAAACTTGTCCCAGTGGATGAAGCCGAGGACCTTGATGTTCTCACCCAGGGAGGAATTCCGCAGGACATTCTGGACGAGATCACCATGGAGATGAGTTCATCAAACCGACAGAAGAGACTCGCTTTTGTCGAGAATGCCACCGAAGCAGGGCGTGATTATCCTTATTCTAGCTCGCCCAGAACTCTCACAGGACATACGAGTCATTCAGGGACAACAGATGGTGTAGTTAAGATGGAAGACAATAAAACATTGGGAGACCAGGATGTAGATGAACCTGTAGCCTCAAATGAAGAGAACAGTTCATCTGTTAACCTGTTTAAGAAATTAATTCAGAAATTGGGGCTGAATACAACCTCTGATTCGGGTCCAAATGCTACTTTAACAGAGAGAACTCGACGAGGGGTTTGGGAGAACAATATCGGTGAATCTACAACAACCAGTGAAACAGAGAGTGACAATGACATTCTGAAAGACTCTTTTCTCCAGCCGGACAAGCTGGCAGAAAGTCTAGATCCTCTAAAATATACCTACAATGATGTACAACATCTAGATTTGAGCTCTGAGTATTCACCATCAGACTCCCCACAGAACCAGACTGACCAAGAGAGCGGTCTGTCCTTTGAGTATGACGATTACGAAGATGAAGAGAACAAAACCGTCCAGGGCTTCACTAGTGTCGGTGCCCGTTCCAGAGGAACAAAATTCCGTAGCTATTACATCGCAGCAGAAGAAATCATGTGGGATTATGGGATCGACAAACCTTCACAACTCATCACTGCAAGGTGGAGTATAAATATAGTTATGAGCCATATTCAGGGGCGGAGACTTGAGAACAGTTCTCAGGTCATTGGCAAGGAGTCATTGGCTTTGTTTAGTAAATAACATTGATCCTGTGGTTTCAGAGGTGGTTGCACGGTGGTGTGATGGTTAGCACTTCTACCCCACAGCAGGGACGTCCTGGGCTCCGACCCTGAGTTTAGGTTTTCTTGTGTGGAGTTTACTTATTTTTCCCATGCTTGTGTGGGTTTCCTTTGGGTACCCTGGTTTCCTCCCACACTCTGAAGCCATGCATGTTAGGCTAACTCAGTGCTTCTCAATTATTTTCTGTGACGCCCCCCCAGGAAGAAGAAAAAATTTCAACCCCCCAACATTACATAATATATATATA
>JAQNCB010000005.1:4046780-4057562 GCA_030068295.1 Euristhmus nudiceps | reverse complement strand
GAGAGTGAACGACATACAAAGAGAGGGATGGAAAGAGAGACAGAAACAGCAGAAATAGAGACACAGACACAGAGAGAGAGAGAGAGAGAGAGAGAGAGAGAGAGAGGGAGAGAGACAAAGGGAGACAGACATACAGAAAGAGAGCGAGAAAGTGAGACAGACAGAGCGAGAAAGAGACAGAGACAGCGTGTGATAGATTAAGAGAGAGACAGATAAACTCACATGAGCAAGAGAGTGACAGAAAATGAGACACAGACAGAGAGAGGGGGGAGAGACAGAGAGGCACAGAGAGAGGGAGAGAAAGAAAGTGAGACAGACAGAGCAGGAGACAGAGAGAAATACTGAGAGAGAGAGAGAGAGAGAGAGAGAGAGAGAGAGAGTGGGAGAGAGAGAGAAGGAGAAAGGAATGGTAAGGAATGACCCATTAAAACTGACTGATGTGCTCTGACAGATTTCGACCCGACACACGACCAGAGGGGGGACACAAACAAACGCCTTCTGTTCCCCTCTCTCCTCTCTCTCTCTCTCTGATAATAATAGTGATTTAATTCAAATGATCAATCACGAATAAGTATTGATTATTGTTCTTTAACTAATATTTTCCATGTTGCTTACTGAGTATAAACTCATATTTAATGATGTACTCCTTTTAGTCAAAATTTTATCCATACTGATTTATCAGCGAAGATGAATAGCTGGTCTGGTATGTTTATTCCTATAAAATATAATTAACGACAAGTACGAGTGGGTGGTGTAGCGGTTAGCACATCCGTCTCACAGCAAGAAGTCCTGGGTTCGATTCCCAGCCTGGGTGTTTCTGTGTGGAGTTTGCATGTTCTCCCTGTGGGGTTCCTCCAGGTACTTCGGTTTCTTCCCACAGTCAAAAAATATGCACAGTAGGCCAATGGGCTATCCCAAATTGCCCTTAGGGGTGTGTGTGAGTTGGCCCTGTGATGGCCTGGCGAGCTGTCCATGGGGTATTAATCAGTTATTACATTAATAACACTTACTGCTGCATTCATATTCTGATTCCTTTTTGTGGTAACTCACACTTCAAACAAAACACATTTTCTATAAATAATAGTCTTAATAATGGTGGCGGCGTGGTTCGCATGTCCGACTCACAGCAAAAAAGTTTTGGGTTGGAATCCTAGTTTCGGGCTCAGAACGTTTCTGTACGGGGTTTGCATGTTCTCTCTGTGCTTGCATGGGTTTCCTCCGGGCACTCCAGTTTCCTCCGACAGTCCAAAGACATAAACGTTAGGCTACCTGTCCCAAATTACCCCTAGGTGTGAGACGGAGTTTGGATAATTGTGTGTTCGTGGCCTTGTCAAGCTGTTCATGTACCCCAGCTACACCCAGAGTTGGCTGCGATAGGCTCCTGCCTCCCGTGACCGAAGTCCGATAAAGCACTTTGGCAAATGAATAATGAAGTTAATAGTATTTAATTATGAAGATTATTTTTAATAATGCCACCATCTGCACATTTACAAGGCAGATGTAAACAATGCAGGATCTCTGACAGGATGTTGGAATCAGATCAGTTGTGAGTAGTTTGCTTTTGAGGCAAAATGAAAAAAAAAAAAAAAAAAAGAGACGCATGTAAGAGGCCTGCGAGCGAGCACAATGAAATATGAGTGCACTTTTGTGTATTCATGGAGCCTACATCTGACGCTTGTCTTTGTTTCATCAGCCAGTAAACAAAGGAAACTAGAAAACGATGGTCAAGTGAAGTGGAAAGCAATACGAAGCTATAAGCCATGTTAAACTTTCCCAAACTTTAATTTATGTAATATTATATACATTAAAGTTTGGGAAAGTTTAACATGGCTTATAGCTATTATAGCTATATTATAACTATCTTATATGATGTTGTGGTGATTTTAAATATGATTTGACATTTGGTTGGTTTGCTGTGCTTCATGTGTGTGTATTTACATTTTAGACTTGCTGTATCTAAAGTGTATATGACCGGCGTTTTGGGCTGGTTTCAGATGGTGTGTGTGTGTGTGTGTGTGTGTGTGTGTGTGTGTGTGTGTGTGTGTGTGTGTGTGCCCTGAAATTCATTGAGATCCATGCTATAATATCATAAGTAGTAAATGGGTACCATGTCGCCTACTTGTGCAGGGCTTTTAAAATAGATTTTTATTTACATACTTTATATTTTAGCAGAATTCTATCAGTGTACTTTGCTCGAGAGAGAGAGATTAAAGCAGCACAGTGACCCACAAAGCCAAAGCTCCTGTCAGCAATGGCACACGCCCACACCTCAACAACACACCCTTTGTTCTTGTATTTTGAAAGCTAAGGAGAACAAAAAAAAGAAATAAATAAAGGTCCCCCTTCTCCTGTACTGTAACCTGCCAGGTCACGCTGTTCTTGAGAGAATTGTGAAACACTTCAAAGTCTTTCTGAGTATTATTATCCACGATATCACCCTACATTTACATTACGCCTCTACTTATTCATTTCCAAATGAAATGACACATTACTTTAGATAAAGTTCAACTGTGGTATTTCACTGACGGCGCACTCTGGGGAAATTTTCACAACTTCATTGGGTCCAATTTGTTCTTATGGCGAAATTTCTTCATTGCTACACACATCAGAAAACATTGGTGTACATTCAGGAACAACAGTGGATATTGTAGAATTTCATTCATTGGTATAAAATTTGGTTGTGATCATTGTAACATTGGGATAAAATTCAGTAGTGATCAGTGGAACATTGGTATAAAGGTTGGAAAAAATGGGAGTAACATCGGAAAACCCCACTCACATTTCCTGCAACATCACATTAAAACAACATCAGTAAAAACTGAAGTGACATTGAAAAAAACTTTGAAATAACATTAGATGAAATGCTCGCTGACAATCAGCGTTCATCTGTATCGTAACAAAACTGGCAGAAACATCGAACTAATATTGGAATATGACCGGCTCAAATAATCGGATCGGGCTCATGATCGGCATTGTGTGAGCGAACTTCAATGCAGGTATCCTTAGCTCTGAAACTTAAAAATATTTGCGTAAATTAACGTAACTTTTTGTGGTATTTTTAAGCAAAACTTACTTTAAAAAATGCGGTTAATTTACTTGAATAATGCGATGAGTTTGTTTCCGCAAATATTTTGAGTATTCCGAACTTATTTGCTTTGACAGTGTTGTGCGGATTTCATTGTAACAAAATGCTAGACATCCTTCCAATGCTAACACGTTTTTCTTTATTTAAAAATCCGCACACCTTTATTCGTATATTTCGTGGCTACTCGATGTAGGATTATTGCTCGAAATTTGCTGGCAAAGCAAAGCACCTCAGCACCTACAATAGGCAAAATAAAGCAACCCCCACAAATATTAAAAATGTAAACAAAATGTCCTTCTCTTTGCACCGCCCTTCTTCACTCCTGCCATCACAACAACAAGCAAAGGAAACATACGTTGGTAAATTTGACAAAATGAAGGTGCTCACAAAGGCTTTCGGATATTCTCTTGTACTACAGCTAAATCCTCCTGCCTTTGATGTTTTTGACATATTTAAGCGTAGTTCCAGCCCATTTTATCTTAAATCCCTGAATGCCTTCTACAAATCAAATGCTAACTTATAGTGTATTGCAACCAGATGTTGTAGAAAACCCAGAATGGCAAAGCATACTGGCTCAAACAAGTGATCTCGCTTTTCCAAACATACATAAAACACCCAGAGGCTATGGTTATATGTTACCCTGGAGAGTTGAACCAAATGTTATTCATGTGGACAGGCAACAGATGGAAAGTTCAACAGAAGGTCACCTCAGGAAGTTTTGCACAGGGAGAAGCAAATCTCCAGCAAGAGCAAAAGAGTTATGGACTTCAGGGCTATTAAATATTAATTTGGTGCAGTTTTGGCTTTCAGGTGATGAGAATGTAGCTGAACTTAACTGAACAATGGTCTGAGTCGGAGGAAGCAATAAGCCCGCAACAGACGACTGGACACCCAAGGTCCATTTATAAGCATTGTCCAATGAAGGTTAACTAATTTGATTCAAACTATCAGAAAGTGACACAAGTCATGGAAAATGTTTACGGGAGAATGTCACACAGTGCATCGCATTTGCTTTTGTCTGGGCTGCCTGTCCATGTTAACCGCTGTCCACCGCTGCAAGAGACAACAACAAGGACACGACCATCAGAATTGGACTTTGAATCACCTGAAAAAGGTCATCGAGCCTACCATAATTTATCTGGGGAACTGATGGTGCAAAGATGCATTGTGGGAAGGAATCAGGTTGGTGTAGCATGCATGATGGTCTGGGAAATGTTCTGATCAACATGCTCCCATCTGGGCATTCGTGTAGATGTTAGCTTCACATGTGCCCGCAACCAAAAATATTGTTGCAGGATAAAACAACCCGTCAGTGCAACAGTAGCTCAGGGGATAAGGCCCTCAGGTAATGATAAGAAGGTTGTGGATTCAAGGCCCAGTTCCACCAATCTGCCAATCTTGGGCCCTTGAGCATGGCCCTTTATTTTCGACTGCTCAATGTACAAATTATATATAAAAAAAATAAGTCTGGATAAGGGCATCTACCAAATGCCATAAATGTAAATGTTCAGTGTTCCCTGATGGCAGTCACCTCTTTTATCAGGATAATGCATGCAATCCACTATACGGAAAAAATTTTGAGGAACTTGACAAAGAGTTCATACTGATGCTCTGGCCGAATTTCATTTCAACCAAATAGCAAGTCTAACCTGCAGTAGCTCCGCCTTGAAACTTCCTGGACCATGCTAACATCTTTGCACCAGACGTCAGTGGGCATATCAAGAGATCTTGTTTAGTCCTTATCTACACAAGCTGTTTTGGTGGCATGTAGAGGACCAAGTGCATGGAGACATGGTCATAATCTTTTAGTCCATCGTTATGCGTTAGCTAATAATTTGCAAATTCACTGTCCTTCAGCATTACCGTATTTCCCGGACTATAAGTCGCAGTTTTTTTCATAGTTTGGCCAGGGGTGCGACTTATACTCCAGTGCGACTTATATGTTAAATTATTAACACATTATTATTGGATAATACTTTTTTTTCTGTTTGCAGTGAAGTGTTGTAGTGACGGATGTCAACATGAAATATACGGAGAGTAGACATGTAGTGATGAGGGAAAAAAGTGGACCCTACACAATGAGTATTTTCTGTGTGTCCAAAAAAAGAGCGTTGAGATTTCTACTTGTGCAATACGCTCTACTCCGACCATGATGTTAAACTAAATACTCTTCATTGCTTAAACAAACAGGGTTCTCTACACAAAAAAAAAACTTCGGCCTCTTTTTTCATCCTTTCCTTTCTTATTTATAAAAACATATAATCTATTATCACGTAAACATTTTAAGTCAATTGAATGATGGGCTTTTCTTTGCCAAGATGGCACACATGCATTTTTATAATGAGATTATTATTATGATTTTTTTTTTAATGTTCTTCAAACAGACCGAGCAGTATTTATGCAAAAGGGAGTTTCCACTTTAAGCCCCTGCTGAGATAAAACCTCCACGTTCAGAGGAACTGGGGTCAGAGAGTTCTGAGAGGACAGGAGAGGACTGCAGGACAAAGAACAAAAGGAGACACTGAAAAATAAAGGTGGCATGAAGAGTAAATTACAGGATTGAGAAGGACAGAATTAAAGACCAAGAAGAAAAAACAGGGGGGGGCCGAGGGAAACTGGCGGAAAAGTAAGACAAAGTGCACAAGGGACAAAGGGCATGGGTAGAGGGAGACAGAAACAGTGAGGGGTGAGTAAAAAGTAAAGGTAAGACAATAATGAGAAACATTGTCTTATGCAACTTGTATGCATTAGGTGGCCATGAAGAAGATCCATCTGGAGGGTTTATATCATCTGAATACATGCCATCCATCACCGTCCGTCATAATTTCAGCCCGAGAAACTTCACTCCTTAAAGCAGGGGTCGGGAACCTTTTTGACTGAGAGAGCCAATAAACCCACACATTTTTAAATATAATTCCATGAGAGCCGTATATATTCTTTTTAATACTGAACAAAACTACATGAAAAAGGAAGATCAATGATTTTAGAGTATAATAAGACTCTGAATTTATTTTTTAATAACATTGTTATAACGAAGTTATTCACTATTAAATAAAGTATTTTTTACTATTAATGCACCTTCTGGTTCTGCATGGTTTTGCTGATGGCTCAACAGTCTGGTTGGTACGTGGTGAGGTTCAGCTGAGAGCCAGATGCAGTCATCAAAAGAGCCACATCCGGCTCCTGAGCCATAGGTTCCTGACCCCTGGGTTAGAATAATGTTCGCTCAGAAGCACATGTCCTGTAAGAGAGCACAAGTCCACCTTTAGGCTACAAAGTAATGCGAAACAAGAACAGACAGACTCACAGCTAATGTTTCCATCCGAGTTCTCCCTCCAGCCCTGAGAAAAGACGCCAAAAATTCACTGTCTATCAGTTAATTCGATAATTTACCTAAATGATCTGGCACCGAAGGGTGCACACTTGTCTCTCTGACCAATCAGGACTTGCACCAATAGCAAATACTGTACCAACATTTTTTATATGTTAGGCAACAATATCCATCGCTGCATGGATTAATATCAAATATAAAATGCAATATGTTTAGACAAATAATTTTTATACCTAGGTGCCAAATTGACGTTGGCCCGACATCTATTTTGCGTGGTTTTGTTGGCGAAAGGCCCTGCCTAATGTGGGCCAACATTGGCAAGATGGACTTAAAGATGGTTGAAAGTCTGTCAGTGCTCACTGGTGGCCCAACGTCAGCTTGAGGTCAGTAATAAACCTGAACTTGATACAGAATTATCCAGGAAATGTTTATGTGCAATTTTTAAGTATACAACAAATAAATAAATAAATAAATAAATAAATAAATAAATAAATAAATAAAATTACAGACCATACATGAAGTTAGCATTAGCATTCTAGGCCATGCTATTTTTATTCATTTATTTTTTGACTAGTGTTCTGATAAATTAATTTTTCCCCCAGTTATCTTGCTAAAAAAAAAGTTTTTATGTCTACTTTTATATATAAGCATTACAGCCTGTATAGTCTCCATGCCTGTACCTTTGGGTAATATGTATTGGCAGGTAGCATAAGCTAGTCAGTCAGAGTGGTTTGTTTATTATATATATATTTAAATAATCACTGACGTCTTACAACATTGTTTATTGTTTCTAAACTGTTTGGGAAACCAATGCTATCTTACAACCACTGCAGCAAGATTCTTGGAAATACTGTCAGTGTTTCATCAATAAGCCAAATCTTTCTTGAAAGATAAAAAAATGGGGTCACCGCACCTCTTACTGCAAAAGAATCAGGTGCTAAACAGCTCAAGGACAGCAGATATAAAAAGGGACAAAGGAGATTTGAGCACACTGATAAATAGCCTTTATATAAATTTATATTCATATATAGTATATTCAAATTTATAGATTATATTCAAATTTATATTCTCTATATCCTGTGTTCGAAAATTTATAGGATATACCTTTATATAAAGGATATTTATCAGTGTGCTTCAATCTTATTTGTCCCCTTTTTGAAAGATCTTCCAGCATCTTTTCATTTCACCTTCTTCCATTTTTAAATGCACAATAAAAAGTCGTCTCCCAAACATACTGTGATACAAGTGGACACAGATTCCCCTCAAAACAGTGTTATGGAAATACAAGCCCCTACATTGTCTTTTCTTATAGCATTTTTTTTGAAAGCAAAATTGTTTAAATTATTTACAGTTTAGCATAATATAGACATGAAACCAATCAAACCAATTGAAGCCACTCTGGGGGGGGGGGGGGGGGGGCAGTGGGAAAACATTTCACAGAAGACAAGGGTGGGATCTTTACTTATCCCTCTGACTGCATTTACACATTAGAATTTATATTTCACATCAATTCATATGTTTCACACTTGAAATTAGAGGTAGGAAGAACTGCATTTTATCATTTTATCATTTGATCAGTTGGGAAAAATAATTGTCACTTACAGAAAAAAAACAAGAGAATGAAACTTCACGTGCCAAACCAGCACTGATGAATAAATTAATAACGCATAACAACTATATCTGAAAATAACAAGGTGCATTTTATGAGCATGAACACGTTCACACGTGAGACACGTGGCGTTACTGTATGGACATTCTCCATAAAGTCCATACTAAAATTTCTCAGTAAATATTCGTATTAAAGTAGCTCCAATATGGAGATCTAAAAAAATTAATTATAGTCAAATAATTATGAGGGGCACTGATTGATGATTTATATATATATATATATTTATATATGATGTGTTTAATCACAACAAAGCACATATCTGGGTCCAAATATAAAGATGTTTTTGATATTTGTATCCTAAAACTGTTATTATCATAATATAACGACAAAAACCAAGTCGGCTGATCAAACCCATTTGGAAGTGATCACAGTCACGTGGGTGTGTGGTGCTTCTGAAGACAGGCTCCCTGTCAGCATGAATGAAAAGGGGTTATTCTTGCGAAGTGCGCAGCTGATTGTGGTGAAAAGCTGCCCTCGGTTCTTGTTAAAAGGCTCCGGGATTGTTCTTTTGCATGTGAAAGGATGGCAGCAAATCCCCGCGGCTCTCAGAGCGGATTGTGTCCGGCTCAGGGTTAATGAAGTGCGGCCAGAGCGTCGCTAAGCTCCCGGCAAAACACCAAACATGCCTGCGAAGCATAGAGCTGCAGGATCAGGGGCTCTCATTAAAGCTCATTGACTCAGAATAAATAAAAAAAGAGAGCAACAAAACAGCAGTCGGATGGAATTAAAGAGTCGATCAAAGTCCAATTTGCATTGTTATGGAGGTGTCTGGGTTTTTTCTCTCTCCTGAGATTTTTTTTCCCCCACTAATAATAAATCCTCCTCTATACAGCAAACAGAAATGTAGATTAAAAAAAAACACTTCAGTGTACACAATTTGTAAGGACAAATTCATGCCAAAATATTTACAAGATGGTTTGTTTAATAGTAAGTTTAGTAGCCAAGTATGTACCACCAACACCCTCCCCCCCCCCCCATGTAATCTGATTTTTTTTTCATAAATAAGTTGTGAATTGATATAAAATGTTGGAAAGGGACTAATAATATAAATATTTAAAATTAATTCTATTTTAATATATTGCTTAAAATCATATTTCATTAATAATATAAAAAAATAAATGTTGCAATAATAATAATAGTAATAATAATAATAATAACACCCCAGTGCCACTAACTGGGTTATGAAAGGCCGGTCGTGTCTCTCAGTGTCTGTGGTGAGAGGGATGTAGAAGAACCATCGCTGACTTTCATCAAGAGAAGCTGCAGAGCTGTCAGCGTGTTTCTGCCCTGCAATGGCCTGGCAAGCTGTCCAGGGTGTACTCTGCCCTCACCCAGAGTTGACTGAGATGGGTGCCAGCCTCCCCGTAACCCTATTAGGATTAAGGGTTTCAGAAAATGACTGAATAATAATAATAATAATAATAATAATAATAATAATACTGTGATGGCCTGGCGAGCTGTCCAAGGTGTATTCTGCCCTTGTCCACAGTTGGCTGAGATGGGCGCCAGCCTCCCCACCATCCTAATTAGGATTAAGTGCTTTAGAAAATGAATAATAATAATAATAATAACAACAACAACAACAACAACAACAATAATAATAATAATAATAATAATAATAATAATAATAATAATAATAATAATAATAATAATAATAATAATAATAATTATAATAATAATAATAATAATTTTATTCTGACATTATTTTAAATAAGATATTAAATAAAAAAATAACAATAAAGCTTTCTATTATCCATTCATACCCAGACATTTCTCTTTTTAATTAAAAATAAATAAATAACACGAGCGGTTTCCAAAGCAGATGTGGATAACTGGGACAGGGACTGGGCAGCAGAGTCAGGACCGCCCACTGATGCGTCATGACCCCTGTGACCCCGGGACAAGGTTGCTGGGACGGCGACAGCATGCCAAGTCCGTCGTCCTCTATCTCTCTCTCTCCCTCTCTCTCTGTCTCTCTCTGTCTCTCTCTGTCTCTCTCTCTCTCTCTCTGTCTCTCCATCACACATTTCCATGCAGAAGAAGAGTTCAGTTGGAAACTAAAAGTGGTAAACAGCCTCGACAGAAGGGATCACAATCCCAGAATTACAAAGCGATACATTCATTTAGTGAGGAGAGAGGAGTGGAGCACAACAACGGAAAGAGATTGCAAGTGGTTCCCATCGCACCGTCTCAGATCTTAAATCTTGATCCGCGCCTGAAGGAAGAGTATAAAGCCTCAGTGTTAGGTAGGGGAGGTAACACTGGTAATCATATCCACAATAAAAGCCAAAGCATCCTAAACTTCAGCAGTCGGGGGCAGAGGGATTGACATCCCAATCTCAGCAAATAATGAAAACGTTCCTGTCTTCGTCCTCAGAGAGGAACGAGGAGAGGTAGAGTGAGAGAACAGCGGGAGTAAGGACACAAAGCATAAATCTCAATGCTGGGCATGAAAGCAATGGGTGTGAAGAGTTCCTGTCGTCAGCGGTATCGGCCGTGTCGCTCTCAGCGGGGAGCATGGAAAAGATCTGTGTAATGGGTGACAGGGTGATTATCTAATCAATACATCTGGGATGTGGGAGGGCTCAGTGGTTATCCTTAGTCCCTGGTTACCATCTAATACACACACACACACACACACACACACACACACACGAATGCAGGCCAACATGGATAAGTAGAAGGGATGCTCCTCTG